>QEPC01009983.1:6103023-6158630 GCA_003113815.1 Sphenodon punctatus
TCTTTTTTTAAACAAAAATCCAGGCTGGGCAGGGTGGGTGGGGGGTGTCCCCCCTTCCACCCGCGCAGCCTGGGAGGGGGAGGGGGGAGGAATTAATTTATTTCATTGATTTCAATGGGGACACAGTGCCCCATTGAAATCAATGAAATAAAACCGGTACCGGTATACCGGATTTAATCCGGGAATCCGGTTCTTTGGGAACCAGGAACCGGTAAATCCGGTAGCCGGTAATGGGCCCGGGGTCCCACCTCTAGTGCACATCATCAACTCCATGTCTTCATGGTCAGGGAGGGTGATGAAGTTGGTAAGGGCAATGGTACTCAAATGCTTGAATCATAACATACTGTTCACTGTCCGCCATGTTCCCGGGGTGGACAACAGCATAGCCGATGCACTATCTCGGTTGCAGATGGACAGCTTCTGGGAGTTAACACTGACGGCCACAACTTTCCCAGAGCTGCTTCTCCAAGAGGTATGGAGCCTTGGAGAATAGAGATTAGGAGGATTGTCCAGGGATCTTTGGCCCCGTGCACTCAGGCAACATATGAACGGGCCTATAGGGAGTTCCAGACTTTTAGATGTAGTAAGGGCTGGGGGGTCGATTTTCCCATACGAGAGGATGAGATGTTACAGTTTATGTTGCACTTATGGAGGGGCGGCTTGACCAGAAGGACTATATCAGGTAAGGTAGTGGCACTGGCTTTGTGAGCCGCTTGGCAGGTTTCCCTCCCCCAGATAAGGGTTTTTTCGCAAGGCGAATGGTGGAAAGTTGGGCCAGAGAAATGGGACAACAAGGAGACAAGAGGACCCCTATCTCTATTCAGATTTTGAAATCCCTTTGCCAAGCCTTAGCAGAGATTTGTTTCAGCCAGTACGAGGAGCTTCTTTTTTCGACTGTTTTTCAAGTTACATTTTTGGGGGCATTTAGAGTCAGTGAAGTAGTGGCAGAGGACAAGAATGACCTGGCAGGTAGGGCTTTGATGCTACGGGATATTTGGTTTCCCCCTGGTTCCCTCCAGATAACTGTTTGGCGCTCTAAAACGGACCTAAAAGGGAGGGGGCAGATGGTGAGGTTGTACCAGATGGGGTCTCAAGAGATTTGCCCGGTTCAGGCAGTTTGAAGGTACATGACATTGCGCCCCCCGACCTCTGGGAATCTTTTTATTCATGAGGATCAAACCCCCCCTTACGTGCCATCAATTCACTGGGGTGCTGAAGCCAGCAGTCAAGGCGGTTGGTTTACCGCCAGAATTGTATGGATCACATTCTTTCAGAATAGGCGCTGCGACTACAGCTGCAGCGGCCGGGCTGTCAGAAAGGGCCATAGGGAGATGGCGATCCCAGGCTTTCCAGGGATACATAAGATATCAGAACATGCACTAACATGTTAATTTTGCATTCCAACAGGGAATGGGGACCATCGGCGAAGCAAGACTGTGGTGTGGATTGTGGGCCACAGCTTGGTTCGGCGGGCTGGTGAGGCAGCGAAGTATACCACACAGGGAATGCAACTCGGCCTATTGGCCAGGGCCCGAATACTGTGGCTAGGTCGAAGGGTTATGAAATGGGAACAATTGATCCCAATTTTGGCTCGTATGCGACACCAGTCTTACTCGGGACTTATAATTGTCCATTTAGAAGAAAATGATTTGGTGGTGGGAACTAGTGTTAACTTAATGATAATGATAAAAACTCAGCTGCCTATACTGAAGGGGTTGTTTCCGGGGGTTAGAATAGCATGGACACACCTATTACCGTGCCTAACATGGGGGGAAACTGCTCATCCCAAGAAAATTGATAGGTCACGTAGGAATGTTAATAGAGAAATTAACACATGGTGGTGTGGTTTGGGAGATTTCTGTATAAGACATGACCAAATAACATATAGGCAGCTCGAGTTGTTATTTTGGGGGACGGGGTCCATTTGTCTCAAGAGGGAAATAAGTTGTACTTATCCAAGTTGGCAGGTGATTTAGCACACTGGGTGTGAGCAGGAGTTGGTGGGAGAACCTGGACAATCCGTGAGACGGTTGTCCTGTTTCAGGTGGCGGGGGTCCAGTATGGTTAATAGGTGTTTTTTGATGGGTAGTTTAGGATAGATTAAAGAGTCATCTCCTAAGAGATGGGGAGGCGATACCTGGCGATAAGCAGGGCATGGCTAACAACAAGATCGTCACCCTGGGAGGCGTGTGCAACGGGTTATAAGGGCAAGCACGGCCCTCAAACCTAAGGACACATTTCTCCTTACTTGTGCCCGACAGGACGTTTCCCCTTTGGCCTTGGCCAGGGTGCTGTTCGAAGGGGAATGTTTGGTAAGTTTTGATTTGGGGCTGGCATTGGAGGACATATCCAAGCCAGACACATGTCACCATTTAAATAGGTTCTTAAGACAAAAATACAGGACCCATGATTGCTTAGTAGCAATCCCACCAACTTTCCTTATTCTGTTTGAGTAAAGAGTGCGGCCATTTTAACCCATATCATGTCTCCGTGTCTCATTTCTGGGGGGTGCGTTGGCAATGGTATGGTTGTTGGAATTCTGATCAGAATTCTGATCGATCAAAATTATTGACTGGAATTCTGATAGAGCCTTTTGCTCATGCTCAAAATGACACAAACAGCACTGCACATGTGCAGAATGGCGCTGGCCATAACAGCAGCACCATTTCACATATGTCTGGTAACATAAGTACTGGGTCAGACCAATGGTTCATCAAGCCCAGCATCCTGTCTCTGACAGTGGCCAATCTCTTTCTCTTGGGAGAAGTACCCAACAGGTCAGAGTGGGCAATCCATTCCCTCTTGTTCCAGCCCCCAACAGTAAGAAGTTACATCCCCAAAACCTTCTTGGCTAATAGCTATTAATGGATCTATCCTCCAAGAACTTATCCAATCTCTTTTTAAAACTAACCACACTACCGGCTATAATGTTTTGAAAAGGCACTTTTGTGCATGCGCAAAAGGGCCAATTCCCCCCCCCATTCCAATGAATGAACCAACTGGATCCACTGGAGACAGAATCTGGTTGGAATTTCATCTTAACCCCTACCTCAGAGTCTTTCGGATCCTTCTTCTGCTGGAGTCTGACTATGGCCTCCTGCCGCATTTGTCAAAAATGAGCAACAAGGACACCTGAGCATTGTAAGACATCACTGTTTTAATTTACGTTGTAGATTTGACTGTCTTTCCTGTTCTCTCACAGTGCCCCGGCTTCCATGGCATACAGAAGTTGGTCAGGTTCTGCTATTTTTCATGGAAGTTTTTCTCTCAGCCACAGGGAACAGAGAAACATGATAAAAGAAATCTATTTATTAACCCATACAAATCAGGAAGGAAACACCGGAGTCATTCCTGAAGACGCTTTAGGTTCATCTGGTTTCAGTTTGACCTCATCTGTAGAGATTCATTTTACTTTTGGGCTTCGTACCCATCACAGCCAGCGGGCTCCTTGGAATCTTTTCTCTGGAGGTCACTGCTCTCCAGAGTGAGGCCTTGGGGCTCTGTTCAGCTCACATGATCACTTTGTTTGGCCCACTGAGAGAAAGGAATGGAAACTATGCTCAGTATTGTTTTGGTCATTCTTCAAACGCTTTGTTTTGAAACACAATTAACAATGTTAGCAATAAATCAGGGGTGTAACAAGAAAAGGAATAAAGTGGGGCATGGAACAGAAGTCTTCCCCACCCCCACTGGCAGTCTGCCTTTCTCGCACCTGCAGGGAGTGCTCCATAAGTGCCTGGCCAGCTACCCTCCCTCCTTCCCAAAGCTGATAGGGCTGGCTAGGTGCTAGTGATTGCCCCCTGAAAGAGCATTGCCCAGCTAACCTACAAGGCAAGCTGCTGGCAGCCCCTCAGCTGGCCCCCTCCCAGCAGCTGTCAAGGAGTAAGGCCACGAGCATCAAATGAGAAATTTACAGGCAACTAAGGGTGGGGAGGCTCGCTCACCCCACCCCTGATTTCCTATTAATTGCGCTCCTGTAATGAATTAATTAATGAATTCCTGAAACTGAATTGCAAACAGAGATAAGGAAAGATAAAGATTAAAGAGTTGAAGAAAAAAACAGAGAGATTAAATAGCAATTCTTCTCTGCTCCAGATGCTGTTACGGGAGACATAAAGCATGTCTGGATAGCACCAGCTAGCTGCCGACCACTCATCAGCTGTTCCAAGCAGAACCCTCCCATATCCAGACAGCTCTCTAAAAAACCACAGCGGTGTTAGGGCTCGTCTAACTCTAGATATTTTGCTGCACCAGAAAAGTTGTGTTTCCCCTCACCAGAAGCTGGCAAGTAAATCAGTCCAAAAAGCCCTACTTAGCACCTTAGGTTGCTGCTGTCACTGCTGTAGACTTCAGGGGAGTACTGGGTGCTGCCACTGTTGACAGACAAACTGCTGCTGCTGTACTGGAGCCTTGGGGAATGGTCAGCGCTGGACTAGAGCTGTACTTTAATTGAAACACACACCTGTTCCCTGCTTGGGACTATTATTATTATTAGTTCATTATTATTAATAATCATCATTTATATTTTGCCAGCAATGTACCTGGCACTTTACAATTGTAAGAAGAAGACATGGTCCCTGCCTTAGCAGGCTTACAATCTAGGAGAGACCGGGGGAAGGCGGGGAGGGATGGGACATCCAGGCAGAAATGTCAGAGAAGCAGTTAGTGAGGCGAGACTGGATAGAGGGAGAGAGAGGGCGGGTGGAGAGAGAGAGTTGGGTAGCATCAGCATACAGATGGTACTGGAAGCCATGAGATTCAATAAGTTTGCCTAGGGACAGCGTGTATAGAGAGGAGAGAAGAGGGGCAATGGGGTCGCTCTAGTGTGGAAGCTGTGGAGGTATAGTGTATAGAGCAAGCTGAAATATGGACAGGCCTGTAGCTAGGGTTGAGGGGAGAGGTTATAGGGCTAGTCTCTCTCCAAATTAATAAATATGGTCTTTCCATACGGCATATAGATAGGTGGCTGGCAACCCTGCCCGCTTGAGGTTACAGCCCAATAGTTGGGGCACCTCCATCCTAAACTTGCCAAAGTGCCCCTTACTAGTCACACTTTGAGGGGTACCTGAATCTCAGAGAAGGGGTACCTGAATCTCAGAGAAGGGGTACCTGAATCTCCTGCCCACCAGCAATATTAAGGAGAGGTGACCCTGCCTCCCTTGCCACAGAGCTATTCCCCCAAGTGAAGCAGGTTCTGACCCACACCCTCACTCAGTCGCTAGGGTCCTCCCGCACCCAAGGTCCATGGTGCAGCGGTACTGGGGGTCACTGTTGCCACCTCTGCAGCCGCCGCCTCCTCCTCCTCTGCCTGGAGCGGCATGTTCGCACTGGGGCGCGGGGCTCATGGGCACAACCCAGTGGGGCAGCCAATCCTGAGTGACATGGAGCTGCCAAGGAGGAGGAGCCACAGCCACAGCGCTGCCGTCAGAAAGCCCCTGCTCTGGGCAACTGTCCCCCATGCCTGTGAGCTGTCTGGATGCAGGAGATCACGCTATAACAACTATTTGGCCTGCTGAATTCTATACACTATTTTCAGGGCTGGCCTTAGGATTTGCGGGGCCCAGGGCAAAGATAAAATACGGGGCCCCTGGTGACCCCAGGCCCTAAAGGTGGTCATGTTTGTGACCCCCGCTGGGAGGGAGTAAGAACCCAGACGCTGCCTTGGCAAAAGCAGAGGTCACTGCAGGACCCTCAGCATTGCCCCGGGTTGCCCTGTGGTAAGGCTGGCCCTGACAATTACGGGCTTTAGAAGTTGCTGACTCAAATAAGTACTGACCAGAAATGTACACTGATTGCAGGATATGCAACTAACTAAGAGCATAAGAGAAATGAAAAGCTCTGGAAGCCACAAGCTAAGCAATAACTTAAATCACACATAACTGTACCCAGTGGTTAGGGGCCTTTCACTCTCTTGCTCTGAAATGGACGTTCAGTACCAAACGTCATCGAGCCAGTAGCCAATATGGCCTATTATGCCAGGGACCCGTGTTCACTGCATTTTCCTCACTGGTGGTAAATGGAGGAAATGCAGTAAATACAGGTCCCTGCCCATTGCTTAAGGTATTGGCGTTAGTTAGGTCTGGGAAACCAAGGTTCAAATCTCATCCTAGCCATGAACTCACTTGGGTGACCTCAGGGAAGTCATTATCTCTGAGCCTCAGTTGCGCATCTGTAAAATGGTAATAACAATGACCCGCTCTCTGATATAATAGCAGCATGTTGTGATTCCAGATCAGTTCAGCAAGAAAAAGAAACAGATATTTTAGGGCACAGGGCAAAGCCTAGTCTTGCAAGATGTGGAGGATCCACCGACTGCTGAGAAATGCAGATGGTTGAAGCTTTTCAGGATGAGGTTCAGACTCCACATTTCAAAAACAATAAAAGAAAATACATTTGCAGCCTCCATTTTGATGTATCCCAATTAGAGCCCAGTGCATTCTGCCCTGTGGCAGTTAGTAATTTTTTATTTTTATTTGCAGAATTTAGTACTTGGCCAAATTCTCACAGAAATTGCTTTTGGCAGCACAGAATTACAGCCTGAGGGGGGAGCACTCTGAGCAGCCAACGAAATAACAGTTTTGTCAGCTATTATTATATATTTCAGAGACATGACCCCTGGCCAATTGCAGCCCGTGACCCATTTAAATTCACCGAGAGGCTTGTATCTAATCTTGTGGTTTTTAAACATGTGAGATGTCCAAAATGGGTAGAATGGAATGTTGGGAAATTAATTGGGATTCAAACATTTGCACAGTTTGCACTATTTAATTGTGTATAATTTATTTTGCTTACAGATGTGGCTTTTTTACTCACACAATTTTGAATTTATTTATTTATTTATAGACTACTTAGGACCCTGATCCTAGTCTGAAACAACAGATTAGGGAAACAGACTTTGGAAACAACAGTTGAGTTGTTTTGACAATCCACCTGATTTTTAGTTTTGGGATCTCTGATTCTCTGTCATGTGGTTAGACCCAGAGTTCAGTTCAGGGGTTATGACAGTACAAAGATGACAGCAGATAGTGGAAGGAAAGCACAGGGCCTTTTGCCATGTGAACACTGGGATGAGATAAAATAGTTTAACGGGAAGACAGTTTAGCAAGCCTGTTCAAGTCGCAGCTTTCCCAGTTGCCGTGATGTCATCCATTCCAGCCTGATCACAAGATCAAAGAGCATGTCCCTTAAAGAAGACTCCATTCTAAAGCACAGGCAATAAACACTCCCAAGTGCGTGCAGCGTAGCAAGCATGCATATACCTGGTTGTTTAGGATCTCTGTTCTTTCCTGTCAATGAACTCACCCACTTGGATAAAGATACTCCTGATTTACACCTTGTGTAGATGAGGGCAGAATCAGTCTTTTGTCTTCCCTGGGGGAGAGTAATCTTTAGTTACAACTACTCTCCTGTTTTCCTTTGTCCATCAATGGCTCTTTTTACACGGGCAGCGGTGTGTGTGTGCCCGTTCCCACAGTTGTACACCATCTCCACCCACCCCCAGCCATCTCCACCCACGGAGCCTCCTTTGTTTTTTTGGATGGTTCTGTGGGTGGAGATGGGTGTGTGCCAGACGTGTGCATGCACCTCCACCCACTGCCTGTGCTGTTCACACTGGTGAAACATCCAACTGCCCCCACTGGTAGAACACCCTCCTGCACACCCAGTGGGTGGGGGTGGGGGCGGGCATCTGTGTAAAAATGTTCAATGTGTGAGGCAGATGAGCACTATCAGCTGTGCTGAATGGGCTGGAAAACCACTCCAGGCAGATGTTTTCTTTCTTCCTTCAGAAAACTACAAAGTCGGGAAAAAATGTGCTTCCAAGCTCCTCCAGGCATGTGACTCTTAACTCACCCACTGATCTTCCAGAAATACTTGACTGGAGTCTCAATATTTTTTAAATGTGCAAAGATAAAACAATAGCATTATTTTGTTTTGAAAAAGGGTGTAGCTGTACAAGTGAATCCACGATGACAAAGATTTATTTGATGTCCCATGAAATACTATCCAGAAGAAGCACAGAATTCAGCACTAACTTTGTAGGTCAAGCAGGGCACTGAGATAGAAAAAGGAAACAAAGACAGGAGACCAAAAAATGGAAATTTCAAAGAAGTGAAAGTGCAGAGTCCAGGTGCAAGGTCACAGGCCTGGGGACTAGGAGCTGTGGTGTCTATTCCTAGCATTACAGTTTAGAGTGGGATTGACTGTTGGTCCAAATGTAGAAAAGCAAGAAACAGGGTGTGGCCACACGAGACGGGTTGAGGAGGCTATCACTCTTTGGGTAGCCTTACCCCTCTCTGGGCCAACGAGCCATGTGATGCTGTGATGAGTGTGCCCACGGCCTGCCAGTTGTTTGCCCTGCCCCAAGGGGGGCAGGCAACTGCCTGCTCCGCGATGCATCCTTGTTAAAATCCTGAGGATGTGTTATGGAGCAGCCTTGCCCCAAGTAGGGGCAATCTGCGTGGCTGGATGAGCTTATCCCACCACACTTGGCACAAGGCCATGGGGCTATGAGTAATGGGCGGTAGTGCCTGTCACATGGGGCCACATCGCAGGCAGAGACTGGCTCTCAGTTGGGTCAGAGGAGGGAGGCCGGGATAGGGCCGGGTGGCCGCTTCTGTGGGCAGCACCTCGGCTCCTAGATGGGCTGAGCCACCTGGCTTCCCTGCATTTGTGTACATGGCTCCTTGCACTCGCCCCACCGTGTGGTGGGGCCGATTGCCCATCATGGGGATGCACAGGGATCAGGCCCCAGCAGCTCGTCTGAAAAGGTGCAGCCACAAAAGATGTAACGACTTGGGGCATCCTTATTCCACTTTGGGCATTGTTACCACAGGATGCAGTGACTTGTGTGGCTGGTGGCTGCCAGATGTTCGCCCTGTTTTAGGCAAGGTTTACCCTGCTTTGGGCAACCTTGCTATGCCCTGTATCCTTGGGAAAAGGCTGGTGATGCAGGGCGTAGCAAGGTTGCCCAAAGTGGGATAAGGCTGCCCAAAGTGGCTGCTCATCTGTCGGCTGGCCCAAAGTGTGGTGGCTGCAATAGCCCGCCACAAGGCGGGTGGGGATTGGGCCTGCCCCTGCTCATGTGGCTGCACCAAACGATATCTTTTATTGGACCAACTTCTGCTGATGAGATTTGTTGCATGGTAAATTACTGCTTAGGCTGAAAAAGATGGGAATTAACAAAAAGATAGTTAGATGGGTACGAAGTTGGTCAACTTAACTGGAAGAAAACAAAGAGGGTTGTGTTGAGAGGTGGACTTTCTAGCTGGAGTGTGGTTGCTAGTTTAGTTCCTCAAGGATCTGTCTTGGAATCTGTCATTTAATATATTTGTAGCTGATCTTGGTGAGGGAAGTAAGAGTGTGCTAATGAAGTTTGCTGATGATGCCAAGTTGGGCGGGATTGCCAATGCAGAGGATGATTAGAAAATCATACAGAATGAACTGGATGACCTCATGGATCTGAGTGTTAGGAATGGGATGAAATTTAATAACATAAAGTACAAGGTTATGCATTTGGGTTTACTAATAAGCATTCAGCTAGGAACTCATCAGTTGGAAACAATGAAGGAGGAGAGGGACTTAAGTGTTATAACTGACTATAAGATGACTATGAACCATCAATGTGATGCAACTGTAAAAAAGGCAAATGCTGTTTTGGGATGTATTAGGCATGGTGTTGCCAGTCGGGATAGGGAGGTATTGTTGCCTCTGTATAAGGCTCTGGTAAGACTGCATGTGGAATACTGTGTTCAGTTCTGGTCACCAATGTTCAAGAAGGATGAACTTAAACCGGAACAAGTGCAATGACGTGCTACCAGGATGATCGGAGGAATAGAGGACTTACCTTATGAGATTTATTTTATTTATTTTACACACTTATACCCCACCCCCTCCTGCTAACAGCAACTCGGAACGGCTAACAATATAAAAATTAAACATATAAAATACAATAAAACAGTAAAATAAATATGCAGTAAATATAAAACAACACTATAAAACCATACAGTGGGCCACCAAAAATACCCCCCAATCCTCAAGCCCCCTTCCCCCACCCATCTCCTTCACCAAAAGCCTGGTGGAACAGCCAGGTCTTACATTGTCATCTAAAGGAGGAGAGGTCCAGGGCCACGCGGACCTCTGCTGGGAGGGAGTTTCACAGTCTTGGTGCGGCCACCGAGAACGCCCTCTCCATAGTTGCCTCCCCCAGATACTTGGGGGACTTCAAGAAAGATGCTCCCGGTCAACCGCAGGGGTTGAGCCAAAGTCCAGGGTGTGAGGCGGTCCTGCAGATAGGCAGGGCCCAGGTTGTATAGGGCTTTATAGGTAAGCACCAACACCTTGAATCAGACCCAGAAACTATAGGCAGCCAGTCCAAAGAATGGAGCACTTGTGTAATGTGCTCATGGTGACCCGTCCCCGTACGGAGGTGGGCCACCGCATTCTGCACCAGCATTCTGCGCAGCTGCAGCCTTGGAACCATCACCATGGGTAGCCCCACATAGAGCGTGCTACAATAGTTCAGTCTTGAGGTGATGAAGGCATGGATGATAGTGACTGGCCAGGTTGGAGTCTGAGATATACGGCTGAAGCCGCTGCACCAGATGTAACTGGCGGAATGCGCGCCTTGCCACAGCCCCCACCTGGGCATCCAGGCGGAGCTGAGAGTCGAGGAGCACTCCCAGACTACGAACCTGAGGGACCAGTGGGGGCTGAACCCCTTCAATTAGGGGGGATGCCAACCCCACCGCCCTCCCCACTAGCATGACCTCCATCTTGTCGGGATTCAGCTTCAGATGGCTCCCCCTCATTCAGTCCCTCACAGCCGCCAGACACTGAGTAAGCGCCGAGACTGCCGGGCCTGGATCAGAGATGAAAAAGAGAGGCAGAGTTGGGTGTCATCAGCATACTGATGACACCAAACATCAAACCTCATGACCTCACTGAGCAGCTGCATATACACATTGAACAAGAGAGGGGACAGAATAGAACCTTGCAGGACTCCATATGAGAGATCCCAGGGGGACAATGAGCAATTCCCCAGCACCACTCGCTGAGTTCTCCCGGCCAGGAAGGAACAGAGTCATTAAAAAACAATCCCACCCAACCTGGCTTGGTCCTGCAAATAAGTCACCAACATCTCGTGATCAATGGTATCAACGGCAGCCGATAGTTCTAGCAGGAAAAAAAAGGGTTGATTGACCCTGATCCAGTTCACAGCGTCATCAACCAAAGCCACGAGCGCAGTTTCAGTGCCATAACCCAGATGAAAGCTGGACTGTGAGGAATCTAGAAAACTGATGCAGTCCAGATGCTCCTATATCTGCCAAGCCACAACCTGTTCAGTAACCTTCCCTAAAAAGGGAAGGTTCAAGACAGGCTGGTAACCGGCGAGGGAGTTAATGTCAAGTTATGGTTTCTTGAGCAGAGGCTGCACCACCGCCCCCTTGAGGCAGTTTGGCACTCTGCCCTCCTGAAGGGAGGCATTGACCAGCCCCGCCAGCAGCGGCCCCAGCATCTCCCGGCTGATCTTGACCAGCCAGGATGGGCACGGGTCCATTTCACAAGAGGTGGCTCTGACTGCCCCAAGAACATCCTCCACATCAGTAGCTGACACCCCCTGAAACTGATCCCCTGAAACTGATCCCACAAAACTGGACAGGACAGGGCTTCCAAAACCTCTGGTTCTCCAATTGTATTAAGCGTGGCGTTGAAGTTGTGGTGAATCCAAGTGATTTTATCCATGAAGTAATCAACAAACATGTTACAGCAGGCACTGGAAGTTTCCAGTTCCAGGCAGAGGGAGGCCGGACCGAACAGCCCCCTAACCACCTGGAAAAGCTCCGCTGAGGATAAAAGAACTTGGCTTATTCAGTCTATCAAAAAGAAGGCTAAGAGGAGATATGATTACATTGTACAACTATATGAGCAGAGTTAATACAATAGAAGGGGTAGATTTGTTAAAACTGAAGGTGGGTGTGGATACAAGAACTAATAGATACAAGCTTGTAAATAAATTTAGGCTGGAAATTAGAAGGGTTTTAACAATCAGAGTAGTGAATTACTGGAATAAGCTTCCAGGGGCAGTTGTGAGAGCAAAGAATCTGAAAAGCTTTAAAATTGAGTTGGATAAACTTATGACACATAAATTACATTGTGAGGGGTTTTTTTATTTGATGCTACAGGAGGTAATTCTGCCCCCCTCCCCCCAAACACATGTTTGGATTTGTTGTTTTGTTTTGGGGTGTTTTTTCCCCCTTCCTGAAACATCAAAGTTGTCTGCAGCTGGAGGTGGGACTGTTGGGGCATTCTGAAGCCTGGTGTAATCATTTTTATTTAGAGCTTCCTTAGAAAAAGCAGCATGTCTGTTTCTTCTTTTACTACTAGGGTAGGGGTGTGCATGTCGTTTTCGTTATATCAATAACAAAAACAAAAATTGTCTTTTTTCCCGTTATTGCAATAATAAAAACGTAAAAAACCAATGAAATTAATAATGATAACGAAAGTCGTTATTGATTTCGTTATTGCCTGGCAGCCTGGGAGGTGTTTTTTGGAGGGAACTGTGGAGAGGGGAGGAGAGGGGAGGAGGGAGCAGACAGCTTGGAGCCAGAAACAGTGTTGAACTCTTAAACTGGGAGGGGAAGGATCTGATGGATGGATCTCTGGCCAATGAGCAGCGCAAGCAGATCCCAGCGGTTGAATGGCACCCTGTGATTCGTAAATGCCTCTGCCTCCCAGAACTAATCAGGAGGGCTCTTGGGGAGGGCACTGCAGCCCTTAATATTGTAGGGCTGGGCTGCTTCACTCTGTGTTAGCTTTCTTGCTTGTCAGGGTGCATTTGCAGAAGCTGCTAGTGCTTGCACTAGAAATCCTCCCATCTATCTATCTATCTATCTATCTATCTATCTATCTATCTATCTATCTATCTATCTATCTATCTATCGCACCCTTATTCCCTTGCCTACCACCCAATCCTTATTCCTTAGGTACACATATAGAGAGAGAGAAAATAGAGATAGATTAGAGATAGTAGATATACCTCTGAGTTTTCCTTTTCCCTTCCCCTATCTGTCTCCCCCTGTCCATTTATAGATATAGATATTAGTTGTATATATATAGATTAGATATTTAGATACTAGGCTGTTTTATTATATATATATTAGGATTATAGGATAGGAACATTTTGTATTATACATACATTAGCTTTAGCTTAGATTCTGTATATATTATATAAATAAAACTACATATTGTCGTATAGTATATATTATTGTGTGCAGTTCTTTCTGTATCACAATGAGAAGGGGAAGGAGTTCAACTTCTGACAATAATTCTTCATTGGCGCACAAAATTGATACCGATACCAAAATAAAATCTTTGTTTGAAATCAGTACCGATACCAATAACGACAACAATAACGAAAAATGACATTTCGTTAGTAATGAAAATGACACATTTTAATAATGAAAATGATAACGAAAAATGACATGGGGGCCTGGTGCACACCCCTATTTACTAGAGCAAAACCACAGAAGGAGCAGGTGTCTATTTCTCCTACTGAAGTATTTTTTTGGTCTTTTCTATGTTAAATATCCCCATAAAGGACACCGTATCTATTAATAATACTGTGCAGCAAATGAATAGATAAACAAGCCTAGGAGTAAAGCATGGATAAAGTAGGGAGTAAAAGGTATGAACACAAACAGGAACATGAAGTAGGAACATGAACATGAACACTGTCCCTTGCAGTTAGGTGTGCTATTTTATTAGACCCCTTAACAGAAAGCTGGTCCAGGACTGCTAACAGCAAGAAGATATATTAAGATGATAAACCAATGTACCATGGCCAAAGGGAATATTTTCTTGAACAGTTTGTCTGAAGTACTATGGGAGTATATGGGGATGCTGTTGTATAAAAGACCATCACAGACAGTACTTGGGGTTCTTCACTGGTTGACTCTTAACATATGGGCTGAAGTTCCCTTTTTTGCAAAGAGGTTTTGTATATTCATCCTTTCATGGCTATATACTCTTTCTTACTAAACACTTTGTGTTTCTTTGTACTTTCACACTTCTGTATTTCTCTACTTTGTAAGAAATAGGTTATAAAACATAGGGTGTTTTCAAATGTGAACCATTTATGGTGCCATCATGGCCCTTTTCACACAGACACGCTAACCCTGATAAAATGGGTGTTACATTTTATTATACATGTCGTAGGGCTGCAGGTGTGCTCTGTGGGTGCCCTGCAACATGTATAATAAAATGTAACACCCATTTTATCAGTGTTAGAGTGTCTGTGTGAAAAGGGTCCATGTCTAAAATCAGCCACCAGACATTGGCCAGGGCCAGAACCCGGGTTTGCAAAAGCCATGGCAGCGCTTAGCCCGGGCTGTTCCTCAGGACTGTCCCCAAGGAACAGCCCGGGCTAAGCGCTGCCACCGCCTGTGCCAATGACTCTGTACTGGGGTAAAGTGGGCCGTCACATGTGTTGGCCCACTTTCACTTACCCCGGTCTGGGTTTGCAGCAGTTCTGGGCCGCCCACGCCAGCCTCATAGGCTGCCATGGCCGCCCATCAGAGAGGGGAGTGGGCTGCTCCTTACAGCGTGGAGGCCGGGGCTGTGCAGACGTATGTCTGCATGTCCCCCTGCCCTCTCCAAAGCCTTGCCTAGCCCAGCCCGCTCTCACGTTTGTTAGGTGGCCAGGCCAAATGTGGCTGCGGGGGAGGAGGGGGCATAGGAGAGGTGGGCAGATGTGGCAAATCATTCTCACAAGCTCCTGGCTGGAGCAGGCCTTTCTCCGTGCTCGAGCCCTTTCTGCTCAGAAGAACACCCCACTGCTCTGTGCCCAAGAGTAAACTGTGACCTAATGGAGCTAGGAGGCATCCAGACATGTGGGTGAAGGGTCAAATGCTGGCTGGCTTGTTGACGCACAGCACGTTGAGCAATGCGTGTCTCAACAGTTCAGAGCTCCTTAAGTGCTCTAAGGAAATGTGTCTAAGGTGCTGATTGCAAATACATGGGGTGTTAAGGGAAGTGACGGGGGTCCGGATTGACTCGCTGGGGCCCACCTGGGCCAGCGCTGAACTCGCACGTCTGGTGGGCCCAGTTCAGAACCCAATGGGGTAGGCGTAGGGTGGCCATACTTCCCCTTTGCGTCTGAAAAACAGCTGTTCCAGGGCTGCATTGGTTCCAGGGCTGCCCTGCACCATTTTGTTTTTCATAAGCATCCTCTTGTAAAGGGCAGGCATGGTCACCCTGGGTAGGCAGCTGAACCGGAAATGTGGGACCGCAAGGAACTGGGCCACATTCTGGACCCGGGAGCTGCCCAGGTAGACCAGGGCGGGCCGAACCAGGTGGGCATGTCTGTTTTCGCACCCACCTGGCCTGGTGTGTGTGTGTGTGAGTGGGTGGGGTGGGTTGCTATGGTTGCCATGAGGGGTTGGCCCCATCCCCTGCCTGGTTAAACCATGGGAATGTTTGTTCCCTTCCATGAGCTAACCCGGCTGAGGATCCCCCCCGCTCTGGGATGTACAGTCACTAAGGCGGCTGCACGTTTGCTTTTACCCACAATCTCTGTTTTGCATTGGGACCGAACATCAATTGGAAAGTTGCAGGATTGGGAAGAAAAGGACCAATGTTTGTTACATCATTCATCATTCATTTCATTTATTAGATTTCTATACCGCCCCATCCTGCACAGCAGCTCGGGGCGGTTAACAACAGTAAAAAACATTTTAAAACATTTAAAATACAATCATAAAACATATCAATAAAGCTGGTGGTATAAAAATAAATATACAGGTGGGGGATTAAAAATCACCCCCCCCCTCCCTCCCAAAGGCCTGGGCAAACAGCCAGGTCTTACAGTTCCGCCGAAAAGTCAAAAGGCTTGGGGCCAGGCGAGCTTCCTCCGGAAGGGAGTTCCACAGCCGCGGCCCTACCACCGAGAATGCCCGCTCCATCGTGGCCCCCCGCTTAACACGGGGGACCTCCAGGAGGGCACCCCCGGCAGACCGCAGGAGTCGTTCCGGGGCGCGAAGGGCGAGGCGGTCCCTAAGGTAAGAGGGACCAAGGCCGTATAGGGCTTTATAGATCATTACTAGATGCTGTTACATGAGCATCTATTAGTGGTTATTCCATATACAAGCATGGCATTGTTCCTCCTGGGTTACATTGAAGTAGCAAATGCAGGGGGTAGCTAAGTTGGAAAGGGTCCTGGTGCAGAAGATGGAACGGGATTCCCCCCCAACCAACCTCCCAGCAGCAGGGGAGGCTCATAGGTTCTAGTGCAGCTGCACCACTTGTCTATTTATTTATTTATTTATTTAAAGTTATTATAGTTATGCGCTTGAGTAAATGGAGTCAGGATTCGGGCCTGACTGTGCTGGGCTCTATGCACACACAGATGAAGACACTGGCCTCGCCTTGAACCATCTACTTTCTAATGTTAAGATGTGAAGGATAAGTTTAACCAGCCACGGGAGAAAGAAACCCAATATGTGCCCATGTCATGTACGGACACTTGTCCTTCGCTATCCTATTGGGCTTCAGATTTTCAGGTTTCGTTTTAAAAAGAAATTCACTAGTGGCTATGATTGCAGAAGTGGAGGAGTTACTGCATCACTAGTCCTGGGCAGTTTAGTAATAGGTAAGGGGCCAATGCAGCTTAGAGCAGTCCAAAGGCATCAACTGTCCCAGGTGTTGTTTAGGCCTCTGACTGGCCTAGGACTTAAATGCTACCTTTTACTTTTTCCCTCTTCCTCCACGTGGGTGGTAGGAGCGGGGAAATGGGGAAGACCTTGCTCTCCTCTCTTCCCCCCCCCCCCCCCCGATTTTGTCTGCCTCTGCAGAGTATCTTGACGTCACTATACTCAATAACGGAAGTCGCCATGTTGGAAAGAGAAGGGGTGAAGAGACTCTCCCACCCCTTTCTGAAATGGCTCCCCACCCCTAATAAACACTCTGGTCGCAGCCTTGTTCCCTCATAGTCCAGAGCAGTTTTTTATTTTATTTAAGGGTTTTATGGTCAGCGTAAGGAATTTGGAGAGAGTACATAGGAATGACATGGCACTGGATACTGATCCCTCTCTAGGACAATACCTAAGGGAATTCCAGCTGGCTTTGTCACAGACTTGTCATCTGGAGCAGGCCAAAGGTTAGGTAAGCAGAGAGATGTAAGCTTTAGCAACTGCAGCCTCAACCTTGACTTGCAAGCACTGGGGGTGCTAATAGAACCAACCTGACCCTTATGGCTCATAGCAGTGGGGGGTGGGGGGAGCAGGGGTTGGAGGGTGATCCCAAAATTACCATCTTGTATGTGGGGTGTGAATTAAAAGGAGCTGTTATGGAGATGAGGTGACTGTGGGTGTCCCTGTGGGAGAGGGAGCATGTGTTCCCCTGTCTCATGCCGTTGTGATTTCAATTTTGCTTCTCACCCTGATACGTAAGTGTTTCTGCTAGGGATGGGACACCAGGGAGAATACCAGATACCGGATTTACTGGTATTGGATCTCCCCGGTATCGGATAATCCGATATTTTCCGGTATCGGCATATCGGATTTTTAACATTGGCCGTTTTACTGGGTTTTTTTACATTGTGGCCATTGACTTCAATGGCTGCAATGTAAAAAAACAGATAAAGTGGCCAATGTTAAAAATCTGGTATGCCAATACCGGTAAATATCGGATTATCGGATTTATCCGATACCGATATTCCCACCCCTAGTTTCTGCTATGCCCCTGTTATGAAACAAGAACTGTATGAGCAAGGCCCTGTGGATTCTGCAGGAACATGGGACATGTTACAATGCTCTGCCAAGCAGGGCCAACTTTCGGATAGGCAGCGTAGGATGGTGTGAGCCAAAGGTAGCAAAGTAAAACAGGAACACTCCCTCCCCTTTCTGCTGTGCAAGCCACGGTTTTGGGCAGGGAGTGCTGCTGGCTCATCATCTGCTACCTTCCTTCTCAAATTCATTGTTGAAGGTTTGCGCAGGGGGAAGAGGGGAAGGGGAGCTGCTGCTTCTCCACTGAACAGCTGACTAGTGAGGAATCAAGAGCTCTGACCAACCTGCAGGCCCCCAGCTTGAGGGGTGCAGAGACGGGTGTGTGTGTGTCATTTTAATGCTTCTCCCAGAGTAGTGACCTGGGTAGAACTGGCTCTGGGCTTTACGCATAGGTCTAAGCCTTCCTGCACTTTGGAGAAGCTCTGCTCTGCTTTTGGATCTCACCCATACTCAGGACTAGGTTCACAAGTTACAGAATGATCCTGACTGCACCAGCTGGGGATCTGATTCCTAAGGTATCAAAACTTAGCAATGCCAGGAGCCTGTGCCTCATTTAGAAGATGCAGCAGCCTTAAGGTGTTTTTAAAAACAGATGGAAGGAGAGTGTCAGGACCTGCTGTCTGGGATGTGGGTAGACCTCAGGGATGAGCCCCAGAGTGGATGCAGGATCAGGTCTGGACCATCAAACTGGAGAACTGTATATAGTATAAAGCCCAGGGGGGCTGAAAGCTGGACACCAGGAGAGTTAGTCCAAATTAGAACGGGGTCAGAGATGGGTGAAAACAGAAGTACGGCTCCCACAACCCTCGCCAAACAAATGGTGACTGGAGAGAGGGCAGGGGGGAAGAGAGATGTACAGATGTGCATCCCCCCCATCCCTGCGCTGCATGCAGTGGTCCATTCCCCCCCCCCCCGGCTGATGGGCAGTCATGATGGCCAATGATGGTCACCATGATGCCTGCCCCCACGCCACTGGGGACTGGGTCAACGTAAAGTGGGCTTTCAGATGTGAAAGCCTCCTTTACATGGGTCTGGCAGCCAGATTCTGACCATGGTGGGAGCTATCCTGGTCTGTGACTCAGGGATTGGGAGCCAGACCATGCTAACATCTGGTAGATGTTTTTCAGTGTGACGACGTCACCCAGTTTAACCTGCACTAAAGTGGGTTAAATAAACCATGCTGCCATCACATTTGAAAATGCCAAAAGTCAGGGAAGCAGAAGAGAGGCCAGGCTGGAGGACAAGGCAGGGCAGGGCTAGGAACAGGCAGGCTAGGAGCAAAGAACCTAGGGTCAGAGTAAAGCAGGAACAGGAGTGTCTATGACCCAAACAGCAGGCAAGGGCAGGAGAGTGTTCAGGAACAGGAAGGAACATTGTTCTAATCAATTTCCTATTCCTACTGGTCCAGGATTTATACTGTCAGACAGTCAACCCCACATTCAACTTGTGGGTGTAACTTGTGTTACCATGTGTAGACTAGTTATAACACCCAGAGTCGGCTACCCTCAAAGAGGTTGTGTTGGTGCTACAAGTCCAGTCGCTGCTCAGTAATCCCAGGGGTGCCAGTTCAAGACCCAGGCTTGTAGAGCCTGACTAGAGCTGAAATAGGTACCTAAATAAATGGGTAAACTCAATGGGTGCTAACAAATGTGATGGGGGCCTGGTTCAGCCCACTCTGGGTCAGTGCCAAACCTGTCTGTCTTTTCCGGGCACGCCAGATGTGGGCCCAGTTCAGAACCTGGTGGGGTAGGTGGCTGGGCTGGAAATGTGGACCTACAAGGAACCGGACCCAGAAGCCGCCCAGGCAGGTCAGGGTGGGTACGTCTGTTTTTGCACCCACCTGGCCTAGCATAGAGGGTTGCCATGACAGTGTGCCATGGCTGGCTGTCATGGCAAGGGGTGTGGCACCAGCTGCAGTGCAGGAGCAGAGCTGGCTAGCCGTGCGTCACTCCCTGCTCCCTGCTCAGCTGGGTCGATCCGTGGGAATGTGTGTTCCGTTCCTCGAGCTGACCTGGCCGGGGGTGCCCCCACCCACCCCGAGCAGCCGCCTACCCACTGAATCTACACTATCTGAACCCTAAATAGCAGTTTGGGTAATAACTGATTTCCATTTATGTGTCACTGGGTATCTATTTTGATCATTCCATTACAGATCTTTTTGAATTTGGTTATTTCAGTATTTTGGTCATCTTGGCTACATCATTTTGGTAGCTTTTGTACTATTTTGTACTACTACCCAAAAGGAGTGCAAGGCTCACAAATAATAAATCCACTATCCATTCCAGCCCTACTCCTGGCAGATATTAAACTTCTTAACATGAAATACTAGGGGGTGGGGGTGGGTGGGGGGGAGAGAATTTCAGGGACCCAAAAGGCCACTCAATCCTTATTGACAGTTAAGGAGAGTGAAGCTAAGGAGAGTTAAGGGAAATGACATCATGGCTGCTGTGTGGACATTTGAAATTAAATGGACTAATATCTTAGACAATGATCTTTAGATGAAACAATGGGTGTTTTCAGATGGATGTGGGGGTACTCACCCCTGGAGCAGGTCCGAGGGTGCACTCATGTGTCCGCCCACTTGCGGCCCCGCCTGGGTCCATTTCAAATGGACCCTAGGGCTGCCATGGTCCACGGTCCACCCGTACGGTGTCCCCTCCCCCACATCATAGAGTTGGCGGCGGATTGCCCAACACTCTAGATTGCTGCCTGCAACTCTATTTGTCGTTGCCTGGGGTAATCCCTGGCCAACAGTGGAGCGGCAGTGGCCGTCCACTGAGCAAACAGACAACAGTCCCGTCTCTGGCTGGTGCTTTAGGTTTGCGTGGCCCGCTCTGCTGGCGGTGCTCCTGGATATTCTGGAGCACTGCAAGCCAGACTGGAGTGGAGCAGACAGTGCCTGCTCCGTCTGCACATCTGGAGGCCCGCCTTTAAATGAATGGGCCACCCAGGGGTACGGCGGAGCGGAGGTGGGGCTGCTCTCCATCTGTTTACCCCCAGTACCCTGATCAGAAGAGTCTGCTGGAGTAGTTTGTAATCAAACCAGATTTTCCAGCCCCTATCATTAGCTGGTTAAGAGAATAATGCATTACCTTGGAGATTCTTATCACATCTAGTATATGGGTATGGAACCAGGTCAGTGGAGTCCCAGGATAAAGTAACGCATTTAAAAATAGACAGCAACTATGAGGAACAATTCTCTGAAAAATAAATGCAAACGTTATAGACATGCCTGGGGTATCTACTAATCTAGTATCGGATGCAGGATGCAAAGAACCATTACGGCATCTGTCTTTGCTAAGGGCCACTGCAGGGCAACTTGCTGAACAGGACAGAGTCTATTTAGATCTGACTCCACCTGTAGAGGCCAGGGGTTCCCTCAACCTGCATATATCACTAGGGCCCTTTCATCGCCACCTTTGAATACGGAGACCAAATGTATGTGTTCTGCTGGCTTATTTTTAAACAGAGTGGCAGAAGATGTTGCAAGGCATGTTGATATCATCCTGTTTCCCTGTTACCTTAAAATCCCCTCCATGGTACATGCACAGTTTTCATTCTGGGACCTCCGTGGCTGTGCACAGCCAATGAAAATGAAGCAAATAGGCAATAAAATATTCTCTGACCACAAGTACTTCCTATTAACCTCAATAACTGACCTCACGCAGGCACCGCTTCCAGAAAGGAGAGGAGCTTTACAAATGACAGGGCCAGTGAATCAGCGTTTATACTACACAAGCAAAACGTCAGTAAGCCTTTCTTAGTAGCACAATGCCAGCCAGCTGTGACTGATGAGTAAAATGTCTCTCTGTCTTTCCCTATGGTCTCATCTCCTGTCTCTTGTCCAGTCTAGATTGTAAGTCTCTGGAGCAGGGGCCTTTCTCTCATTAATGATTGTTCAGTGCCAGGTACATTTCTGGTTCCATATAAATAATAATAATAATAATAATAATAATAATAATTAATAGTTAATAATTAATAGCAACAACAATGGAAAAACTACCACCACCTCTTGCTGGGATGCTAACAGAGCACAACAATCAGTCTACTGGGATGAAAGACTCAACATCTCGTGACAGAGTTGCACTGTTTCCTGAGTCACTCTTGAAACAGTGTGAAACACTCTTGAAACAAGACACTGTGATGCCAGAGGTGCCATTTTGGAGGATGAGATACAAAATGGAGGGTGCGTGTCATAAAATCATAGAATTGGAAGAGACCTCGGAGGTCATATAGCTCATATACATATGTGAACATATAGCTCCTGCAATTCTTCATAGAGCTGGCGTGGCAATGCCAAGGATGTGCCTACATTCAAACTTGGGCAGTTCCATTCTGCCCACACAGATTCACTGCCCCAGTGAACAATGAAACCTCTGTTGTAGCTATAATGCTGGCAGCCACAAATGTTCCAAAATGAGAAGTCAGGTTCCAAAATATAAAGAGATTTTAAAACAAAACAAATAATAAACATGGGGTTCTTTTCAATTTGTCTTCTGTTCTCTGAGCTTTTGCGGTCTATTACAGGGTGTTAATAAATGTGACGCTGGCCTGGTTTGCCCACTCTGGTCCGCCTGGGCCACCATGAACCCCATGTGTTTGTTCTGGGCCTGCCAGATGTGGGCCCAGTTCAAACCTTGGTGGGGTTGGTGTCCGGGCCAGAAACGTGCGCCCCAAACGAAGTGGGCCCATGCTCCAGCCCCATGAGCCATCCAGGCAGACCAGAGTGGAGCGTTTCTTTGCACCCGCCCAGCCCAGCATGAGGGGTTGCCATGGACTGTCTGTTATTGGCAGCTATGCCTGGCTGTCATGGCGGAGGGGTGGGGGGTGGGGACATTGCTTTCCTCCATGGCTGGGCTGGAGGAGCGTTTGGTTCCATCCCCATACCTGACCCAGCCGGGGGTGGCGGGTTCAGCCATCTAATCCCATGCACGTATGTTTTCACCCACAGTCACATTTTAAACATTTTGTTTTAAAGCACAAGGAATCCATTGAAAGCTAAGATTATTGTATGAATTTAACTTTAAATATTTAACTGTTAAAACATTCATATATATTATCATCAGTATTCTGATGACACTCAGTTCTACCTCTCTTTTTTCACTGACCCAGTCCATGCAGTCTCCTTATTTTCCTGTGCTTGTCGGCTGTGGGAGCTTGGATGAGGTTGAGCCATCTGCAGCTGAATCCTGACAAGATGGAGGTGATGTTGGTGGGCGAAGGCTTGGGGGGCCTGGGAGTGGTTGAATCTCCTCTTGTCGGGGGAGTTTGCCCTCCCATGGTCTCCCAGGTGTGGAGTCTGGGTGTGCTCCTCGATTCACAGCTCAGCCTGGAGTCTCAGGTTGTGGCCGTGGCGGGGAGTGCATTTCAGCAGGTACATTTTGTCCAGCGGCTTCAGCCATATCGCTCAGACTCTGACCGCACCACTGTCATCCATGCTTTCATCACCTCGAGGCTGGATTACTGCAATGCGCTCTACGTGGGGCTGCCCAAGAAGCTGGTCCGGAGGCTGCAGCTGGTGCAGAATGCTGCGGCCCATCTCCTTACGGGGGCGAGTTGCAGGGTGCACATGACACCAGTGCTCCGGACTCTGCACTAGCTGCCTAAAAAGCACCGGGCTAGGTTCAAGGTGCTGGTTTTAACCTTTAAAGCCCTTCACGGCCTGGGCCCTGCTTATCTGCGGGACCGCCTCCCTCCCCATGTGCCCGTGAGACCCCTGAGATCGTCCGTGGGACCCTTTTTGGAGGTTCCCCAGGTGAGATGTGTGGCCACCGATGTTAGATCTTTTTCGGTGGCTGCCTCTGTGCTGTGGAACTCGCTCCTGGAGGAGGCTCAGCTGGCCCCCACCCTCCTGTCATTTCGACGTTTGTGTAAGACCTGGTTGTTCCGTCGGACTTTTGGCAGGGGTGGGGGGAGGGTTAGGGTGGGTGGTTTTTTTGGGGTGAAGTTGTTTTTGCTCCCTCATATGGGATTTTTAACTTTTAAATTGCTTTATTGTTTTATTGTTTTAATTTGTTGTTCGCCATCCTGAGCTGGGGCAGGATAAAAATATTTTATGAATAATAAAAAAATAAATTAAATGATATGAATACACACATTTCAGAGTTGAACATTTTAAGAAATTGCCTATTGAAACATAAAGAGGTCTAACTGACCCCAGTATATTTTTAATGATTATTCTTTCTGCCCCAAAATTACAGCACATAGCCATGAAGGGAATGCGAGAAGCTTGACTTTTTCCTCATTTGAGAATACATTAAAGTTGAAGAGGAACAAATATATATGTTTTTCTTAAAAAGTACATTAATTTTTGTAGGGTGTTGGATAGACCCCAAATGACTCCTGGGGTTAAAATCATGAGACTTACAATAAAATCATGGCAATAGAGACAAAATAGGGTAGAGATATCTTTTATCGGACCAACTCAAGTTGGTGGAGGTGTGCAGGCTTTAATTCAGACCTTGCAGGCTTCTTCATCAGGCAGGTCAGGAGCTGGAACTGCAGATGGAGTAAGGTAGCTGTAGTGACTTGGCAGGCGGAGGGGAGGGGAGGGAAGGTGAGAACAGGATGAGGGGGAAGGTAAATACATTTGAAAGGGGTGGAGTGATGAGTAGAACTGTTAAGACGTCCTGAGCCTTCAGGGAAGGGTGGGGTATAAATGCAAACAAATAAATAAATAAATAAATCAAATTAAATAACAAAGTATCCACCTGGGGATTCCTGTAACCAAGATCAATTGAGACTTGCAGATTTTTGTAATGGCTTGTGAAACCCATGACTAAACTGAGTCCATTGTTTTTTGTATCCAGCAGATCGATGCATTTTTGTTCCCAGGCTCCTCTTTTGAAGGTGTTGTATAGGTTTCTTTTAAGGCCAGGCCAGGAAGGTCAGAAACAGAGTGGTCACTCTGAGAGAAGCAGGTGCCAACAGTGGAATCTGTGCTCTTGTCCATAATCTTTTTTCTGTGCGAGTAGTTCATACGTTTGTGAAGGGGTTGGTGGGTTTCACCTACATAGTTCTCACTGAGGCATTTGGTGCATTGAATGAGGTAGACTAGATTTTTGGATTTGCAGTTGTGGCTCCCCTGTCCTTGGAATGAAGGTCCATGGTGTGTCTGCACTGGCAACCCTGGGAATGCTTTATTCCAATGAGAATGGGTGGTAACTACACAAGCAGAGCCAGTGAGAGAGCAGTGAGTCAGCGGGGTTGGTAGTTACACAGGTGGTACAAACCCAGGCTGATGGTTCCAGCTCTGAAAGAGCTGTCATTGTTTATAGCTTCATTATTTTCTTCCCAGAAATAGACACACATGATGTTTGTGGGTCATTTATTCAATACACTGTGCATTTGGCATTTTCCAGAAACCTAGCTGCTGTCTAAAAGAGATGTTGAATTATTAATGTCCGTTCTAGTGGCTCTTTAACCCATGCTGCGTTTTCCCATAGCAAGAAATGCTAAAGCTGAGGCCTCTAACTTACTTTTGCTAGATCCTTAACCTAACCAGTCCTTCCTTGCTACTTGTGCTCAGTCCTGAGTCTGCCCAGTGAAGGCTCAAGGGGTCCAACAGCTGGAGAATCTACTCTAGTCAGGGATGTAGCTATCATAGGGACAGGAGGGACATTTGTCCTGGGGCCCAAGCTGGTGTCCTGTTGAGGCGTGGAGACTGAGCTGAGTGGAAGCGGAAGCACCTGCAGCGCGCCGTGTGCATGGGACCCCACCCAGTGGGTGGCATAGGATGGGCAAGCACCAATGGCAGCAGCAGTACAAGGCAGGCAGGGCAGCCACAGCCTCCAGAGCTCAGACGCAGCAAGTGGAGGGAGGGAGAGGCACTGGGGGAAGGAAAGAGGGGAGGGGGTGGGAGGAAAGTCAATTTCTTGCACCTGGGCCATTCCAACCTAGCACCCCTGACTGGAGCTGCAGAGAAAGACTGATAACCAAGGATCCGCTTGCACGGGAGGAAAGATGCTTTCAATCCCTAAACAAGCGTTTTACCAACTCACATGACAATGGGTGTGAACAGACGGACAGCACGTCCACTTTTGCCCGTGCCAGCCCACTTCACCCCTAGGCTGACCTGTCTGTTTGAAGAGTGATCATCAGATGCGCAATGCAGAGCAGGCGGCAGCGTCTCCAGCGCAGTCCCACAGGTGGTGCTCTGGAAGATCCCAGAACACACCTCACCTAGGATGGCCAGATATACACATTTTAGAGGAAACTTATGAGAAATACAGGTTTCAGGGCTGCATCGGAGCCAGTGTAGCCCTGCAACCTGTATTTCTCATGTGTCCTGTAAAATGTGCCTGTCTGGCCACCCTAACCTTGCTGAGGGAGCTGGCCAAACCTGCGGCCACAGGCAAACCCGGAACTCTGTCCGTCTAAACAGGCCCACAAGCCCCAGCCAAAAATGGTTCTGCCCGGATCATAGATGCCAGCAGACCAAATGGCCAGAGTGGCTACCGCCACCATGTCTCATTACCATGGTTATCAGAGCAAACTGTGTGACCAGAGATGGGGGGTTGGCCTGCCTGTCTGTGTGTTCCCGAGCCAGGAGCTGGCAGCACGCTGTGCTGATGGAGCCTGCCAGGAGGCCCTACACAGCAGCAGCATGCTGGCGGATCCTCCTCACCCCCATCCTCCAAGGCCGGTAAATACATATGCCAGCCATCAGGGCCCCAGAGGTAGGGAGAAAGATGGGCACCAGGGGTGGGGGTGTTAGGAACATGGATCCTCACCCCCACCCTTCAAGGCCGGTAGTGGGTCCCGGGGCTTGGGGGTGGGGAAGGTTGGACAGCCCCCAGCCCCCATCCCAGGGGCAGAGGAAAGGCGTGTTTGCTGCCTGCATGCTCAGTTCACTCATGCACAGGACTCTGTCTTCCGGAAGGCAGACAAACCTGTGGGTGCATGCAGCTCCGATTTGGGTCACCCACACACCTGCTCTGGGGCTCCGGCCCACTCCCTGTCCATTGGAAAACACCCAACGTGTCCTTCAGATGCTAACACAACACCCGTTACATTTAACCTTCAAATTTTGAGGATTTATGTAACAGGCATGTTCCACTAAGAAGACAGGATACCTAGCGGTTAGAGCAGGGGGTGTCTGGCAATTCAGAGACCGGGCTACTCCCAGTGAAGGAGTCATTCTGTACCACAGGCTAAGTCCATTGACCTCTCTTTGCCCGCAGTCCTCAAGCCACTTAGTCTGGAGCAGTCTCACTGACTTCAACGGAACAATTCCCGAGTATGCCGTTTAAGGATTGGTATCTTTGTCCCCTGGCCATGTTCACTCAAAAAATAACCATCTCATTGGTGTCTAGAGTTGCCACCTGTCTGGATTTCAATGTGAGACTCCAGATTTTGGCCCAAAGTCTCTGGGGGAAGCCTAGATTTCTATGGGTGAGCTAGGAACTCTCCTGGCTAACCCACAGAATCAGGGCTTTTAGGGGTGGGCCAGAGGGACTTTTCCGCCTCCTTTCTGATGTGCCCCACCTACTGCAGCGCATCATGATGCTCTGCAAGGAGCAACTTGGGCTACTTCAGAAAGAGGCTGGGTGTCTCCTTTGGCCCACCCTCGACAATGTGGCTCTACCTTCCTGGGTTTCCTCTGGTAGGGAAGTGGAAACCCTATTGACACCTCATTCTGTCCCTGCTACAAAGGAGTATTCAGTGCAAACTCTACCCCATAGCAGCAACTTCAAAGGGCATTTCCACATGTTCTTTGAACCCATGGCAATGGCATGGAGAGCAACATGGGCGAGCTCTGGTAGCAAGAGTTCACACATACTAGCAGACAGATGGACGTTGGCACCCACTGCTTTGCTGGCAACAGCCTCCGGGTTTTCCCTAGCTGCAGCTCCTCCTGGCACAGCATTCCTGGTCTGCCAGCAGCACCACCGGCCAGGAAGAGACCATTCATGCTACTGACGGATCAGGACAGCACTCCCTGCAGTGTCCTTTTCTTTGCCCAACAGTGGGGAGCCAAATGGCTCAGCCTCCTGGGGTGATTTTAGACGTGCCGGGCCTCCCTCTAACCACGGTCCAGGATCCATTTTGGATCACGGACAGGAATCAGACCGTCTGTCCTTTAGACGTGCCGGCCTGATTCCTACAGGGGATCAGGGAGGGGGTGGGGCCGTTCAATGTGTGACTGCACAGCCTCGCCCCCCCTGCTCCCCCTGCCGGCCGCCCTCCGGGAGATGGGCGGCGCAGCAGCCAATTCGGCCGCTGCGCCCAATCCGGCAGTGTGGTCTGGGCCACAATCCGGGCCGGCGGAGGTAACAGACGTTACCTTCCGCCGATCCCGGATCGTGGTTGCGCTAACCACGATTCCGGAGGTGAGGCTAGCCTCACCTTCAGAATCGTGGTTAACCTGGGGTTAACTGGGGTGAACCTCTGGCGGGAACCCCATTAGACGTTACGGGCCTCTCCTCTACCACAGGGAATTGACTGTGGTAAGAGGGAGGCCCGTAACATCTGAAATCACCCCTGGTCACCCACAGCAACCCCAGGACTGGTGGTTTAAGGTTAGGGATGCAGCAAAACCAGTCCATTTTATTTTTTTCCTGAAGAAGCCACCCAGGTTTGGCATGTAAGCTGGACCGTGATTGCTCGACTAATCATGCTGGTAAACAGTAAACACAGTATCTGAATGGTTAGTATATGGGGTGGAACAACAAACAGTTAGCATCCAATAGTAGACCAAGATGGTTAGTTTTGCAGGGAATGTCAATAGTATACTATCCTGTTTTCCCAAATCTCTGTGGTACATACTCTGTCTCCACACAGTGCAATCCAATGAAAATGAAGGGGGCAGGTCATAAAATATCTTCCATCCACAAGCATGTCCCATTTACCCCTTTAACGGATCTCTTTCAATTCAGGAGGGAAATAACTTTATTTTCCTCCTGATCAGATGTTTGCATGCTGTTGTGTCTGTTGATAATGCAGCTGACTGGGTTGGGAAAGCAAAGCCACTTTTGGCATCTCATGATAATGAGCTCCATGGTAACGTGTGGTTTAGCATGAAGAATGAACAGGGATAATATTTTTAGTACATAGGACAAAGGCTGATCTTGCAAGAAGCTGTGGATCCTCCCACAGTTGCCCCATACGAGGTAAGCCCTAGCCCTTGCTCAGGCACTGATCTACAATGTGCTATGGTGCTAGTTTTTTGAGACTCTGACCCCATATCAGACATTAGGTGTTTTTACACACACATTTCTCCGGCATGCTTGCTGTTACATCCTGAACTTTCCGTGTGTCTAAATCACTCACCCAGATTTTAAACATCTGGCTCTTTGAATTTCTTCGTAGAACTTCTCCCAGAACGTTTGTGTGTAAAAAGTTCTCCTGGTGAACTGCCTTGCTCCAGGCAGCTGTGGTCACTTGGTTTCCATGGCAGCCCCTCACGTCTACAGCTGTGGCTACTTTAGGCTGCCTCAGGGCAGTGTGTGTGTGAGCGAAGAATGCATCCAGAACTTACCTGTGGACTTGTAAACCCAGAAGATTGAAAGACCAGCACTTTAAGGTGTGTGTAAAAATGCCCATTATCAGGGCCCAACTTAGGGGGTGAAAATGAAGGGGGCAGGTCATAAAATATCTTTCAGCTACAAGTATGTCCCATTAGCCCCTTTAACGGATCTCTTTCAATTCAGGAGGGAGATAACTTTATATTCCTCCTGGTCAGATGTTTGCATGCTGTTGTGTCTGTTGATCAATTCAGCTGACTGGGTTGGGAAATCAAAGCCACTTTTGGCATCTCATGATAATGAGCTCCATGGTAATGTGTGGTTTAGCATGAAGAATGAACAGGGATAATATTTTTAGTACATAAGACAAAGGCTGGTCTTGCAAGAAGTTGTGGATCCACCCACAGTTGCCCCCTATGAGGTAAGCCCTAGCACTGATCTACAATGTGCTATGGTGCTAGTTTTTTGAGGCTCTGAGCCCATATCAGACATTATCAGGCCCCAAGTTAGGGTGTGAAAAATGGGTACTTGTTACCAGAGCAGAATGGCTGAAGGGTCCTACAAGCCCATCACCACGTGAATAAATACAGGCTAAGTTGTGGATGTTTGATGTACTTCTATAATTAATTAGTGAGATTTACAACATAATTTTGTGTGACGTGTGTCCCCAGGCGAGGGATAGAAAACTATGTTGCCAATGATTGTGGCAGAAGCCAAGATGGCACTCCTCAACAACTGCACGTGATTGACCATGGCAGAAGAATGCTGAAATTTCTTTCTGGGCTGTCTACTGAGTGTGAACTCACAAGAGCAAAGGACTTTAGGGAGGCAATTTGTGATTTTGCAATGGAAAAGTTCAGGGAGCTCAAGTAGTGAAGTGATACGGCCTCCCTGTGCTAATCCAGAAATAAATAAGAGAGACCTTGTTCTCTGCGTGTCTGGGTGGAGTGGGATGGGAGCCCAGGTTATGAGTTTGCCCTGGGTGTGTTGAAATGCTGCGAGGGTCTAGATAGGTTGCGTAGAGGCTGCACAGTTGCTACAGGTCACTCAGTCGGAACAGTATGAACGAAGCACTAATGAAGCAATTTGAGCAGAGCAGAGCAAATTACCTGTTTAAGAACATAAGAAGTGCCATACTGCATCAGACCAATGGTCCTTCTAGCCCAGCATCCTGTCTCCGACAGTGGCCAATCACAGTGCCTTGGGAGAAGCACCCAACAGGCCACAATGGGGGATCCATTCCCTGTTGTTTCCCCCCAGCTCCCGTCATGTTCCCCGAGCCTGTCTGGCTAATAGCTGCTAATGGACCGATCTTCCAGAAACTTGTCCTAACTCCAGACCTCTTTTAAACTCAGCTATAGTACCGGCCCTGACCACAGCCTCTGGCTGTAGATTCCACAACCCAATTATACATTGAGCGAAAAAATATTTTCTTTTATGTTTAAGAGGTCACAGCCTTAGTTTCATAGGACTCTTAAAAATATTCCATATACTCACTAGCATCCAGTGGAGTAGGAAGTTCCTAGAGTAGGGGTGGGGAATCTCTGGCTTGGGGACCAAATACACCCACCCCCCCAGCAAGCTTTTATGTGGCCCCTTTTCCAGTGCCTGGATCTGGCCCCTGGATCCAGTCTCCACCCCCAAACACTGAAAACCGAGCTCAGGATAATGGAGCAGAGAGCAGAGCATGCACACAAGGGTAGGAGACAGATCCATGATCTGGGCCCTCCTTTTCTTGAATACACCCGTTAAGCACCTCCACCCTCAACCTCTATTTGGCCCTCAGAGCTTGTACTAATTTTCAGTGTGGCCCCCAGGACAGAAAAGGTTCCACGCCCTTGTCCTAGAGTGACTGGGAAGCTCCACCCCCTTCACTCCCCAAAATGGTGGATGCTCCTCAGTGACCGATCCAGGGAAGCTGAGGCCCTGTGCAAAATGGTCACGTGGGACCCTTTGAGTATAGAAATGGTTTAAAGACACAAACTGACTCACCCATTAGAAAAAGGAAAATATTACGATAATAAATTGTTTATGTTAAATGAAACATATCCCCCTCAGGGGTGGGCTTTGCAGGCCCATACGTTATGCATACATTCTTATTGCCAGTTTATTCCTGGGCCCCATGTGTTGGAGCCTTCCTCCTGAATCCCCATGGATTCCCCACAAGCCAGCTCCCCTGCAATTTGGGGTCCTGGGCCTATATTTTACACCAGTGCTTCTCTCACTCATGACATTTCAAATTCATTCACAGACCCCCATGTATTGGAAGCTTTGGCAGTTGACCAGGACCAGACTTACTACAGGGTGATTGCCCCCGGCCATGCTATTTTATCTACCTCTGGGAGTTTCACAGTAGCCCCTGTTTTCACCAGGGTGTGGGTGTGGGGCCCCCACTCTCTTCCAGCCAGGCCCCAAACATGACCACCTCTAGGGCCCTGTGGAAGGTGTCCACCAAGATGCAGGACCATTGTGGAGGCCGCATTTTGTCTTTGCCTGACATTAGTTTGGAAGACGCAGCCCTGAACTCCACCCATTCGTTCAGCTGTGAGGAAATCTCAGGAACAGGGGGGGCTAGAGATCAGTCTCATTCATTTTGGTCTCCTGGGGATTCCTCTGGTAGGGAACATGGCACCACTTTAGGGGGTGTGAATGCTGAAATGGAGCAGCCTGGACCTGTCCCCTTGGCTCCATACTACAAGGGATGTGGGAGGGAATGTCCGTTCCATCTGTTCCCCTCCTCTCACACACCTGCTGTCACCACATCATGCTAGGAGAATCAGAGTAGGGATATTTAATTTTCTCAGTGTCGAAAGCTTCCAGCTTTCAAGTACAAGCCTCGGCAGGAAGCTCTCTTTGGTGCTGATCTTGCTAAAGCTGCTTTCCCCCCTGCTGTCTGAAACTTTATTTTGAAAAGCCAAAGTGTTTGAACTTCTCCACAAGGCGTGTGGCTATGCACATTACACAGGGAGTAAACACTCCGTCTGTCCCACAATAACTAAATCAATGCAGGGCTTAGCACTAAAGCTCCCATTGCTGGAGTTTTCCGCCCTACTTAGTTGCTAGACTGGAGAGCAAGCCAATGACTACTATATTTCATGTTAGTGGTTCCTCACGGACAACTCAAAGCGTGCATTAATGATCCAGCCACATTACAACATTTTAAACATCTGTAATGACTAGTTCAAACCCCAACTTTTGACATGTCTTTCTCAGTTCTTTCCTCCAACAGAGGCAGGAAAAAAGTTGTCCTGTATTGTCTACTCTATTTGGGGCTTTTGGGATGAGAGAGAGACCTTGAAATTCTTGGTCCTGTCTGCTGAGCAATACTGCAAATTCCTTTCTAGCAGGCTACAGGTGGGAGAGGTAAACCCCATTTTTTCTATGCTCTTCTGCCCTCTTGTGGTAGGCTGGAAAAAATGCAGATTTTTGAGATTCATTCAATATGATATTAAACACAGTAATGGCCTTGTTCCTAAAATACACTAAAGCCTGGCCAGGTTTTTATTTGCTTCCAGTGTTCCCAATCAGTGGTTGTAATTGGTTGTAATTGGTAATCTTTTCATTCTTCACTTAGTAGCCATTGTGATTTAGCAGTGGATACAGTTCCTTTGAGAACAGCCTTTGAGCATATTATAGCTTTACTCCTATGTCATAGAATCATAGAGTTGGAAGGGACCTCAGAGGTCATGTAGCCCAACCCCGTACTCAGTGCAGGAAATCTGAAGCTACAGCACCCCTGACACATGGTTCTTCAGCCTCTGCTTGAAAACCTCCAGCAAAGGAGAGCCCTCCACCTCCCTAGTCAATTTGAACAGCTCTTACCATTAGGAAAGGATTTTGGTCCCTCCAGTACTGCTAGTAATGTTAAAAGGACAAGAGCCATTCCTGTGTGGTTAATTGGTAAGTCTTACCCATGTCATGGCTACCTGGGTTTGAATTTACCCAGTCCAGTTGGCTTTTCCCCAGAGTTTTGTCAAATTTCATGAGCTGGACTCTGAACTGGATTACACTGGTGTCAGTCTGGAGTAAATCTCTACCCTATTAACTTTAGTGAGTGAAGTTGCTCCAGACGACCCTGACATGACTAAGATCAGAATGGGAACCATTGGCCCACCGAATGCAGAGAAATGAACATTTCTGATTCCTGAGCTGCGTTTTGTTAAAACAAAATATTCAGAGCCTTGTTCTGCCAGTGCTTCCACTTACGCTGATGAAAGCTGGTGGTGACTCCGCAGGAATGAATTAGTGGAGTTATGCTCGTATGGTACAAAGTGCTAGCAGAATGACCTCTGCAGCTTCCATGGCAATGAAAAGCCTGGAGCTGTTGGGCTGGAATTGGTCAGCAGAGGTCGTCAGTCCCCCTGCTCTGAGATGGGCTTAATTAACCTAAGCCATTCTTTCAACTACGGCCCGGCAATGTTTCCACATTGAAACGTTTCAGTAAAACCTGGAGAAAGGTGTTTTTTAAAAAACGAACTAAAACCAGGAAGTGTTTGAAAATGAACCATTTTAACTGTTTATATGATCTCATTCGAACTTTCATAAAACGGACTCACACTTTTTTACTGTATTGTCTGAAAACACATGGCACATGTTCATGACGAAGTAATTTGAGTAACAGGGAGAAATAAAAATAGCCTGAATTGTCCACAGAAAAGGTCCAGCATTCAGGGCTGGATTCAGGTATACGCAATCTGTGCCCTCTATGTTGGGGGGTGGGGGTCATGCAGAAGCCCCCTCCCCCCCCAACACTTGGAGTTGATGGATAAACTTGAAATAACAACACGCGTGTGAGAAGCACTGAGGTAGAATACAGGCCTGCACGTCCTCAAAAGCATGGAGCCCTGGCCTGAGGGGATTTGGAAGGTCGCCCACACCAATATTTTGCCCAGGGCCCAGTGGCATAGCAAGGCTGTGGCAGAGCCGGGCTCATGTCCCAGTCATGAGCCCCTCCCCTACAGGCAAGGGGACGGGGTCTTCCTAAGTAGTGGTCTCCCAAGGCTTCCAGCCAGCCTCGGCCTCCCCTCGCAAAGGTCGTAGTGCTGTCCTGGCTCCCAGTTAGATCTCCTGGAGTGGCAGCAGCCCCACCAGGAAGGAAGTTTTAAGAGTCATCGGGGCCAGCATGCCCCCCCCTGCCCACTCCGAAAACTTACTTCCTGGAGGAGCCGTTTTCATAGAATCATAGAGTTGGAAGGGGCTTCGGACGTCATCTAGTCCAGCCCCCTGCTCAGTCTAGGAAATTCGCAACTACAGCATCCCCGAAAGATGGCAATCCAGTCTCTGTTTGAAAACCTCTTGCGAAGGAGAGCCCTCCGCCTCCCTAGGCAATTTGATCCACTGTCGAACAGCTCTTACCATTAGGACGTTCTTCCTAACGTTTAACCAAAATCTGTTTTCTTGTAATTTGAGCCCTTTATTTCTAGTCTCGTCTTCAAGGGCAAGAGAGAATAGGTTTTTGCCATCCTCTCTGTGACAGCCCTTCAGGTAGTGAAAGTCTGCTATCATGTCTTCCCTTAGTTTTCTCTTCTCTAGGCTAAACATACCCAGCTCCTTCAACCTTTCCTCACAGGACTTGGCTTCCAGACCCCTGACCATCTCTGTTGCCTCTCCTCTGAGCCCGTTCCAATTTGTCAACGTCCTTTTTAAAGGGCGGTGCCCTGAACTGGACATACTACTCCAGAGGATCAGTGCAGAATAGAGTGAAACTATTACTTCTCATGACGTGAAAACGATGCTTCTGTTAATGCAGCCTAAAAATTGCATTAGCCTTTTTTGCGGCTGCATCACACTGCGGACTCATGTCCAGTTTGTGATCAACTACAATCCTCAGATCCTTTGCACACATATTGCTGCTGAGCCAGGCATCCCCCATCCTGTATTTGTACATTTGACTTTTCTTACCTAAATGCAGAACTTTACATTTATCTCTGTTGAACTTCATTGTGTTAGTTTCAATTTTCCAATTTATCAAGATCATTTTGAATTTTATTTCTGTCTTCTAAGGTGTTAGCTATCCCTCCCAGTTTTGTGTCATTTGCAAATTTAATACGCATTCCCTCTACTCCCTCATCCAAGTCATTAATAAAGATGTTGAACCGTACCAGGCCCAGGACGTAGCCCTGCGGCACCACGCTCAACACCTCCCTCCGGTTCATCCTGTTTATTCTCCATACTTTGTGCGTTAGTGTACAGACATCGGAGACCATGAGACTTTAAACCCCCAAAGCTCAATCAGCCTCTAGAAAATGTCCAGAGTTTTGGCCCTGCTCCTTCCCCTGCCCGCTCAAAAAAATTCTTAGCAGAGCTCAGGCCATTTGAAGAGTGCCCTCCTAGAATCCAGGGCCTGTGCTCAGCTGAGCTCCCCAGCTCCATGATAGCAACACCCCTGCAGGGGGGGGGGGCAGCTTCCCTGGAGCCAGCACTGCCAGCACTCCCAATCTGATGGAACATTTGCTTGCAATGTTACACACATTTTGGATCACCAGCAGGAGTCACTATTGGCTGAATCTTTTAGAGCCTGTGCCAGGTTGTGAAAGGAATGTCTTTACAGCAAGCAAGGCCAGATGAAAGGAGGGGAAAAGGGCAGACTAAACCATACTTTTCCTCTCACACCATCCACCTGCAGACTTCCCCTGGTGGTTCACCAAAGCCTGAGCATCTTCAGAAGGCAATGGAAACCTATTTATTTGGCTGGACTTTTGGTGGATGGGGATAGGGTTTGGGGGGTGGGGGTTTAATTGGAATTTTATATGGTTTATTTTTATTGATTGTTTTGCTTGTGAGCTGCCTGGAGCCTGCAGGAACTGGTTGGATATAAATTCAAATAAATAAATAAAGACCTGCTCTTACATAAAAAACAGGATACTCCAGGGATGTAGCTTGTGAAACTATTAATTCTTGTGTAGCCTTATGCAATTAAACAATCCCAATTTATTCTTACGATTTATCATGAGATCTAGGCTAGGCAGACACTCATGCCTGTAGACAAACATGCATGCACACAAACTGACCCTGGGTGGGGTGGGGTGTCCCTTTAGGTCAGTCAGAACCCCCAAGCTTCACTGCAGTCGGTGTAATGGTTAATGCCGCCCTGACAGCAAGCATAAAGTTGTGATTCACAAGCAGCTCTGCGCCTGATCTCATTGCAGTTTTGGGCAGGATTTAGGAACATACTGGTTCCCCTGAAGGTTAGAGATGTGTGCTCTTGCCGACGCACCCACCGCCCAGGAATGAGACACGGAGACATAACTTGGATTAAATTGGCCGCTCTCTTTAATAAATGTGACAAGGATGTTGGTGGGATTGCCTCTAAGCAATCTTGGGTCCAGTATTTTGTATCACAAATGATCAAACAACATTAACAGGTGTCTGGCCTGGATATAGCCTCCAGTGCCAGAACCAAAATCCAACAGTAAACATCCCCTTCGAACAGCTCCCTGGCCAAGGCCGAAGGGGAAATGCCCATTTTGGGCACGAGTAAGGATAAAGGCATCATTTGGATTGAGGGCCTTGCTTGCCCTTACCCCCGTTTGGCACCCCGGTCCTGGTGCAAGCCATGCCCTGCTTCTCACCAGGTGTCCTCCCCCCATCTCTTAGGGAGATTACTCTTTCATCTATCTTGGAACTACCTAACCTATTAGACCTAATAACCATACTGGACCCCCGCCACCACAACGGGGCCAGCCAGCTTCTGGCCAGTCCCGTACTCCACCAACACCCCTTCATACCATTTGAGCTGTCTCTGCTATTTTATCCAAATACAAAGTATTTCCCTCTGGGGACAAATGCACCCCCATCCCTCAAAAATAATTCAGGGCGTGTATGAGTTGTTTGGCTATGTTTCACACAACGACCTCCTAAGCCTACCCACCACTTGTTAATTTCACAGTTAACATTCCTCCTGGCCTTATCTATTTTCTTAGGGTGGGTGTCTACTCCCCATGTAAGGCGTGGTATAAGGTGGGTCCACAAGATCCTCAGTCTATTCACATTAATTGGGAATGGGCCCTTTTCCCTTCCCAGCCCCTGGCTGACCACCTTGATTGCTGAGGCCTGGTTCAGTTCCTGGCTGATTCCTTCTACTGCCCGCTGCCTTTCCCCTGCAACATGTTGAAACAGAGTGGGGAACCACCGCAAACGGAACAGGCATGCCGGAATTTACAGGTACCACAAGAGCACCTCCTGTTCCTGTTATATTCCCAAGAGGTGGCACCCCCACCCCTTCGGCTGTTGGCCCTATTGGGATAATTGGTTGGTGCCACACCTCCCTTTATCAACACGTGGCCACTGTCTGTCATAGGTGCATTGGTTGTAGCGACCATGCAGTCTAACCAGAGGTCCTGAGCGTGGCGATCCCAGCATAACCTCAGTGTAAACGATGCCCTGTGCCTGAAGGCCTCGTCATACCAAAGCCAGGCTCCCAGGGGACTGACCCCATACGCCCTTTTCACTATATCGGCGTACTTTAACAGTTCCATGGCCCGTTCTGGGAAGACTTCGAGGACCACCTCCAGATAGACTGAGTAGGCTGAGGACCAGTTAGCCCAGTTCCTATCAGCTTTTGGCCTTCAAAACCTTTCTTTGTCCTTACTGTCATCTTTCACAGCTGGGTTCACTATCGGGTCACTGTATAGAAGGGCGAAGATGTCTATATATTCGGCCCTCCATATCCTTTCCCTAGTCGCATATGTGAGATGCTCTCCTATGTGGACAGATAAGTCAGAATACCTCCCCCCCCCGAGAGGTGGTAAGGGGTGGTTACCCAGGGAGGGGTCTGACGCTGTGGGCCCATGGGTCTCGCCTCTTGCATCATAGCCCCCCATTTGCCTCCCTGGTGTTCCTAGTAAGAAACCGCTCCCTGCGGGTTGATACCCCGAGGGGGGGGGGGGGGGACTGGTGTAACCTTCACCCAGGCGCTGTTCCACCACAACATCTGTGGCAACCGATGCTGGTTTCCTACTTGGGATTGTTGTGTCTGCTCCTCAACCGGTTGCTGCCCTCTAACTGGATATCTTTGTCCTGCAGTATCAAAGTGGCCCCCTTGCACCTTTGCCTTTGCTAGCTGCTGCTGCAGCCAGCGGTCGGTCCTGGCCAACCAATGAGTCCCATTTTGTTGTGACTCCCCTTCCCTGTAACCACATGTGGGGGGTTGCCCATCATCACCTGTTGGTGGCTGCCCGGGTCCTTCTCTTGTCCCTTCGGGGGGTTCCTGCTCTGCGCTGAGCTATCAGCTCGAGTTCTTTTTCCAAGGCCAGTGTACGCTGCCACATGGCACGATCCTCCACTTCTCCCTCATCCCCGCTGGCATCGCCTGGGGCATTGTCCGTAGCTCCCACGTTGCCACCTGCTGGAAGATATGCACTCCCCCTGGCCATCTGGGGGTCCCCCCTGGGAGGGGCCCCCAGTGTAGCCATAGGAGGGCACGTCCTTCTTTCCTGCCTTGGGCGGGTCCAAAGTTCCTGGCACAGGGCCCCTGCACTCGTCTCAGTGCCATGGTCCCACTCATGGGCCGCCAGGTACCCACCCCATCCGGATGAGGAGGGAGCTCCCTGCTCTCTACGGGTGGCTTCCCCGTCTACCGGACCCCATTGTGTTGGGTCAACCTGGTGGTAGGCCTGTGGGGGGGAGGGGCAGTCCTCGGCCCAAGCCCCTTCCCGGAACCGGGCCGGAGGGGATATGACCCTACCTGCCCGTGTCACTGGCCCCCCAAATTGGCTCACATTGTGCACCCCCTCCCCACCTAAGCCACTGAGTGGGGCTTCATCCCACCCATGGCCCCCAGTGTGGGGTTCTCGTTGCGGGACACGTGCCCTAGGTTCCTCCCACTCGCGGAGCCCAGCCGCCAGGGCCTCACAGGCCATTAGATGGCTCTGCATCTCGTGCCTCAAAGGGGGAGGGTGTGCCAGACTCACTTTCCCCCCGCTTGGTCCTGGCGTCGGGAGCGCGGCTTCCGCCGCTGGTGCCGGGCGTGTATTTCCCCACTTCCCTTTTGCCACCCTGGCTGCTCCCTTCTTTTGTTTACCATACCTCGAATTTGAGCCAACAGCTGCTGACTCTTAGGGTTTTAAGGCACGAATGGTGCCTGTTTCACTGCGTGCACGGGCATCAGCTTGTCTCCTCCCCCTTCGAGGAATGGGGAGGTGCTGCTCCTGTGCTGTTCAATCAGGCGTCCCCATCACGGGCGCCTGATGCCTGGGCCGCCAATCAGTGGCGTCCAGGCCGACACAGAGAGATCTCGGCCCATCCCCCCCCTCCGCGTGCATTCCTGAGTGGGGAATGGCGGGGCGCGGCAACCACCCCCCGCCTCTATATGAGGGCGGAGGGCCCTTAGAGCTGTGTCTGGTGGTCTTGCCCATTGCTTTTCATTTCAGCAGCAGCAGGATCATTTAACTAATGAGAAGGAACTAATACAAAGACACCCATTCCAGGGATTTGGAGGCAAGGCTGACAGTGTACCCACAACTCAAGTCAGCATGGCTTGTAGGGGCAGAATAACCTCAGTTAAGCTGGGTTCCAGAGATTTATGGAGTGAATTGTTTCTGGAAGAACTTTAACTACAGGTTGGGAGGGTGTGGGGTTTTTTGTGTTTGGTTTTTTACATTCAAGGCTGTTTGTTTTTAGAATTGAGTAGTAGCAGGCTGGGTGTGCCCGCTGGGAGAACAGTTAATAGGTGATGATAAAAGAATTGGATAGAATATCCAGGGACAGGACTGAACAATCTTGTCTCCAGTGCGGCACCATTGGTTCCCATTCGAGTTGTTCAGTAATTATTTTCAATATATGACAGGGTCAATCCCTCACCATTTGGCTACACAGGCAGGACTTGATGGTAACATTTTGCTTGAACAAGGAATTTAGGACCTTTATTTCTGAAAAGCTTTGTGTGCTTCACGTGCATCCCAAGTTCCCAGTGAGACAGAGGGACTTGGGGCTGGCCATCCCTCCTCTTTAAAAGAGGATGCTTATGAAAAATACATGGTGCAGGGCTGCACTGGAAGCACTGCAGCCCTGCAACATGTATTTTCATATGCATCCTCTGTTAAAGGGGAGGTGTGGCCACCCTACCTGGACCTGCTCCGGGTGGATCGCCTGACGCTCTAGGCTGCTGCCCAGCTGGGGCAACCCTTGGTCAAGAGCGGAGCTATAGCGACCGTCTGCCCAGCAGACAGGCCGCTGCTCCACCTCTAGCCAGTGCTCCAGATTCGGCTGGCCTGCTCCGCTGGCGGTGCCCTGGGATGTTCCGGAGCACCACAAGTGGGGGTGGAGTGGAGCAGGCATTGCCTGCCACCTCTGCTCTGCCTGCGGCCTGCCTTTAGACAGACGGGACACCCGGGGATGAGGCAGAGCAGAGGCGTGGGTGCTGTCTGTCTCAAAGTACCCAGAGTCTTTATTTTGGACTCGATCAATAAATAAACATGTAGTTTGATGTAATCCCATTGACTTATAAAGAATAGTAGATGTACCTGGGCAGGCTGGTCCTCAAAGCACAAATCCCATTCGTGCTAGTGGAGCTTGTGATGCTGGAGTGCCTTGAGGATTGGCCTGTACGGTAGCACTCAGTCCGTTGGTACAGTTACTGCCACTTCTGGGTTTTCCTGGAATAGGGCTCTGGAGGAAGCTGCAGTTTATCCCAATCAGCTGGGGTGCCCCTGGTAAGCCCAGAGAAATCAGTTTTTCTGGGATCGCCAGAGGGCAGCTGCATCAGAAAGGGGACTTGTTAGCTCCTTTTCAGATGTGGCCCCATCCCTATGGAGTGGGGTTAGGTCAGAAAGGGATGTGATGGCCCCTTTGCCCCATCCCTGCCAGCATGGCTCTGCCCCCTCTCACTGAAAGCCTGGGGGAGGTGGTAACCCTAGTTACAGCAACAGTGGAGCAAATGCAGACTGCCATGGGTCTCCAAACTCCTCCTCTCTTCTTACCTATCCAAGTGTTGTTGCTTCATATGTACATTGCTTCAAGGGCAATGTACCATGTAACTTGCGGATATCAATAGTGAACTAGATGGACAAAACATTCCTGACCTACAGCATCTGTGTAGCAATGTTCTGCAGCGTGATGCAAAGAGCTACAGATTGCAGCTGCAGCATGCTCACCTTCCTGTGTTAATGAAAGAAAGGTCAACCCCAAAACCTTTCTGTCACTTTGGCTAATATGCCTCTTCTGAGAAATGGCTGATCTTCACATGGCATGACCTTTTTCAGTACATACTGGTTCAGAAGGTCGGTAAACTACAATCCTCCCCTCTGATAATTAGTGCTACACGATCAGAGGTTACTCACAGTTTGTTGTTGCCCCGAAAATGCCAAGTTCAGATGCATGTCTATGACTGGTTTCAGAGACAAAGGTTACAACCCACATACTCTGGAGTAGTCCCATTGAAGCAGTGTGAAGGTTTGTGAATCACAGCAAAGATTTCCCAGAGTTCGAGGGGGTGGTTGGCGCAGGGTTTCCCCTACTGTTGTAAGGTCACTGTACAACTCTCTCTCTACTCAGACCTGTTTCCCTTGCTGATAGAGCAGCGTCCCTCTCTTCTACTTCAGCTACAAGCCAGAATTCGGTGGGGGGCATTTTTATCTGGACTTTTCGCTCAGATTATTTGTCTGACAGTGATCTCCTCTTTGAATATGTCTACAGGAAGGGTTTATTTTTAAACACATGTTAACTCCAATGCTTTTAAAAGGTCTGTCTATCTTCCTCAGCTAACACATGTTTAAGTATGTGGTAGACATTGTTGGTGGAAATGTACAGTTATTCAGCCCCTATGGAGAGGGGTATGGAAATTAATGAATAAAATAGCAAGCACAATCATACCCTTTTCACCGGCAATAGCCCTCCTAGGGATATACCCAGAGTCAGAAAGGCTAAAGACTTATGTTAATTCCTGTAAGAAAATGTGTATAGTCACCATTAATTTGGTAGCTAGAAATTGGAAAGCTGAGCAGGGACCCACGATGACAGACTGGATGAGGTTGATGTGGTATTTATTCACAATGGAAAAAATGACGGCGACTCTGAAAAGTAAAACGGAGGATTTTGTAGCAACTTGGTTTCCCTGCACAGGGGTTATGCAGAAAGAAGGAGGAGAAGGCATTTCTATTTGATTTTTATATTTAATTAAAGAGTAAAATGGAAAATAAGGAACACCCAGAACATAAAAGCACCGGACAAAAGTTTAACTTATAGTTTAGTTCGCTTGTTAGCATGAGACAAGGAAATATTGTACATGTAAAGGAGGCAAAGGATACAACAAAAAGTGGAGAAAAAGTAAGATGTGGGAGATACTATAGTAATAGTTAAACATAAAATGTAAAGCAGATAGTGACAGATATGAGTCAAGCAAAGTATTGTTTTTGAGTTCCGTGCTGTAACTTAGGGACTCTACTTGTCGTTTTGAACCTTGACTGTACACAAATGTCACCTTTGAATTTTGTGTAATATTCTAGCAAAGCTTTAATAAAATAAATAAATAAATAAATTTATTTTAATTTTATTTTATTTTTTCAAACTTATATCCCGCCCCCTCCTGCAATGCAGCTCGGGGCGGCTTACAGCAACAATAAAACAATTAAAACAATTAAAATATAAATATAAATATAAAACATCAAAAACAGGGTTAAGAACAATAAATAACTAACTAGGCAGGGGATTAAAATCACCCTCCCCCTCCCTCCCTCCCAAAGGCCTGGGCAAACAGCCAGGTCTTACAGTTCCGCCGAAATGTCAAAAGGCTTGGGGCCAGGCGAGCTTCCTCCGGAAGGGAGTTCCACAGCCGCGGCCCTATCACCGAGAATGCACGCTCCATCGTGGCCCCCCGCTTCACACGGGGGACCTCCAGGAGGGCACCCCCGGCGGACCGCAGGAGTCGCTCCGGGGCGTGGAGGGCGAGGCGGTCCCTAAGGTATGAGGGGCCAAGGCCGTATAGGGCTTTATAGATCATCACTAGGACCTTGAACTTGGCCCGGCACACTATCGGCAGCCAGTGCAGAGCTCGGAGCACCGGTGTAATGTGCTCCCGGCGACCCGTCCCCGTAAGAAGACGAGCCGCCGCATTCTGCACCAGCTGCAGCCTCCGGGCCAAGAACAAGGGAAGCCCCACGTAGAGCGCGTTGCAGTAGTCGAGCCGCGAGGTGACGAAGGCATGGATGAGGGAGGCCAGGTCCGGGCCAGAGACATACGGACGCAGCCTACGTACCAGATAAAGCTGGCGGAAGGCAGCCTTAGCGACTGCCTCCACCTGCCGCTCCAGCCGCAGGTCTGCGTCCAATATGACCCCCAGACTCCGGACCTGCTGAGCTACAGGGGGGCAAACCCCCCCAACCAGGGGGGCCACCACCCCCTTCGCCCTCCCCACCACCATCACCTCCGTCTTATCTGGGTTGAGCTTCAGTCTGCTCCGCCGCATCCAATCCGCCACGGCCTCCAAACATTGGGATAGCACCGAGACAGCAGGGTCTGGGTCAGTAGAAAACGAGAGGTACAGCTGAGTATCATCAGCATACTGGTGACATCGCACCCCGAACCCTCTCACGACCTCCCCCAAGGGCTGCATATAGATGTTAAATAATAATGGAGACAAGATCGATCCCTGCGGAACGCCACACGGTAAGGCGCGGGGGCTCGATGTTTCCTCCCCCAACACCACCCGCTGGCTCCTCCCCGAGAGGAATGAACGGAACCATTCAAGAACAGTCCCGTCCAGACCCCCCCGGTCACGCAGTCGTCTCAACAGCAGCCCATGGTCCACGGTGTCAAAAGCGGCCGAGAGATCGAGCAGGATGAGAAATGTCGAACATCCCGCATCCATCTCCCGGCGGAGGTCGTCCACCAAGGCCACCAACGCCGTCTCGGTGCCATAGCCGGGGCGGAACCCAGATTGAAAAGGGTCAAGGAGCCCGATATTATCTAGATGACCCTGGAGCTGGAGCGCCACTGCCCGCTCAATAACCTTCCCTAAAAAGGGAAGGTTAGAGACAGGTCGGTAGCTGGCGAGCGCGTCTACGTCCAACGATGGTTTTTTCAGCAGGGGGCGCACCACAGCCTCTTTTAAGCAAGGCGACAACCTCCCCTGCCGAAGGGACGCATTCACCACCCTCGCCAGCACCGTCCCCAACGTCTCCCCGGAAGCTTTTATTAACCAGGACGGGCACGGATCTAGTTGACAACACGTGGCCCTCACAGACCCCAGGACATCCACCACATCGGCCGGCGTCACTTCCTGAAACTCACCCCATAAAGATGGACCAGACGGACCCTCCGCCCCCCCGCGCTCTTCCCCTACTGCTATCAACCCAGCGTCGAAATCGGCCTGAATCCGAGCAATCTTGTCTGCGAAGTAGATGACAAACTCCTCACAGCGGGCCCGGGACAAGTCCCCATCCAGGCGGAGGGAGGCCGGACTAACCAGCCCCCGCACCACCCGAAACAGCTCCGCTGGACGCGACTTCGCAGACGCTATGAGGACGGCGAGGAATTCCTTCCTCGCCGTCCTCACAGCCTCCACATAGGACCGCAAATGGGCCCTATGGAGAAGACGATCGGAGACAGACCGAGTCCGACGCCAGCGTCGCTCTAGCCTCCTGCCCACACGCTTCATACACCGCAGCCCCTCAGTAAACCAAGGGGTCCTGCGGTGACGAGACCGAGGCAGAAGGCGCCTCGGAGCCACCCTGTCAATGGCCTCCTCCAGCAAGATGTTCCAATGCCGGACCAGCTCATCCACAGAGTGACCGTCCACATCCAGGGTAAGCTCCCTCAGGACCTCCTGGAACCGCTGGGGTTCCATCAGCCTCCGAGGGCGGACCATCCTAACTGGTCCCTTCCCCTTCTGGAGGGGGCGCGCTAGAAGATTAAATTAAATTAAATAAAATGTGGTCACTTGATCACAGAAGGATTTTAAAACAGTAGCTAAAACATGCTGGTGACATGCTACAAACCACACCTATTACTATGTTAGCCCCTTGTGAAGACACTGCTTTGGGGGGCTAATATCCTTCCACTTTAACTGTCCTATCTAGAGAGCTGGTCTAACATTAATGGTATGACTCCAGTGGGGTTTAAATGTGATGTGGGACAGTGGGAGTGACTTTGGGGATTCAGTCTATTCTAGCATTTGTTTGATCTTGTAGACAGGGTTATTGCCTCTCAGGGTTTGACATTGCATCTTAGGGTTTTCAAGCATCATCTCAGGGTTAAGCCAATGATTCTTTTGGTTTGTCAAGTATCACCTTATACTAGAACACCTGCCTTTTCGTGTGCTGGAGGAGGGAGAAGGAGCTTTGTAGAGTTATCCAAACCCAGCTACCCAGGGGTCCCGTTCCTGCCTTGGTTGCAACCCCTGTGCCATGTATCCTGCCCCTACCTCCTGCCGTTACCTTTTTTATTAGTCAAACAGAAATATCCCATTAAGTTTGCATAAATGTACACAGCTGATCTCTGATCATGTGCTCAAGCAGCTGCAAAAGACCGATCAGCTGTGAAGAGGCTGCAAGAAGAGAGAGTAGAGAGTGTGGGTGCAGGAGGGACCTTCTTCTCTTGCAGCCGCCAAACCATGAGAGCACGGCTGCAAGACGAGAGTGCAATGGAAAAGGGGGTCACGACCAAGGGAGAAGCCTTCTCTGACTGTGACTCCCCTTTCCATCACAGAGCCAGGGCTGGGGAGAGGGAATGTGCTCAGTGGCACCACCTGCGGCAGCTACCACCAGTACCTGAAATGCAGGCAGGGGGCTGCCTGTTTATTAGCTCTACGCACTAAAACGTGGGAGTCGGAGGTGAGTGGGGTCTGCATGGACCAAACATGGACTCCAGTGGGCTGTTTGTCTCATTTATAAACACCCATGGTTTTGGTAAATGATGTATCAGTGAAACACTGCTTGCTCTAAGCTTGGGTACTTTCAGACATGACGCTAACCACCCTTTAACCACCCTTGGTGGTTATTTATGCATGTTTCAGGGCTGCATAGGGCACCAATACAGTCCTGCAACATGCATAAATAACCACCAAGGGTGGTTAAAGGGTGGTTAGCGTCATGTCTGAAAGTACCCCTTGTTCTGGGAAATAGTCATATGTAACCACATTCATTAAAGCAACTCCCTATGTCGGCTGTGTGGCACAACCCAAGATACCCACCCACTGATTTACTGATGCTGGGGAACTGTGGGTTAAGGACAACTGCAGTCTAGGTAACACCCTCACATGGCATCTCTTTTTATTTCCACCAAAGCCATGGCTATCTCTAGCAAAAAGAGGGAGCTGAGAGAGCCTGTTGTTTTTAGTACATCAAATACTTAACAAAAAAAACCCAAAACAGATTATTCATGAAAATCTGAGGCCATGTTTGACCTGCACTATAGTAAAAACAAAAAGCATTGACACAATTTTGGTTTGTATTTCTTTCAGAGTCGGGTGCAATCTTCACCCATTAAAGTCAATGGCAGTTTGACTTCAGTGGAGTCAAGATTGCAGCTTTCATCTTTACTGCTCTTAGGTGGCTTGTATCGTTTTCGATTAACCTCCGTGGTATAGCTACCAGAGGGACAGGGGCGACATTTGTCCTGAGACCCACACATGTATGGTAGCTACGTCCTTGCCACAAATAATCCCCTGTGCTATTGTGGCGCACGGAGACTGAGGCCGTTTTCAGACGAGCGCGGCGGCGCCCGCGCTTGTTTCTTTAAAAAGCCGGCAGCCCGTTCTACACGAGACGCTGCCGCCGAATACGCGCATGCGCGGCCGACGCGCATCCATTTCCGTGTGCGAACTGACCGGGTCGGCGATCGAGGCTGATCAGACGCGGCTGGAAATGGATGCGCGTCGGGCCGCACATGCGCGTATTCGGCGGCAGCGTCTCGTGTGGAATGGGCTGCCGGCTTTTTTGGAAACAAGCACGGGCGCCGCCGCGCTCGTCTAAAAACGGCCTGAGTGGAGAACGGGAGAAGTGCTGGAAGTGGAAGTGCTGGGACAGAGCCAGTGGCAGTGGCCGCACGGGGCAGGCAGCGCAGTCTCAGAGGTGCCGTGGTGGTCTCAGAGCAGAGGGGAGAGCAGCAGCGACAGTCAGCGGTCCGGAGGAGTTTGAGAGGCTGAGATGCAGGTAGGGCAGGGCACTGCTGCTCCCCGATCACCCTGCTGCAGCCTCTCAACCTCTTCTGGATCGCCGGCCACTGCTCTTCCACCTCCGATACCACTGCAGCACCTTTCCTGACTCCTTTGCTGCTCTGCTTGCTGCACCCAGTCTGAGGATGTGCTGCCTGCCTTGTGTTGCCACCACTGCTTGCTGGAAAGGTGAGTGTTCCCTGGGGGCTGGGGTGGAGGCTGAAGGGGCTGGGGGCTCTATTTCTTGCACCTGGGCACATTCCAACCTAGCTAAGCCCCTGATTAACCTTTATCAGGCCTGGATCTATACCTCCAAAATAGGCAATCCAATCTAAGCAAGGATACTATGGAAATAGCATGTACTGGCAGGAACATGCATAAAGGGCAAATTCAAGTTAGAAATAAGGCACAATATAGCTTTTTAACAGTAAGGATGGTTAATGACTGGAGCAGATTGAGAGGGAAGGTTGTGTATTCTCCATTACATGCAGCCTTAAATTCAAGAAAATTCAGCGGCTTGGGTTATACAGGAGGCTGAAAGATTAAGAGCTCATTCAGACGTGCTCCAAAGAGCACTTACAAGCGCTGGTGACTGGATACGAATGTGAAGAATGTGTGCCTAGATGACGTCTGAAAAGATGCTGCGTGCATGATTGAGCTTGTCGGGGACCTGCCAGTGCGCCAACAAGTTCAATTGTGCGCGTGGCGCCTTTTCAGATGTCATCTGGGCTCGCGTTCGCATCCAGCCGCTGGCACTTGTAAGTGCTCTTTGGAGCACGTCTGAATGAACCCTGAGAGACAGACCTCCAGCAGACTACATCCCAGGTAGGAAGTGGCCTACGGAAGGGGAAAGGTTCCCCTCCTCTAATGTATACAATCTGACTCTAAACAATTGCTTCTGTGTTTAGCTAATGAAGTTTGGTCAAAGCTTTATGCTTGTTGAAAATTTGAGGGCAGAGGGCCAGTCCTAAGAAAGACTGAAATAAAATCCTGGTGAATATTTGATGAGACATGACCTCGCATCACGGAAAGGCTTCAGCCCAGCTTCACATGATAACAGAACAAATGCACAGGACAGAATGAATACAGTGTTTCTCCCGGTTACAAAACCTTGGGAATCATCCCTCAAGCCCAAGCAATGCCAGCCATGAACTTGCGGCAAAGACATGAGCAGGATCTGAAAGAGTGCTGAATATTGATTTATTTTAATTCAAATGTATACCCCGCCCTTCCCCTAAGGCTCCCTAAGAGTGAACACATTACTTCTCCTGGATGGGATTTAATCTTAACATGACTCTTTAGTCTGGGGCTTGCTGGGGCCGAGTGATTAATTTAAATCTAAATCTGTCCAGGTATAAAAACAGGATAAAGGTGGCACAGTGGACGAAGGCCATTAATTCAGTCACATCTGGATTATTATATCATTTCAGTCTTGTTCTGGGCAATGGTGCCCCTCCTGTGTTGCTCCCAATATAGGCATAATTGGAAAGAAATGGAGCCTATTCTCAATATATTCATATTGCCACGCTGGGTCAAACCAAAAGGTCCATCTAGTCTGGCATCCTGTCTCTGACAATGACCAGCACTGGATGCATCCGAGAGAACGTAGAACTGGAGAAAGTGATCCATCCCCTGTCATTTACCCCCCAGATTCCAGCAGTCAGAAGTTTAGAGCATCCTGAGTATGAACTTGCATTCTTCTTTGAGGAGCTCTGCAGTTTTCACATATGAGACCCTTTCCTGATCCACAGGCCATCGGAACCTTTTTGTGTCAGCAGTCTCCATCCAGGCAGTTTGCCTGGAATCTTCTAGAAGGTTAATGAGAGCTTGCACAGGTCCCCACCCCCATTGCACCATTTGCGTGGGCTCATAGTCCCGTGAGAACAGGATGCTATAAAGGGAGGGGGAGGAGCCCTTGCTGTCTCACTTCCTTCCAACCGTTTTGGCAATCTGGAAGACCTTCATCACTTAGTCAAATGAACTTGTCATAAAAAAAAAAAGTTAGATCAGAGTGGTATGGAGATGGGACCAGTATGAACCTTTGAGGGGAATTTATGTTTAATTAATTATGTGTGATGAACTGTGATGGGTCGGGATGGGTATTAAGGGGTTGATTGAGCTGCTATATTGTATTGTTGTGCTCTGGGTCCCCTGTGTGGGATATAACCCAGTAATGTTAGTTGTTAATATATTATTGTGTCTGGGTCCCCTGTGTGGGATATAACCCAGAAATGTTATTTTGTTATTGTTGTGAGCCGCCGCGAGCTGACCTGAGGTCAGGAGAGTGCAGGATATAAATAAAAATATGATGATGATACGACCCCACCAGGCACCGGGGATGGTACCTCCAGCATGGAGCTGTTACCTGATCATCCGCTTACAGCACTTGCCTCTGCACAGACTTCTGACTGGCTGGACAGGTCCGCCCAGCAACAGGAGGAATGAAGGATCACCCAACAGATCCTGATAAAAAGAAAAAGAACGGGAAGAAAAGAGTCCGGTCACCCGACCCTTCTAATTACTCTATTGCTGGGGAAGCCCCTCCAAACCATATGGTGATAGTGGGGAGACTGTCTATTCAGAGGAGGAACTGGTGGCCTCACCATCCTGACCACAGAAGCCTGAATTGAGCCTGGAAAGGATCAGGAGGCACATGGACAATTCCCTGCAGCACTAGCTTCCAGTATCAGCATATCAATGGCGTTCTTCAGACAGACATCATGGTCGCACCATACTCCCGGTGGCACTGCTAGTACCTGGTCCACGAGCCTACCCCTCATCGTAGGGAGGACTGCTGAGGCCGCTACCACGATAATTACAGGAGTGTCTCCCCATGCCCGTGCTGCACGCCTGGGCCTGGAGAGAGCCCTCCTATGGCATCACAGATACCACTATGAATGTTCCTGCTCATGATCCTACTACTCCAGATCCCAGAGCTGATCCCCAACCTGTCGCAGAGAGGACACCCACAGCAACCAGAACATCTCTCCTTCTCCAGGGAGAGACCATGCCATGATTTACCGCAGCATGGAGACCCCTCCCTCCTGGCTCTGCCTAGCCCAACATTGCCTCTGGGGCTTATCTCACCACCTTTCATAATACCCAGACAGACAGAGTGCCCAACTACAGCATCAATTGGGATACCTCTAGCCGCACCACCCACGGAGCCTATCACAGCACCTATCATGGCACTGCCCACGGTAATATCCAAGGTACCCCCATGGCACTAACAGTACCAGCCAGTGCTCCACCCATGTCCATTCTTCCTCAGTCTCAACAGCCGGCTCCTCCAGCACCCCTAGGAGTGACACTTCTCCAGGTCCCTCTTGGGAAATGCACCACCAATGCAGCCTCCATAATCTGCGACCTCTGGAAAGTCTGACTCCTCTTCCACCTCTCCAACACCCTAATGAGGAGGAAACCGTATCCCCTCTTCCACTGGATACTGTGACAGACCCTACACCTATGCTAGCTACAGAGGAAATTAAGGTTTTTCAAGCCATGGTCAGGCACCTGTTGACTGCACTACCACAAATCCCTAATAAGATTGTTAAGAAGACATAGTCTGGTCCTGCCTTTGGAATTCTAGGTAGCGGGAATGCTGGTCATGTAGCACTACCACTTTTTGAGCAGCTTATGGAGCCATCTGCTACAGTGTGGGAAAATCCTTCATCTGTCGTGCCTCCAAATAAACTGACTGACGCACTATATGCTATCCCACCAGAGGGGGTGAATAGTTTCACCACCCACTGCCTAACTTGCTCGTGATTGTGAACGCATCCCACAAGTAGAAAGTAAGTGGGATCCAGACCTCCCCATCCAACTGAGAGTGTAGGAGGCTGGATGTCCTGGGCCATAATATCTTTTCCTTGGAGATACTTGCCTTTAGAGCAGCAAATTATCTTGCAGCAATGTGCGGCTATTGCAAAGGAGAGGACTCGATTGCCCCAGTTTCAGTAGACCTCATCAATGCATATTGCTGCCTGCTGTATCAGAGCCAATGCAGCTGGAGTCACCCTCAAATGCCATGCCTGGCCAATGGCTATTAAGAGACAATATTATTCTGCCCCGGCATCTTACCCCTCCAGGCAGCGTACCCCCCCTACTATTCCCAGACTCAGGCCCAGTCCTCCTACACACAGCCTCATAAGAGGTTTATGAAGCCAAAGGTGAGAGGACAACAGCCATCCACTTCATTCTCTGGACAACAGTCTTTCTTTTAACACCTCTGAGATCAAGGGAGGAGCGGAGGATCGCCCCTCCTTTACAACTGTCTGTCCTCTTTCTATGACCAATGGGCCCCTATTACATTCGAAAAGTGGGTCCTAAAAATTGTCAGAAGTGGGTATGCCGTACAATTCGATGAATGCCCAGCCCCAATCCCCCTTCCCTCTCCCTCTTTAGGGGTACCACTCACAAGACAGTGCTACTTCAGGAGATAGACTCCTTACTCAATAAGGGAGCAATTGAGGAAGTACCTCCCAGTGAGTGTAACAATGTATTCTACTCTAGATACTTCCTGGTGCCCAAGAAGAATGAGGAGTTGGGACCCATTCTGGGTCTCAGAAACCTGAACAAATTTGTTAGAATGTTTAAATTTCTCATGACCACTATGCAATATATCCTAACAGTGCTAGAAAGAGGAGGCTGATTTGCCTCTCTCAATCTTAAAAATGCATATTTTCACATTGCCATAAGACCATCTCATAGAAAGTATCTTCGTTTTGTTTCATGAACGTGAGTAGAACTGGTATAAAATATGGACCCACAGAACCTCAAACATGGAGAGTTCTGGCCTGTGGGTAATTCAAGAGGGGTGGGCAACACATGGGGGTTCATGAATAAACTAGAAATGACAACATTTGTTCAACTTATAGGCTTGCAATGGAGGAATCCCAGGCTCCCAAGTTTGATGTCATGTTTCAAACATTACAAATGAATTATGGTCATGCTTTCCTTTTTCAAATGCGAGCTTTAGTGTGTGACCATCAAACATTCCTAGGCTACAAGGGGGCCCACACCACCATTTTGCACAGGATCCAACTTCCCTAGATCCAGCACGCACCCGGAATAGGGATGGAATGCTTCCTGCTTACCCAACAAATGAACATCCAGATCTGCAATGTGGAGAGCTAGATGCAATGCAAAAAAATGGAATCTTGAACCCAGCTGAGTGAGCTGACTTAGAATGTGGTAACCAGAATACAGGTGTCCTAAACCAAGAACCTTAGACAGCCTTATTTTATGTCTCAGGACACGTTCACATGTATATGAAAGTGTCCTTACAAGGCTGGGAGAAAACATCTGATTGCAAATCTTGTGGATTTTTGTGTACATGTGAATGCACTATTCCTTGTAATTTCTGCTTTTATGCACATTTACAAGGCCAATTGACAAGGCTGTGAAATCCAACTCTTACGAGGCCGGGAGAAAATGTGCATAAAAGCAGAAATTACATGGAATAGTGCATTCACACGTACACAAAAATCAGCAAGATTTGCAATTGGATGTTTTCTCCTAGCCTTGTGAGGACACTTTCATTTACACATGAATGTACTCTCAGGTCAAGATTGAGTCACTAGTGAGATAAATGACAATATCTTGTTTGGCCACTAGGTGGTATCTGGCTGAGCTGTAGGAAATAGTAAGAAGAACTATAGCCTTGCATCCTCCTAGCAATTTGGAATATTGAAGGATCTAAAGTGCTTTCACAGCATGGCCAGTCTCAAGGATTCAAAAATCATGAGGCAGACCTCAGAAATCAGGAGATTAGCATAATCACAAAACTGAAACGAAATAAACACGTCCATTTGGAATTGTTCTGGATTAGAGCTGAAACAAAGAAGACATTTCACATTCACAAAGTTAATGTACGTATTCCTCCCATGAATATCCAAATCTGTCCTCGCTACCAGTATGGTTTTTATGTTGTAACCCACCCTGAGCCTTAGGGGAAGGATGGGATAAAAGTTTAAATGAATTCATTAATTAAATAAAAACAATATATGGGGTCCATGAATACACTTGAAATGCCACCATGAGTGGAAGAAGCACAGGCACATGCTTGGGGTCTGCAAGTTCTTAAATGCAGGGAGCTTTGGCCTGTGGAGGCTCATGGCGATCCGGGGGCCCCCAACATGTGGGGTGGTCTAGGAGTAAACTAGAAATAACAATAGATGCATAACATAAGCACCTGCAGGGCCTGCAATGTAGGGAGCCCTGGCTCCTTAAAAGGATGTTATGTATGACTGAACATAAAAACCTGATTATGCTAACATTTTCATTTTTCTAATGGCTGCGTTGGAGCGTGTCTGTCAAACATTCCTAGGTTAGGACAGAGATTCACCACCATTTTGCATGGGCTCCAAATTCACTGGATCTCTGGTCCTGTGTTAAATATCACAAGATTCGCAATAAGAGGCGAAGCGCTGGCAACACTGGATTTGCCTTTTGCACGCATGGGGTAAACCTCCATTTTGGTTCTCCATTGCATTTCAAATAGAGTCTTGTTTGGGGCTGGCTCCAAAGGCTGCCCTTAGAGTGAAAGGGGACTAGAATCTTCTAGTACAGCTACATATGCCAGTTTAAAGTAACATCCTTCAGGGATTCCATAGTTCCTTCTGAGACTTAGTTTTTAGGGTGGAAACAGAAAGCATATTACCTACACCTAGGTTTTTTGTGTGTGCAACAGATGACCCAGCCTGGTGGGCAGGCAATGATCACCCACCATCTGGGAGGTGAAGGAAGGAGGGGAGGTTGGAAACTGTGGCCCAGAGTGAACAGTTCTGTGCTTCAGCCTCTGCTAGGGTTGCTACTGCAACCCTGAAACGTATATTTTTTCATAAGTGGCCAGTAAAAATGTGCATATCTGGCAACCCTCTCTGCTCCTGAAGGGCAGAGGCCGTGGCCTCCCCAAATCGGAGCTCCGGAATTAGCTACGAGAGGAAGAGGGTCCCCACACTCCACCACTTGTACTATTACTGCTGCAGTAGCACAAGCAACAGCAGTAGAAGTTGGAAGGGCAAAGGGTTCCATTTGGAGAGGCAGAGCCCCCAAACTGGGAGTCCCCCAGTCTGCACTCTGGTGAGAGCATAGAGGGAGGATCAAGGGCGTAGCTATATTAGGGACAAGTGGTGTGGCTGCACCAGGGCCCATGAGCCTTGGGGCCCATGAGCCTTGGGGCCCCATACTCCCTGGCACGACTACAAGTGATGTGCTCCACTCACTTTTGAGTAAGTGTGTGTCATTTGTCAACACCTTGGATTTCTAAACTTTTAAGAAGGTCAAGTGCTTCTTTAAGGCAGGGAAGCTGTTGTGACAGTGTTATACAACCAGAGTGTAGTGTCTGCATTGCAGCGCAGAAACAGAAGAGTCAGCTCCTTGCCATCGCTCTCTGTTTTGCCTGCCTTCTTCTCTGGATGTTGCCAAAGGTAATTCAGACAGTTTGCTATTTTAGTCCTGAGCCTTTCCACATTGGAGACGGCTCATCGGGACAAATTGGGTCGAATGGTCTGGTAATACAGCTGGCTGCTGCCTGCTAAGCTAAAATCTCTGCCGTCTTTACTGGAGATCAACTTTATAAAACTCCATCAAATATTTGTTACATTTGAACATGGTGTTCTTTGCAGAGTACATGCAATCCACTAGATAGTGTACGCTCTCCCAAGGTAACCCCCTCCTCCTGTCACCCTCCAACAAAATATAGCTTGAAGCTGGTGTGTGCACGACTGTATTAATGAAGCAAGCATCTGTTCCGTGTGACTTACAAATGCTTATGAGGGTAGCCTTATGCCAAGGCATAGCAACAGGGTGCTTTGCAGTATAAACACACATGGGAGCATTAGTCATCTCCCTCTGGGAGAAAACCCAGAGCGAGTGGGTGGAACTACATTGAAGGGGGTGAAGCAAAGGGCTTGTCCCACCTGTTTCTGACATAACCTTCTCCTGCTTATTGCACGTCATGATCTCAAGGTGCTCTATGGGAGGTGTTACATTGGAAATTGGTCAGAGCAAAGGGCCTGGTCTGTCCCTTTCTGATGTAACACCACTCTTGTGGAACATCGTGACATCACAAAGCACCTCTGGCTGACCCCCTCAAAACCCAGAGTGGTAAGCTACGTTAGTGAGCACCACAAGTCAGTAGCTGTTATTAATTATTATTATTATAGACATTTATATAGCGCCAGTCGTGTGACCTGGTGCTGTGCAGACATAGAATTAGACGCGGTTCCTGCCTGTGGCTTACAATCTAAAAGACAAAGGGGGGGGGGGGGG
>QEPC01009983.1:6160649-6172638 GCA_003113815.1 Sphenodon punctatus
GAGAGAGAGGTGTTGAGAGCAGAGATGGCAGAGTCAGGGGAGGAGGAGGCAAAAACGGGGGGGAGGAGGGAGGAAAGAGAGGAGGCAAACTCTGAGGTGGTAAAGGCCTGCATATTGCGGAAGGGGCGCAGAGAGGGGGACGAGGAGGGGGGTTGGTGGGAGAGGCTGAAGGAGGCGAGGAAGTGATCAGAATTAGGGCAGGGGTCAAAGGAGAGGTCAGTAAGAGAACAGTTTCCTGAGAAGATGAGGTTGAGGGAGTGGCCGTCAGTATGAGTGGGAGAGTCGGAGATCAAAGGAGGTGGTCAGAGAGAGAAAGCGGGCGATAGAGGGGGTGGAAGGTGTGTTGACGTGAATGTTGAAATCACCAAGAATGAGAGTGGGGATATAATCGGAGAGGAAGAAGGTGAGCCACGATTCAAAGTCTGGGAGGAAAGAGGAGAGGGAACCCAGGGGGCGGTAAATGACAGCAACACGAAGGTATAGAGGGGAGTATAAGCGCACAGAGTGGGCCTCAAAGGAAGGGAAGGAGGGGGAGGGAGGAGGGGAAAGGGTTTTGAATTGGCAGTGCCTGGCAAGGAGGAAACCCACGCCACCGCCCTGGCCCTCAGGGCGGGGATGGTGAGGGAACGAAAGGCCCCCAGAGCATAGAGTGGCTGGGGTAACAGAGTTGGATGGCGAGATCCAGGTTTCTGTAAGAGCAAGGAGTTGAAAGGGGCGAGATAAGAAGAGATCATGGATGAAGGGGGCTTTATTCACAGATGAGCAGCAGTTCCAGAGGGAGCAGGAGAAAGGCAATTGGTGTTGGGGAAGGCACGGGATGCGGATGAGATTGGGGGATGGGGAGCGGCCGGGTTTGTGGGGTGTGGGTCGCGCACTGGCCTCATATTGGCCACAATGGTCTGTGGAGTGACTGAGTGTGGAGGGTTTGGGTGGGTGGGGGTGGGTGAGAATAAGGGGTAGGTTGGCTGGAGAAAGGCCACTGGAGGTGGAAGAGGGAGAAGGAGGGGGGCCATGAGAAGGGTGAGAAGGAGGGAGGAGATAGAGGGCGAGGAGGCGAGGGAGGTATGGGGAGGCATCATAGGTGGTAACTGTCCAGGCATCAGGGGGAAACCAGGCCTGCGGGTGTTGCGGGAGCGAGTGCGTGATGTCCGACGGCAATGGTCGTTGTTGGCTGTGTAGTGTGGGCGCCATCAGGGGGGTGGGTCCTCGCTGTCCTCGCTCCAGCCTCACAACGGTCACAAAACGGCCAGCGCCCTTTTGTTGTCGCCCTGCGGGCGCCGCCCAAGGGCTGCTGCCCACTGGGGGTGGGGTGACTGCCTTGTCTGTTCCCTCCCAGGGGGTGGGGCCTCTCACCTGCAGCGATTGGAGGAGGGAGAAGCAGTGTCAGGTGGGGGCAGGGCACTGGCAGCGATGGCTGTTAGGATCCTGCATTGTGTTAGTGCTAATACGATATAAGATTCCATTCCTCCCAATATTTTGAATGGTCAAGTCCCACCCCTCAACAAAAAGCTCCACCCCTCAGTGGATAAGCTCTGCCCCTCACTCATTTACACATGCTTCCCAACATTTAAGTCTGGGAGGTATGAGATTGCCTTTGGGGTATCCACACCTGAGGAAAGTGTCCCTGGAGAAGCCTCTCTGTTACATCAGCCTTCTTCTGAACCCAGCACCTCTCCTGTCATGAATGGTTGGGGTGCCCCTGGCCCCTTTCAGAGCCCTTTCTGACTTGGTTCCCCACTTATGGCACCCACCAGACCAGTTCTCTCCACAGCTGCCCCACAGCCTGCTAGGAGCAACCTTTTGTCACCCTTGCTCTGGGATTATTCTATTAACAGACTCAGAAGAACAGATTCCCCAGATGTCTAAACTGGGTTCTCCTTCACTGTGAATCCCCAGTTGCCAGGATCACTCACACCAGTATGCCAGATTTAATTGTACATTATTTAATGTGTAAATTTGAATTTAAGAACAGTGTGCTGATTAGAGACAAGTATGCAAGTAAAATAAAATAAGAATAATGTGATGCTACCCTCACTTTTAATTTAAGTGATTTTATGCATGGATTTTATGCTTACCTTATTCTTGTTCATGGTTTAAAGTCAGTATTGTCTCAGCCTTGGTTTAAGCTAGGCCCATTTTCTTTCCTCTTGGAGTTTCTCCCCCATAGCCCATCTATTCCAAAGTGATGGTGTAAATTCTCCTCTGTCTCTCAGTCATTTATTTTTTAAACTCCCTGATGGCTTTTTGCAAGCCTTTCAGTTCCTCTGCTCCTCCATTGGCTGTGGTTGGTTGGTCTTGTTTTCCCTTAATTTATATTTTTTTAAATGTATTTATTTAAAAATTTACATCCCACCCCAGGCGACTCAAAGCAGTGAACACTTAAAAAATAAAAATATGCAATACAAAATATAAAATACAATAATAAAAATGGGGAAAGACAAAGAAAATACATTTAAAACCCCTCCCACCCTATCCCTCCTCCCTCCTCCCTTCACCCACCTCCCTCACCAAAAACCTGGCGGAACAGCCAGGTCTTGCATAGTTGTCGAAAGGAGGAGAGGACCGGGGCCATCTGGGCCTCTGCTGGAAGGCAATTCCACAGCCTAGGTGCGGCCACTGAGAACCCCCTCTCCATAGTCACCCCCCAAAGAACCCGGGGGACTGCAAGAAGGGTGCCCCCAAATGATCACAGGGGACAATCCAGAGTCTGGGGGGTGAGGTAAATGTAAATTCATTTACATACAAATTCTTTTCACCTTCCTATCCCCCATCCTGTTTGTCAGGTTTGGGGCCTACAATCTATATTTTTCTATATTCCCTTTACATAGAAGACTTAATGTTCATTAGATTTGGTGTTATTAGACCATGTGATAGATATGAAATATGGGTAGGTTACATTTACTTTCTGCGTCATACCAAGATCATGCATGTTCTGTGTATGTTGCTTCCTCTAGCTTTATCACATCTCCGTATGTGGCCCTGCCTCCTGCAGAGTCACAATGCTCCTAAGGGGGTGTGGCCATGTGAGAAAGGGGCAATGGAAGGTGGCAGCCCTGTTCGAATCTACTACTTTTCCTAGTGCAGACATACTCCTCAAGAGAAGCTTTAGGCAAAAGGAAGCAGAGAGAGTACACCAATTGTACTAAGCAGCACTGTACAAATCTAGAACAAAGAGATGGTTCCTGTCCCAAAGACTTTACAAACCAACTAGAGTTTACACCTCTACCTGAAGCTAGAGAAGGACTCTTAGGCTACACCATGTAGAGCTGACAGATAGTGCATTTATTACCTGTGGGTAATACCTGCATTTTCAAGTAGTCCATTGGGTGCCTGATTGGTACCCAAGTACCACTTACTCAAAAAAACTGGATATTACCATTACCGAGTTACCAATTTACTGTTCTATTGATTGTTAAAATGGTAAATTTGTACAGGAATCAGGACAGAAAGTTGAAAAATTGGTCCTGGAACTCAAAATATTGGTACCAGAAGTCAGAAAATTGTGACAAAACCAGTTAATGGGTATATTGGGTAGTCTGTTGAGCACTAATTTGTTATCAATTAGGACCCATGTTACCAGGTCGGGTCAAATACTGCAATTTATATGGATATACCCGTTTTTGTAGATACTCGTTTCAACTCTATTTCTACACCAGGGGACTAGTGGAATAAAAAGGCTCAGCTTGGAAGTCAAGGAGAATCACCTGGGAAGAATCAGAGCCCAGGAGGGTGGCTTGCGTCATGGATGGGAGCTCTGTGTTACCAGCAAGGCTTGCCAGAGAGCAAAATTAAATTCTGAAAACAAAATCCATTAAATTCCAAAACATGTGCACCTTTTAAAGCCACTATTTTCATCATCAGTGAATTTTTGAATAAATAAATAAAAACGTGAAAAAACAGAAAAATTATCAGAAACCTTTCTGGTCTTTGATGCACTCGGTACCTTTGGATGAAAACACCGTAAAGAAAAGCTCTGTGGATCTGGCCATTCATTTATGGGAAGCAAAAGATGCCAGATGTCATGGGACAGGAAATGTGTCACAAAAGTGAACTCTTGCTGTATTTTCTTCCCCCCAGTGCTAACAAAATGTAAATTTATATAGGTTTCAGAAATGGGGATTTTCACAAAGAACTACATGTTACATGAGACTGGGTAAATTTCATGGAAACAACCTTAAATATTAATTATTTATATAGCGCACACGATGTGCCTTGTACCAAATGGTCATGATTATAGAGACAGGTCTGTGTGACAAGTGGCAGCTACACAAGGGTGGGGAACATTGGGAGAGTCAAGGAGATTTTCATGAAGCTGAGAAGTGGCAGGTGCATGTGCTTAGCTTAAGAACATAACATAAGAAGTGCCATACTGGGTCAGACCAATGGTCCATCTAGCCCAGCACCCTGCCTCCGACAGTGGCCAATCACGGGGGCTTGGGAGAAGCACCCAACAGGTCACAATGGGGGATCCGTTCCCTGTTGTTTTCCCCCAGCTCCCGTCATGTTCCCCAATCCTGTCTGACTAATAGCTGCTAATGGACCTATCTTCCAGAAACTTGTCTGAACCTCTTTTAAACTCAGCTATAGTACTAGCCCTTACCACAGCCTCGGGCAGTAGATTCCACAACCCAATTATACGCTGAGTGAAAAAATATTTTCTTTTATTTGTTTTAAACTTGCCACCCATAAGTTTCATGGAGTGTCCCCTAGTTCTAGTACTAGCTGAGAGGGTAAATAACTGCTCCTTGTTTATTAGTTCTACACCACTCATGATTTTATAGACATCTATCATATCTCCACTGAGTCATCTCTTCTCCAAACTGAAGAGCCCCAACCTACCAAGCCTTTCCTCATACAGGAGCCCTTCCATGCCCGTGAACATTTTTGTTGCCCTTCTCTGTACCTTTTCTAGTTCAGCTATGTCTTCTTTGAGATGGGGCGACCAGAACTGCACACAATATTTGAGGTGCAGTCACACCATTGATTTGTACAGAGGCATTATGACCTCCTCAGTTTTATTCTCTATCCCCTTCCGAATAATTCCTAACGTTCTGTTTGCTTTTCTGACTGCTGCTGCGCAGTGTGATGTGGATTTCATTGTATTGTCCACAACCACCCCCAGATCCTTTTCCTGAGTGGTAACTTCTAGCTTATACCCAGCATTGTGTGCGCATAGTTTGGATTATTTTTCCCTACGTGCATCACTTTGCACTTGTCCACATTAAATCTCATTTGCCATTTAGATGCCCAGGCACCCAGTGTCGTAAGATCCCATTGCATTTCCTCACAGTCTGCTTGTGTTTTAACTACCTTGAATAACTTGGTGTCGTCTGCAGATTTGATCACCTCACTCTTAACACCCTTTTCCAAATCATTAATGAATACATTAAACAGCACCGGTCCCAATACAGATCCCTGAGGCACACCACTTTTTACATCTCTCCATTGTGAAAACTGACCATTTAGTCCTACCCTTTGCTTTCTATCTTTTAACCAGTTTCTGATCCATAGTAAGACACTACCTCCTATCCCATGACTTTTTAATTTTCTCAAGAGTCTCTCATGAGGGACCTTATCAAATGCTTTCTGGAAATCCAGGTACACTATATCTACTGGGTCTCCCTTGTCCACATGCTTATTTACACCCTCAAAGAATTCCAACAGGTTAGTGAGGCATGACTTACCTTTACTAAATCCGTGTTGACTCTTCCCCATTAAGCCATGTTTGTCAACATGCCCTGTAATTCTGTCCTTAATGATGGTTTCCACCATTTTGCCCGGCACAGACGTCAAGCTTACTGGTCTGTAGTTTCCAGGATCGCCTCTGGATCCCTTTTTAAATATCGGGGTTACATTTGCCACCCTCCAGTCCTCGGGTACAGTGGCAGATTTTAGTGACAGGTTACAAATTACTAACAGTAGGTCTGCGATTTCATATTTGAGTTCCTTCAGAACTCTGGGGTGAATGCCATCTGGCCCTGGTGACTTGTTAGTATTCAGTTTGTCAATTTGCCCTAGAACATCCTCCAACATCACATTGATTTGTAACAGCTCTTCCAATTCCTCTTCCACAAAGCAAGGATCCGTGGTGCTACCTCTCCAAAATCCTCCGCAGCAAAGAACTCATTCAGCTTCTTTGCAATGTCCTTATCCTCCCTGACGCCCCCTTTACTCCCTTGTCATCTAATGGCCCAACTGACTCCCTAGCAGGCTTCTTGCTTCTGATGTATTTGAAAAAGTTCTTGTTGCTTGTTTTTGTCTCTTTATCAAGTTTCCCTTCAAAATTTCTCTTGTCCTGCCTTATTAACACTTTACATTTATGTTGCCAGTGTTTATGCTCTTTCATATTATTTTCATTGAGACTAGCCTTCCATTTCTGAAAGGATGCCTTTTTGGCTCTTCTAGCCTCCTTCACCTCCCCATTTACAAGGGAGGAGGGGAATCCTGAAGGATGAGACAGGGATGGGAAACCTTTTCCCTCCCAGGAGCCATGTTGAACTTAGTACAAGTTCCAAGGGCCATATAGGAATTGGGGACAGAGGTGCTTTAGGGTGCACTCAGGAAGAGGAGGGTGCAGAGCATGGATCTGTTCTCTATCCTTGTGTGTGTGCCCTCATCTCTGCTCCTTTATCCTGAGCTTAGGACCTTTTCAGATGGACGTGGGTACGTGAAGGGATGGGTGGGCAGCGCAGCGGGTGAGTGGTGCCTGTGTGTGAGTTCCCATGGACCCCTACCCACCTCCACTCAACTCAACACGTGGAGCAACCAGCATTGGTGCCCATTGCTCTGTGTGTGGGTGATGGGTGAAGGGGGGTGGAGCGCAGGAACATGCATACACCCCCACCCACCGCCTGTAATGTTCCCACAGGTGCCCACTGCCACCCATTCCCCTTGCACCAACTGTGGCATTTGCATGGGAGCCCCCCCCCTCCCCATGTATGTGAGGAGGAGGGCCCTAGTCTTTCAGTGCTTGGGGCTAGGAATTGGATCCAGGGGCCAGATCTAGGAACTGGAAAGGGGGCAAATAAAAAGTAGCTACAGGCCGCATATGGCCTCTGGGCTTGAGGTTCCCCATGCTTGGTGTTATGGGAGGCCTGATGGAAGAGAGAGGTTTTTATGGGGAATCTGAAGCTAATCCGCACGACTATTGATTGGTTTTCTGTGTATATTCGGTCACTTGACCGCAGTAGTTAATCTCTTGAATGCTTGCACAGAGTGAAACTGCCAGACACACATGAATTCATAGACTATTTGAAGCAGGATTGTTTAGTCCATTATTCACTCAGCTCTCCATGGCCCCCCACGCTCTGTAAGGCACCTTTTATAATTCATCTACCATATCTAATAAAATACCAGGGATAGGCACTGTTTGAAAAGCAATAAGTGCATAAAACTGCAGCGATATGAATGATTTCAAACCTTTCAGAGCTTGGAGAATTTTTTCTGACTTCACTTTGCATTAAGAGGCACTGATGCATATTCAGGACTATACACCAGATGTTGTCAAACTCCCAGTGGTAGTTATTGCTGCCTGCATGCCATTAGTGCAAGAGAGAGATGCAATTCAGCCCTCTTGCTAAGAGGAAGTGCTGGGATGTCACAGCTGGCATTACCTCTCTTCATGGCAGAGAGGTACAGACACCTGTATCCATGCTGGGCACAAAATCTAGGAGCAATGTGTAACAAAGGACAGTTCTTTCCCCATCAAGCATTTAAGAGCTACATTGTAAACTGGCTTCAAGCAAGGTTTCTTCTGTCTGAATGTAAAAATGCAGTCTGGTTAATTTGTCTCCATATTTGTCTACACAAAAATGGCAGCTGGGTCTTCAGACTTTTGTCAGTTGTTTGCAAACACCTTCTTGCGTGGGTGCAAAATGGGGGGAGGTGCAATTTTGTAGACACAAATAAACATTTATGCATCTTGGCAGATGGTCCAGACCTGAAAATATGACCCTGAGTGAAAAGGAGATTTGAAGGAAGCTGAGAGGATCTGAAACATTATTTTCCCCACCTTTAAAAGGAATGAAATGTAAACAGTTTTTCTTTCCCCCCCTTTTTTTGTGGGGTTTAGTTGGGCCTCATTTGTGTGTTTTAATTTTAAATTGTTTTATATTGTATTTTTATATTATGTTTTTACTATATTGGATGCCGCTCTGAGCTGCCATTTGGCAGGATGGGGTAGGTTAGAAATATTGATTAAAGTAAAGTCCACTGGAAATTGTGAGCTAATACCAGAAGGGGCCTGAGGTACAGCCCAAGTTCAACCTCCCTAGTGCAAGCCCCCAACTGACTTCACCTACCCCATTTCCCCCAAAGACACCCGACTTGGGGGTAGGGGTGACATTGGTTTGCTTTGAGGTCCACTAGCAAGGGCCTCAAGCGGGGGAAGAAGATGCAGCACATCTCACACGGGACTGCACCTGTCCTCCAGGTTGAATGGCTGCACCTCTTAGCCCCCGGGAAAGGTCGAGCACTGGACTGCTCCCTTCCCTAGTGCTGCCCCATCTCAATCTCGTAAGAAGACACCTCTAGCTTCTTTTTGGCATCCCTCCAAAACCTTCAACTATCCACTGGACCATTGCCACTAGGAACTGCCATCTTAGTTTGGCTGGTTCCTTCACCTCACCCCAGACTGATAACAAGACTTCTGCTAACTTCCCTTTCAAATTCCCCAAGTACAACTTAACCCCCTTGTCTGACAAATGGACCCTGTCATTTCTATACAGCTCATGTTGCACCTGCTGTACTAGGCAAGCATCGCCCTGCATCTCTAGCTATTTTTCTAATTCCTGGTTAGCCTTCTTCCAAGCTCTATCAACTTTCTTGGGGTACACCACTTAACACCATACCCTCCACTCAAGCACACAAGTCCATTAGACTAGGATTCCTGGGAACATCCCAGATACTTCCAGAAAGTCATTCTTGATATTTCTGATCAATTCCATGCCAATCAACCTAGGCACTTTGTTTTCTTCCGAATGTATAACCAATATATTGAAGGAGTGCTCCATTAGCTGCATGCAATGCAGGCATGAGCTATTCCCAGAACATGCCCTTCTTGATCTTCCATACTATTTCAGTCCTTTCACTCTGGTCCAATTGTGTACTCCAGGAGCCCTGCTCAGCTGCCTTAGCTGCCAAATGGATGAGACTATGCCCAGTGATCCAGACTTTCTCTCTCAGCTGCAATCTGGTCCACTCTGAAATAGAATGAGAACACACAAGACACATTAGACACTGCTACCCTGGTTATTGGGAACTATGCTTCACTACTTGGAGTGGGAGGGGAGCCTCGCTGATGTCAAACCTGAATGCACTATATCACCTCCCCAAGACACTAAAACCCAGTGTGGACATGCTAGCTGCACTGATCCAGGAGTGGGATCCAAACTCTAATGGGGGGAGGTTAAGCTGACCCAAGCATTTTTGAAATACCAATATAAATTGGTAGCAAGGTACTGTTGGCATGCCTGAACAGCAGCCCCTGGCTGCCAGGATGTATGGTTAAATATGATCTCATTGCCTGCACCAGACTGAGCTCAGAGTCCCCAGTCACGTGCAGCACCACTGTCCTCCCCTTCCCGCTTCTGGCCTGTATTGGAGAACCTGATGCACAGTAAAAGCTTCTTCTCTTTAAAAGTTATATTCCCCAGGTCCAGGGGAATATAGCTGAACAATTAGCTGAGGAGCTTGGGACTAATTTGCCCAATCTCAGACCCCCCCCCAAAAAAAGGTGACCCTAAATGCTGTTCCAAACAGGCTGGCCTTGAAACTGTCCAGGCATGCTGCCCTGAGAGTGCCCACCAGTTTCTTTAACAATTTGGGGGTGATTGGAGTCCTCTCATCCACCCATTGCTCCTGCTGCCTGGACCAGCTCTTCACCATCCTTCCCAGGAAAAAAACCTTGGTCAGGGAGGGGCGCATTGAGCATGTGCCAAGACGAGATGCGCCTGGCTAGTGCTTCATTCCGCCCGCTTGAGAAAAGCCCATATAATACAAATCCCGACAGATTAAAAAAACCTTAAAAACAAAAGAATACAGTTTCGGAATGACTAGAGGCAGTAAACAGCAAGACAAAGGCTCCATAAAAGATTTCTACAAGGCTACGGGAGGAGACCCTACCAGTGCTCAGGCACCGGAGCATGGAGGCAACATGGCTGCCGTGACACAGACAGATGAGGGAGAAATAGTGCAGAGCCAGCCTGATCATGAGATCCCAGCCATGCTGGAGTCGATACAAAACCAACTCCTGGAAACTAAGGTAGATCGGAGGAATGCAATTGGGGAAGTAAATACCTCTGTCACAGGCTTAGGGAAAAAACTGGATAAAGTGTCCGAACGAGTTGATGCTGTAGAATGTAGGATTAGTGATGTAGAAGATAAAGACTTGGAGAGGGATAAAAAGATTCATGACTTGGAATATGCAGTTCAGGCTCTCAAAGACAAGTGTGAGGACTTAGAAAACAGCAGCAGGTGAAGCAATCTGAAAATAATGGGTGTGCCTGAGGGGGTTGAAGCCTCCAACGCAAGAGAATTTATACTAATGCTTCTGCAGCAACTCTTTCCAGAAAATACTGAGGTACATGCTATAGAAATTGAATGTGCTCATTGCACTTTAAAGCCTTGCTCTAAAGATAGTGATCCTCCAAGAGCATTTATAGTGAAATTTCTTAAATTCATGGATAAAGAGAATGTACTAAGGATTGCGAGAAGAAATAAAGAGCTCAAATATGAGGGAAATAAAATATCTATTTATCCTGATCTAGCTCTGGACACTTGGAATAAAAGGAGAAGATGGTATAACTATATGGGCTTTTTCACTAAAGCTGGACTGCAACTTCAAATTAGATATCCTGCTTGCTTCGTGTTTTTCCCACAATGGCAGAAGATGCCTGTTCAATGAAGAATTTGAGTTAACAAGATATATAGAGACAAATAAGTTGGGAGAATCAACACAACAACCAGACACTCGACTGTAAAAGAAAAGAAGAGAGTCAAATTTCAGGGATGCCTAATGTTCAGTCTCCCTTCCCAAGGGTGGAAAAACAAAGAGACAAGGGCTTTATCAGGGGGATTATATTTTCTTGAAGAGAAAGACTACCTGGTCTCTTAAGCATTTAGCATTTTTTTTTAGAAGAGTTATTTTTGGCCCATCCCAGATTGTGGCCAATGTAACCACAGTTCTGGCCCTGAGGGCCAGAACTGTGGTCAATTTGATCCCAGCCGGGTGTTCACTGTGGTGAACATCTGGCCAGGAGCAAACAGACGTTCCCATGATCACTGCCACCACACGGAATCCACTGTAGTTAGCAGCGATTTTGTATCGTCTGAAATTACCTTATGTTACAAGTTTAATTTTAATTACTGTCTAGCTTAAATAAATAAAGGCTCTTATGGTTACCATTATATAGGGCATAATACCAGGAGGATTATGAAAAAATATGGGTCAACAGATTTAACTTTTGTAAGAGATATACATTAAAGGGTGGGATGGAGTATACAGCCATATAAATGCTGATCCAAGATTTGCCTCCGAGGGGAATTCCCTGTATGTTTTATTAGTTACTTAAGGTTAACCATTGATAGATTATTATTATTATAATTATAAACATTTATATAGCGCCAGTCATGTGACCTGGTGCTGTACAGAACATAGAATTAGACATGGTCCCTACCTGTGGCTTACAATCTAAAAGACAAAAAAAGGGGGGGGGAGACAGGGAGAGGGGACAGTGGGAGAGACAGGGGAGAAGACAAACAAACATTCAAGCAGATGCGAAGTCTCAGGTGCGTGTGCTTGGCTTGGTTTACAGAGAGGTTGGTGGCAGCAGTCAGCAGAGGAGGGCTGGCAGTAAGAGTAAGGGGAAAGACTAACAGGCATTGGGAAAGGCAGCAAGGAAAAGGTGGGTTTTGAGGAGGGATTTGAAGGAGCGGAGGGAGGGGGCAAGGCGGATGTGGGCAGGGAGGGAGTTCCAGGCATGAGGGGCAG
>QEPC01009983.1:6184488-6195665 GCA_003113815.1 Sphenodon punctatus
TTCTGCGGCTCCAGCCGCTGTCCCCGGGCTTTGTAGCCCCCGCTACTTCCGGGTGGGGGGGGAGGGGACAGGACAGCCCACGTGGCTGCCCTCTGCGTTCCCCCCCCACCCCCAACTCACAGTTCTTTGTTCTTGGTCCCCGCAGGTATCCCGCAGGGACGAAGCAGCGGCGGCGGCGGGCCCAGCGGCGAGCGGCGGCGGCAACAGCGGCGGCGGTGGTGATGGCAGCGGCACAGCAAGCAGGTAGGTCCAGATGGAAAAGGATCCCTGCAGGCAAGGCTCTTGGGGCTGGCCTTTGTCCATACTGTGGGCTCTTGGGGTTTGCCTTTTCTTGGCATGGTACTTGATGCCCCTTGTGAGGACTGTGTTTTCCCTCCCTCAGAGCTGGGAGTGGTGGAATGCAGCGGCCTTTGAGCCCATTCAACATCCAGGAGGGGGGAAGAGAAGAGGCACCAGGCCCAGGAGGCTCAACAGACCTGCTGGTGCCGCCTTGCAAGGGGAGGGGCGCAGCCTTCTCTGTGCCCCTGGGCCTTTTTTCCCCATCTTGCCACCAGCAAGCTGCTTAGCAGCAAAATGAATGGAGACCGAATAGCATGCTAAGGAGCCTCCGAGCTCCGTTGCACTTGCTCTGCCCAGGGCCCTTTGGATCCCCCAGCTAAGGAGGTGGGGGGGAGGGGGTGTATTCATCCACTCCTCCAGGGAGCCTGCTTGGCTCTGTTGAAAATTTGCTCCACTCACCAGGGCTCTTTTACTAGTCCTGGATAGATAAACTGCTCTCCGAGCAGCCCGAGGAGCCCCCTTTGTTGCCTGTCAGCTGTTCAGCGGTGAAGGAAGGAGGGGGGTAGACACGTGGGCTCACTGCAGGGTGTTGTTCTGCTGTAGCTCTTAGCTGTGCAGCAAAGGGAAGGGGCGTGCTCGGCCCACAGCTGCCAGCTAAGGTGCTGAGATGGCATGTGAGGTTCTCTGCGTGTCCTGCTTGGCATGACACAATGCCGGGCTGACCAGGGGATCCAAGATGGAGCTGGAAATGTCTTGTGGGGTGATACTTTTTTTCGTGCTACTGGCAGGGATTGCAACTTGCCAGGTATGCTGCTCACTCCATTGTTCTCTGCAGCCCAGCCCTTCCTCACACCACCTTCTTTCCACCCCAAAATGCTGACAAGCACCCTCCTCCCCAAGGTAAGGGGGAGGGGGCTTATAGGGAAAGGAAGGGGAGGTTATGGATCGACACCATAGACCCTATCCTTGAGTGTGTACCTTCATCTCCTCGCCTTTCCCCGGAGCTCAGTCTTTCAGTGCTTGAGGAAAGATGTCTCCTGCTTTCCCTCCTTCCATTCTCCCACTACGCCTTTTCAGTGCTGCAGACCTACCCTCTCATCACCACTCTTTACACTCCTCTTCAGTCTTTGCCCGGCACCCCTTCTACCCAGGAACTTCTTCGCTCCTCTGTCACCACCCTCATCTGTCTCAGAGTCTTCTGCACCCTACACCACCTTCATCCCTTCTTCTAGGCTTTCCCCTAGGCCTGGTACTTCCTCCCTGAAAACCTACGTCCTCACCCCACAGACTGCTCACTGATGCTGCTTCTACTGTCAGGGTCTCCTTCTCACTGTAGTTAAGCTAAGCCTGTGCACCATTGACTTCTCAACTTCATGAATGTCTGTCTGTCTCTCCCAGCATTCCCCTCTCTATTTGCTTTTACTCCCTTGTCTAGCCTAGATTGGAAGCCCCTTGGGGCAGGGACCTGTCTCTAATTTTGATTGTTGGGTGCCAGGTACATTGCTGATGTTCTACAAATACATACTAGTAACCTGCACCCTAAGTATGTTACAGTATAACTCACTGGTAGGGGACACCATACAAGGTAATACTTAAAGGTCTGGTATATTTTTTTGCCTGAAATAATATCTCTGGGTTTCTGGAGGGGGTGGTTATGGAGACCTCAGTCTGTGGCACTACCCAGCAGGGCCAGGGCCCAAGCATGAAGGGGCGGTATATAGGTACACTGTACCGGGGCCCAGGGATCCAGTGGGGCCTGGGCTGCAAACCCATTGCAATGAGAATGCTTAGGTCACCTTGCTGTTTTGTCTGTTGAATGTGAACTTACAAGAATTGACTTCAGTGAGGCAATTCATGATTTCGCAACCAAAAATGCTGCAAAACTAAAGCTGTAAAGTGATATGGTGTATTTATGTCATTTTGGAATTAAAACAGGTATTTTTCTTTCATGACTCATGTGAGTGTGTGTACGGGATGGTTTTGTGGTGGGGAGCACATGCTACAAGTTTGTACCAGGCCCAGAGGAATGATGCTTGGGCCCTAGGGCTGCCTTATGGCATTATTTATCAAAGAGAGCAGGCGATGGTGGCATTGAGCTGGCACTTTAGTGCTTTGGGTTCCCTCGCCTCATCTAAGCAGAAGGGACGATGTAGCTCAAGGAAAGGATTTTCTTTCCCTTATTCTGTTAACCTACTTTAGCAGAAGACTCAGCAACAGCATTAGCCTGGTGACAGCTCACAGTTCATTAACATGGCAACCACGAAAGTGATGTGCTCCCAAGTCTCTGCACTCCATGCATTCAATTTGCAAAGACCCAGATTTTAATATAGATTCAGTATATCTTCAGTGCTAAGCCCAACAGTGCTGCCTTTTGTCTGGACGGATGTTTGTTGGACCCAGTGCCTCACGGAGTCGGACTGCCAAACATTTCAGTCTTTAATAACAGATGCACAAACTTTGAACTAGAATAACCTGTGCTGTCATAGATAGCCTGACCTTCCATACTATTGACTTACAGAACTTCATCATCTATCCAAGCCATTGAATCTAAAATGTGGATACAAGTTCAGGGAATATATATATATATAAAAAATCATGGCTGGTAAAGGGTATCACAGCAATTGACAAGAATGGGCTAGCTACAGAGAGAACTAGATCCAAGCAAGTTTCCTCACCAAGTGTTGCTGAGTTCCAGGGCTGTAGCTAGAACACTGGGTGTTTTCAAATGTGACAGGAGTCCAGTTTGGCTTTCCCTGGCCTGCCTGGGTCAGTGCTGATCCCCGAACGTCTGTTCTGGGCCCGACAAATGTGGGCCTGGTTCAGACCCTGCCAGCGGTTAGGTGGCTGAGCTGGAAATGTGGGCCTGGAAGGAACCGAGCCCATTGTCTGAACCCATCCAGGCAGGCCAGAGTGCGCTGAACCAGGCAGGTGCATCTGTTTTTGTGCCCACCTGGCCCTGCATGGGGGGGTTGCTGTGGCATCCAGCCATGGCTCCCTGTTATTGGCATCCATAACTACCCGACATGGCAGGGGGCAGGGCGCTAGCTGCAGTGTGGGAGTGGAGCTGGCCAGCCTGCCACATATTGTTCCTCCCCTCCCCGGCAGGGTCAGGCTGTGGGAATATGTGTTCTGTTCCCCAAGATGACCTGTCTAGGGATGCCCCCCCATCCCGGGACAGCAGCTGCACATTTATTTTTACCCATTGTCATGACATGGGGCTAGCTGCACTTGCCTTCAGAAATTCATGTATTATGTAGACATTTTTTTTACCAAAATTCAGATTATTTTTTCTCAGGTCTTAGGCCTTCAGGCCCTTAATCGGAGATGAGTGGCTCTACTTACCAGCTTGAAGGTAGTGCTTCCTGAAAAGTCGTGCAGGGTGCGTTTAGATGCACTGGACGTAGCCAGCTGCCATAGGAATCGCGGCTCGCACGGGCTCTTTTAACCTGTATTTGGAAACCCCTGGAACATATTATGTCTTGTGGGGGAAATGGAAGGATTTACATGGGGGGGGCAGTGCCTCCTGACACCTCCTAAAACTTTTGCTCTCTATGACCTGAAAGCTGATTTACCCCTCTGGCTGCTTGGGAACTTTATCTCATCACTGTTAGTGTTTAATATAATTTCCCTCAGGACACTCCTTGATTTTGCAGTGCAGAGAAAGAGAGGCTGCTTTATACAGTGATACATATAGAAAGCATAGTCATTTTTGAATGTATCTATTGAATGTATAAGAGAGGCAGGTGGGGCAGCTGCACTGGGGGCCCCATGTGTTCGGGGGCCTACGTGCTCAGGGGCCCATATGTCCTGGTGCAGCTGTATCCCCTGCTTCTGGGAGGGAGGCCGGGGAGGCCCATTCCATCTTCTGCACCAGGGACTATTCTGACCTCGCTAAGACTCTGGCAGCAAGCCAGCGAAACAAAGGCTTAAGGCTGGCTAAATGACTTAGGTACAGCTGCTTAATGCAGGACTCGAATTAGAATTGTAATACTCGTAAGTAAAAGTCTCTTCTTTGTGCAGCAAGCTGCAACCTCAGACCTTTGCAAGTAGGCTAGCTAGGGATTCGTGTTTATTTTAGCAGGTTAACCTAGTTAGCCTTAGCAAGAAATTTCTAAGACTATGCCCTTTACCCCATTGTCCCAGGCTATCCCATGGTAGCATTCAACAGCTGAGAATGTGAACATATCAGTTTCTATAACATCCCAACCAACGGCCTGATGACCACGGCTAGGGTAAATGTCTATGACCTGTAATGTACTAGGTTATGAAACCAGCTCAGGCATGTGCAAATGGACAGAATGGGTCTCTTTGTGGAAGTTGGAAGTGAGAAATGAGCAGGCACCAGTCAGATTGGCTGAGGGAGCAGGGTGTGGAATGTGTGCTTTGCCGACGTTCATGTAAAAAATATTTACTACAGCTGGTTCAGCCCTTCCATCAAAGAGCAGGGTTTCATCGGCCCTGAACTTGGTGATTCTTGGCCTTGTACCTGCTTGGGCAATCACAACTCATTCACACGGATTTTCCCCAGTGGGGGAAACAACACTGAACACAGTCCGTGCTGGCTTCCCCAGTGTATGGGTGGGTGTTGAGTGAAGTGGGTTGCATGACAAGCAACCTTGTGCTGATTAACCCATTGGTGGAAGGAGGGTGTGTGTATAGGGAACATGGTAGGTGTGTGATTGGGCAGCCCTGTACAGGAGGGGGCCCTCAGCGGTCTCCTCTGCAAACACTGACACTTCAAATTTACAAGCCTGCATTTGCTCAGTGCTGGCCATCTGGTGCTGACAGTCATATCTGGTGTGTTGGGGGATGGTTAGCTCCTTGTCCCCTTAGTTTCCCTTCCTGATTTACTCAAGGTCCCCCTTCTCCTGTGTAACTAAGCTAAGCACATGCAGTAGAGCTGCAACCACGCACCAAAATTTCAGGCACCCCCAGTGAATCTGGAGTGCATGAATTGACCTTGCCCCATTCAGGCACCATTGATGCCTGGGGACCCGACCGGCTGTTCAATCGTGCTGGCTGGCCTTTGAACATGACAAACCCTAGCTGGGACTGCTGCAGAGCTGGACACTGCAGAAGTCACAGCTGGGCCTCTCACTTTCAAATGCTGCTTCCCCCTACCACAGCACTTCTCAGCTGAGATGCACTTTGTTGGGGAAGCACTGGCCAGCCAGCCTTCAAAACTGACAGGTCCCTGGCATGGCTACAGCAGCCCAGGCTGGGAGCTGTCACTTTCAAGGGCCACTTCACCCCCTAGACCACCTCTCTGCTGAGAAGTGCTCTAGAGAAGGAAGCACACGCTGATCTTTGAAATGGACAGGCCCTGGCTGGAACCACTGGACGTGTCAGTTTCTCTGGGTAATGCTTGCATTGGGCATCAGGCACCCGATGGGTCCTTGCATAGCCCTTCGGGTGCTCGAAAATGTAGGCATTACCTGCAGGTACAAATTTTAGTACTCACTGCAGCTCTAACCGCACCTGTGACCACTTTGCCTTCAGGAATGTATCCTAGGCCCGAAAGGAGCAGCTAAATTGCTGCTTGTGAGACATTGCGCCATATCAGGAATTGGGATCAATTTCTCAATTGTTTTTAGATACGAATGAAATTTCTTGATTCTTGCAATACGATGAGATACAATACAGATTTAACGACTTTCCGCTTACCATTTATTGTATACCATTGATTTACTCCTTACTGCATTACTGAAGGCACCATTTTACTTCTGGGTTTATTGTTTCTGCATTTCTGAGCCAATTACTGTGCAAATAGCTCAACCCTTAACCTCCGCCAAACACCCCTTAACCTCCACTCCAGTGCTTCCAATCAGAATTGTTGTTCTATGTTGTTCCCTTTACTTTGACCAATCTGAAACTGGATTGGTTGCAGATTAGTAAAGGAATCTGTGTACGTAGCCAATGAGTAACAAGGAAGTACAAGGGAAAATGGAGTGTAAGAAATGTGGTATTGTGTCAGTATTACCTCTCGGTGTTTGAAAGGGGTGGCAAAGAGGTAAATGGAAAAGTGGTAACTGGGATACTGGTAAGCAGAAAGTTGGTATATTGAGAAATGAAATGTTGGTGGAGACATTGGGTGTTAATAAACATGATGCTGGCCCGGTTCGCCTGCTACAGCCCGCCTGGGCCAGCACCCCACCCTGCATGTCTGTTTCCAGGATACCAGATGTGAGCCCGGTACAGACCCCGGTGGGGTGGGAGGCTGGCCTGGCTGCCTGTAATTGGCAGCCATGGCTGCCTATCATAGTGGGGGTTGGGGGCAGGGTGCTAGTCACAAGTGCAGAGATAGGGCCAACTGTCCACATATCACTCCTATCCACACTCCTCGGCCAGATCAGGCCAGAGAAATGTTTATTCCATTTCCTGACCTGTCCCAGTTGGGGGGTGGCTGCCCTCATTGGTTTTTACCCATTGCTGTGTACCAAGAGGCTATCAATTTGACAGAGACAGTATTAGGAACCAAGATTTTGACGGAATTTCACATTGGGGGAAAAGAGACAGGGATCCGTTAGGACTGAAACAATATTTCACCACACTCTTCATCTCCCATAGGGCTGAAACTAGATCTCAATTTTTTCTCAATTCTCACCAAGAATCCCGATTGACTCATTTTTTAGTGAGAATCGATAATTGAGAAAATCCCAGTTCTAGATACTTTCTCAGATGAGAATTTTTCTAGATATACCATTTACCATTACTGTTTATCATATACCGCGTTCATCATGGTAAGTGCATGTGCTACAGCTGTGGTGGTCATTTAGCGCATGAGCATTACTGGGAAGAACATGGCAAATGGTTAAACGGTAAATGGTAATGGTAAATGGTATATCAAGAAAAATTCTCGACCAAGATATCAAACCGTTATCGAGATCATCCCAAGATCTCAATAACAGTTCTCAATTCTTGTGAGATTTTTATGAGAAAGAAATTGATTTTCATTTCAGCCCTAGGCTCCCCTAGAATGTTAGTCCTTTGGGGCAATGACCCTGTCTATATTTAACAATTATAAAGCTCTAGGTACACTTCTGGAGCTATATAAATACTTATTAATAAATGGCTAGCACTGCACACAGGCCGTGCTGGTGTTCCTGGCCTGTCTTCTTCTAGATATGGCTGCTTACCTAGTATCCCATAGGGCTGGCCCTAAATGGGACTACTCAAGGGAAGACAACTTCAGGATTGAGGCATATGACAGAAAAACTACAGGAGTATCATTCTGGAATGTCACTGGGTGGGGTGGGGTTAGTAACAAAAAAAAATGCCAGCGAAGTTCAAAGACTGAATATTTTCTCATGGGAATGTGCCTTTCAATATTCTATCTCAGGAGTTCTCAAGTGTGCTCATAGCTTGAGCCACATTGTATTTTGGAGATTGCTGAGAGAATTGCCTCCCTCTCATTCACAATTGTATGGACCATTTCCTTCCATTGAGGATGGAATTGCACTCCTGTGGGAAATGCATTAAAGAAATAACTGTAGGAAATGAACTGTAGTTTAGTAGCTGATATAGGGTGGAGGGTCTGTGTGACCAGTTAAGTCTTTGAGACCATAAGTGATCAACTACAGTCTGGAAAATTAGGAGACTAGCGACGTCCCTTCTCATCTAACGCTACCAGAGCATCCTTTCTCCCTCCCTAGTCACAGCCTGAAAAACACCATTACCACATAAATAGAAAAGAGGGAACCAATCTAAAACCCAGATGCTTTAAATTTTAGATGGACGTGTAGTCCAGCACCCCATCCTGGTTTAGCTCATTATAACAAAGACCTTCATGGTTTTACCTGCTCACAACTGGGTCTATATCTAGGACAGAACTTGCAACTTGAATCCAGCTGTAATGATCACACTTAGGCCGCGATCCACAAACCACTTACTCCAAAGTAGTCCCATTGAAGCCTTGTGGCTTCAGTGGGTACTTTTTTACTCAACACAATTAACCTATGGAATTTGTTGCCAGAGGATGTTGTCAGGGCTAGTAGTATAGCTGGGTTTAAAAAAGGACTGGATAAGTTCTTAGAGAGTAGGTCCATTAATGGCTATTAACCAAGTCGTTTATGGGATGAACTTCTTACCGTCGGGAGCTGGGAGTGAACAACAAGGAATGGATTGCCCATTGTGACTGTTGGTTCTTCTTCCATGTGATTGAGCTTGGCCACTGTTGGAGGACAGGATGCTGGGCTTGATGGACCATTGGTCTGACTCAGTATGGCAGTACTTAGGTTCTTATGTTGTGGGGAGTGGTCCACTTGCTGTGGAGCAGTCCTATTGAAGCCCTATATTACTGTGTGTTTCCAGTAATTTTGAAATATAAATGTCTGCGGCTGTAATGTACTAGATTTTGTGTCATTTGTATTGTTAATTCATGATTTTAGATGCCCATTTTTTTTTAGATTTTAATAAATCTTTATAAGCTTTCCTAGTGTGGCTAAAAGCTTCAAAGTCTCCCTCTTTATTACCATTGTTAACATGGTGTATTAATCTCTTTTAAAATTTCTTGTAGCTAGCTGGCAATCCTGATAAACCAGCCCCTTGCTGATTTTGGTCATTGGGCAGGCTGGGTAGAAGTTGTTACCAAAAGAGTGCGGATGGTTTTCAAAATCAAATTGAAGCAGTCTAAACTCTGTTCATCTCTGTCCACAACAATTTCCCTTAAGGAAATTAAGGAATCTGAGACCAACAACTGCAATAGTTCACTCTCCTCTAAAGAGGGAGCCCGTTTAATACACCGTTGGACTATCTCACCCAGGCTAAAAATATCCAGATCCTGGTTCCTCTTCACCTTATCCCAGACTCCCAGAAATGAAAAAATCAAAACCAATGGTTGGTGGTCAGAGTCACAGCATTTTTAACAGAAAAGCCATACATCCATGGTAAAGCTATATCAGAAACCAATATATAATCTGTAATGCTTCTACCCTGTGGTAACAAATAGGTGAATTCACCAAGGGCATCCTTGGGTGTTTCCATTCAAAATCCCCTGTCACAATAATCCCAATAGAGGGATAAGAGTCAGCCAAAAAGAGCAAAAGCTCAGCAAGATCTCCCAAACAATAGCCTTATAATAAGGAGATGAAGAGGGTGGAATATATATATTGATCAGAATAAACGACCATCCCGACATAACATTAATCAATCAGCCAGGCTGCAGCAAAAGATTCACAACTTCCAACCTACGGGGCAGAAGCTCTCAAAGAAGTTTCCGTAAATAATGCTAAGTCCTCACTAGGTCTCCCCTTGGAATCAGGTCATTTTGCTGGTATAGTTAAAACCTGAAAGTCCCCCAAAACAATTTAATTGACAACCCATGTTTCCTGAATTGCTGTCAAGTCAAAACCACAGAAAAATTCCCTAAACTACAGATCTGCAATGCTTGACTTCCAGCCCGCCATATTCCATGATAGCCACTCCCTCCTCAAGCCCCTCTATCCTCCTCCCTCTTACCTTGCTCAGGATTATTCTTCTTCTTCTTCTTCTTCTAGCACCAGCATGTACCAGGCGCTTTACAGAGAATAAGATAGACACAGTCCCTGCCCAAGAGCTTAAAATCTACCTCCAAGATAGACAAGATCTGCCTTAACATCACTTCCCACTCCTCTCCCTACTCCCTCCCCCTCCTTCTCTCCTGTCCTCCTTCCCTCCCACAGAAATCTCCTCCCTGCTCTCCTCCTCCTCCAACCCTTCCACCTGACCCCATCCCTTCCCCCTTCCCTCCTGCACATCATCAACCTCTCCTTCTCTACTGGCTCCTCGCCCCCCGCCTTCGAGCATGCCACTGTCTCCCCTATCCTTAAAAAGTCCACTCTTGACCCCCTGACCCTTCTAGCTATCGTCCTGCCTCACTCCTTCCTTTTGCTTCCAAACTTCTTGAACATGTTGTCTACTCCCGCTGCCTCAACTTCCTCTTTGACAACTCCTCCCTTGACCCCCACCAATCTGGCTTCTGCCCCCTTCACGCGACTGAAACTTCTCTTGCTAAGATCACCAACAATCTTCTTGTGGCTAAATCTAATCGCCTCTACTCCATCCTTGTCCTCTCTGCTGCCTTCGATACTGTTGACCACTCACTCTTGCTGGACTCACTTCAATCCCTTGGCTTCCGTGGCTCCATCCTCGACTGGTTCTCCTCCTACCTCTCTGACTGCTCTTTCAATGTGTCTCTCTCCAACTCCACCTCATCCTCCCTTCCCCTCTCAGTTGGCATTCCCCAAGGCTCTGTCCTTGGCCCTCTCTTCTTCTCTATCTATACCCTGTCCCTAGGCAAACTCATTGCCTCCCATGACTTCCAATATCACCTCTATGCTGATGACACTCAGCTCTATCTCTCTACTCCCTCTCTCCATCTATTCAAGCTTGCCTCATTAGCTGCCTCTCTGACAGTGGCGGCCCTCACCTGAGGACACCTGGGGCAGTGCCCTGCCCCCTCTCTCCCCCATCCCCCGGGTGCCACTGCCAGGCAGCAAGCAGAGTGCTCACTGACTGAGCACTCTGTCTCTGCTGGCTGAAATTCACATCGGAGCGCCGCACTGCTCTGATTGCTTGGCTTGCCAAGCAGCAGTCAGAGCAGCGCAGTGCTCTGATGTCAATTTCAGCCAGCAGAGTGCTCAGTCAGTGAGTGCTCTATCTGGAGTCCCAGAAGGGACAAACTTGGACTGAATGCACGCTGGGCAGCTGAGCGTTCAGTCCAAGCGCACCTCTGGGAAATAAAATTTCCCACTCGCGGCAGCTTTGCATTGGCTCAATGGGCTCAATGGAAAGTCTCACCTGGGCATTCAGTGGAGGCGCTTGGCGGCGAGATGAGCATGTGCGCCGCAGCACTTCTCACCGCCAAGCACCTCCATTGAATGCTGAACTCAACTGCCTGGTGCCTGCCTGCCCTGCCCTCC
>QEPC01009983.1:6217270-6252677 GCA_003113815.1 Sphenodon punctatus
AAAAAAAAAAAAAAAAACCTCGGGCGAATTCTCCTTTCGGGCCCCACATGGCTTTTGCGGGCCCCCTGGAGAGCAGGGCCCGGGCTCAAATGCGCCCCCCCGCGCCACGGTAGCTACGCCCCTGCCTCTAACAATGGCCAATCTCAATCACATGGGAGAAGAACCAACAGTCACAATAGGCAACTCATTCCCTGTTGTTCACTCCCAGCTCATGACAGCCCAGTTTACCTGTTTTTCCTTATTTTATTTTATTTTTAAAAAAGGATTTGGAGCCCAGCCAAAACCCTCAAAGTAGAGATTGCCTCTAGTAATCAGCCCTTAAAAGGTCATACATAAAATTAGAGTCGCCTTTTGTGCCAAAAGCAGTCTGGAGAAATGTCTTCTGTGAGGTCTATGTGGAAAGGGAAGGAATGGTACCTGTAGGGCAGGCCTCACAAGAAAGAGGGTAAGTTGCTGACAATTGTAAGTTTCAGCACAGAAAGCAGTTTATTGCATCATTAGAAGTTTGTCCATATAGGAATATTTATTTAATTTAGATTTATACCCTGCCCTTCCCATTAAGGCTCAGAGCAACGTACAACATATAAAAACATATTTAAAATATTTTAAAATTCCCTTAACCCTTCCTAGTCCTTTCCCTAACCCCCCCAACTGAGTCCCACACAACCCTATCCCTGCCTGCCAAATGCCTGGCCAGACAGAAAAGTCTTACATCGCTTCCAGCAGATGAGCAAGCTCGGGCTTAGATGAATCTCCAAGAGGAGTGTTAGGACAGGTTTGGAAGGGGGAAGGAAAACCACACACACCAATACACCTGGGCTACACACTATTGTGGCCCTTATCAATCCCAGACAGGATGAGGCCAGATCATCATGGGGGGGGGAGGGGGCGGGGAAATGATGAACTAGCTGTTCCAAGAGTGGCACCCTTCCACTCTTCCCAGTCTCTCCTGGGCACCCAAAACAAAACACACACCCTGTGCCACCCATACCACACTGTATACCCACACACCCACTCTCACGTCACTCAGGGAGGAATTCAGTGCACAGGTGGGAAGATAAGGGAACAAACTAGGAAAGGGGGAAGGGACGGAGTCACAGGGAACACACTCACCCAGGGAAAGGGATATCAGGAAGGGCCCAGACTCCAAAGGTATAGGACTAATAAGGCTACAACATCCACAACACACTCACCACTCCCACACCTTGCACCCTCAACACTTCACTCCAGTCGCACAACACGCTCCACCAACTTATCACGCTCAATGCTTCTCACAAATGGGGCCAGTTTCTCCCAGCAGCGTTGATTACTGGCAGCATTCCCTGCTGTTTGCTCTCCTTTTAAGCTGGGCTAGCCTAGCCCTGCTGCGTGCACAGGTGTGCTGGGCAACGAGGCGCATCCAGTGGCCCCATCTCATCACGCTCCTTCTGCATGCTCTGCGGGACCTCCCCTACGCTGGTGTCTGCGTGCGGGCTATGCTCTTCCGGCCCCGCAGACCCCACCTTCTCTGTTGCGCTGCTGGGGTATGAAGCCCTGTCGCGGCTGTGAAGCTGCTGCGGGCGCCTGCCCCCCCCCCCCCCCAAAACCATGGTGTGACGTGACAAGGAGAGAGTTCCATAACTGTGGGGCAGCCACAGAGCATGCCTCCCAGCATGTCCTTGTTGTAGGAACTTCATGGGCTGCAAGAGGGTGCTCCCAGCTGACCTCCGAGAATGTGACAGAACATGAGGGAAAAGCTGGTCTTTCAGATACTTGGGGCTCAAGTGGTTTAGGGTTTTATAAGACAAAACCAGCATCTTGAATTGTGCTCAGAAAGCTATTAGCAGTCAGTGCAGACTCTGGAACACTAGTGTAATGTGCTCCCGGCAATCCACCCCCAACAGAAGATGGGCCCGCGCTCTGCACCAACTGTAGCTTCTGAACAGTCATCAAGGGCAACCCTATGTTGAGCACATTGCAGTAGTCTATCTTCAAGATTATGAAGGCATGGATGATGGTGGCCAAATCTGAACCTGATGAAAAAAGGTCGCAGCCTTCTCACCAGATGAAGTTGGTGAAAAGCTCTCCTTGCCACCCCTGAAGCCTGGCGATCCAGGTGCAGCAATGGATCCAAGAGCACCCAAAGGCTGCAAACCTGAGTGATGAAAGGAGACGCTGGATACCACCAATAACAGGGGTCCTTATGTCTTCTGACTTATCTGGGTCACAAGGCTAGGTCTGAAATGACATGCAGCAGTGCCTGACAATTCTGTTGGAAACCTCCCATCCATTGCCATTTCCCTGACACGGCATGGACACGTAAACAGCAAACAACAAACAGCGAAACGGTAAACAACACTGCTGCTTCAGGTCTACACAAGGCCAGGCAGCCATCATCATCTCAGTCTTGTTTGGATTCAGCTTCAGTCGGTTTGCCCACATCCAGTCCCCCAACAGCAGACAGCCATTGGGTAAGCACCAAGACTGCAGGACTTGGGTCACATGAAAAAGAGACAGAGTTCGGTATCATCACTTCACTCCAAATATCCATATGACCTTTCCCAGGAGCCTCAGATGCACATTTAACATATGCAACCAATATTTATTTACACAAGAATCACAGCTGCAAATCACACTGCTTTGTTGCAAATTTACTGTGCTTTAAATGTATATTCACATGTAACTTAAAATATTAAGCTATTGGAAGTTGTCAGAAAGCATAAATGTTGGTTAAGATGCTCTGTAAACCTGTTGTATAAGTTCTTGCCAAAAATGTTTCATAGACCTGACGTTGTAACTTGGCAATCATTCTTTCACTGCACAGTCTCAGAGAAAGTTGTCACTGCCCTTATTAATGTCTACCATGCTGGCTTCTGGTTGACACAAAGTGCTGAGCCTTTAAGCAAGAAGGATTTAACAGAACTGGAAGTCAATGAGATGTAGCAATCACAGGGAAAAAGTCATTTTAGTTTGAATGCACTTTTAAAAAAAATATGATAATTGTATGCTTGAAAGGAAATGTTTATCTTGTTACATGATTCTATCGTGTTCAAAACTCTGCCAATGAAAATTGGTTCATGCTAGTGAAATTATGACCAGCAGAAAAGTTTGTGTCACTTTTTGTGTGGAACCTTGGAAATTTGTCTTGCTTTGATCTTCGAGATGCTCAAAGGAGGAAGATGAAGAAAGCCTGCTGGCTTGAGTGCTACAAACATGAGCTTAAGAGTTTTGGTGAAAAGTAGGTGTCACTGGAATTGGGGGTCCCCTTCTCTCTAAGCTGTCCCTCAACTGCCCACTAGACCAGTCGCAACCTCGTTGCCTGTATCCATGCGGGTTCCCAAGTGATCAGAAAACTATCACCACGATTGGGGAGATTTTTGTGGTCCGTGACCCCAGAAAACCTTCCCATTTACCGTCTAGCTCAGCCGTAGTGCAGAGTGCCTCCTCTGACCACCCGTGGCTTGAAAGGTTTCATGGTGAAGTTACCTTTTCAAGGAAGGTTCATCTAGGCATTAACCTAGAAGGAATGCTCCCCCTTTAAGAACCCCAAAGGGCAGAAAAACACACAAGCCCGCTAGGCTTGGTTATAAAAGATATACTGAATACAAATTAAGAGTAAGGCTATTGATCAAAGAGTGCAAGTCAAAAATCAAGTATAACAAGATAATGCATACTACACTGCAATTCCCTATCTGTCCTCGCTCTTACCCTAAGGCTCAGTCCAGATAAGTCCAGTTCATCTTGGCTTGGCATTGAGACCGGGTCCAGTTCTTAGAGTCAGTTTGGAAAGTTCTCAGTTCATATTGCTCAGCTATTACAATTAGCTGTAACTTCTGTCTGAGTTAGAATATCCTTCTATTCCATTCATTAATATACCATAAATTTCCATGTTAACCTATGGTCCCCAATCCCCTATGACAGTAGGATACTAGTTTTCAATTGTAGATGAGTTGTTTTAATGACAAAATCTCTGTTGGCTTAAATGGCAAACACTAGTTGAACCAACATTGTTAGAGGTCTCTGCTCCAGGCCTCTAGCTTGGTGGATCAGTTGTATAGTACTTCTAATAATACATGATTTGTCTTGGAATGAAAAAATTCAAGATGTCAGTTTCTTGCTCCCCTTTCTTGGTCAGCATCTGTTTTTGCCACCCTTTGTTATGGTGAGTAATACCTTTCTCTGAGAAAGACTATGATTTTAGTGGAATGCTCAGTCAACGTATGGGTGGCAGAATCTAACCCCAAATTATCCCCTTTGGAGTCGTTTGAGCCGCTAAGGTCGTTTTTAAACAAGCATGGCTAGGGGGCGGGTCTGTGTCCACTGAGTGGAATGGCTGTGGAGCTCCCATGCATATGGAGTGAGGGGGAAGGGTTTAAACAGGTGGCTCCCTGGGTGGGTACCCCAGCAGCCTCCACAGGCTCCCCCTGTCACAGACCATGGGGGAGGGGGAAGCGTGTCTGGCTTGTCTCCAATATTGACATGTCCCAGCCAAGTGCTGAGGAACCCAGGCTCCCTAGTACTCTGGGCCAGTTCCTGTGCCCTGTCCACAGTGCCTCTGAACAGTGGACCACTCCACCAACATGGCTGGCTGCCGCTGTTCATACGGGCTGGCGAATGCATGGGCACCTGTCCCCATACACCATTCTGCCTGCCCCTGCATGGAGCACTCCGGCTTTTTCGCCAGTGCTCTGTGAGTAATCATGGGTGAGTGCTGTGTGGGTCACAGGAGTGTGCCCCCTCCACACACCACCTTCAGACAGGCACTCGGGTGAGGGATGGGTGGGCCTGTGTGCTAGCGTCTTGTCTAAAATGAGCATAAGAGCCCTGATAAGAATGGACCCCTAAATTCCCCCAAAATGGGTACCACCACCCCACTCCTGCTCTGTAAACTGAGGCCAAGGGACCTGAGAAGAAGGGCATGTAAAAAGCCCCCAGGAGCCAACTGAGACTGGAGAACATGGGGACAGAGGCTTGACAGGGAAGCCTCCCCATACGAGGTGCGCAAGCAGAAAGGAGGGGTGCAGGAGAAAAGTAAAGCAAAAGTAAGGATCGGGCCCAATGCCAGGATCACTAGTTCACTCATGTAAGATACCAGTTTTCAGCTTGGAAGAAAGAATAAAGGGAAGACACACAAAGAATGGAGTCATTAGGAGAAGGATGTGTTTTCTATTGATCAAAGCCTCAGAGACACGACTTAGCTCAGTAACATCCCCCATGCCAGCGAGACTAGGGATCCCCTGTGTTAAGCAGACATTAGAGACCAAGTGTGTCCTTTGTGTCCCAGGAAGCAGATCGTTAAGTCCTCTCCTCCCCTCCTTAACTACCGTCCAGCCACGGTTGTTTACGCTTTCCCCCTGTGTCAAAGCTATCTTATCCATCTTGGATGGCCCTTTTTGTGATGGAGGTGGAAGTTGGATTTCTCCCCTCGTTAGCCCATTGTACACCACAAACGACCCTTCGTAGCCTCCCAAACTCCTTTGTTCAGTACCTTATAACTGCCCTATAGTTTCCCTTCCACCTCTGAGAAACCTTGGACCCCAGATACATACAGGTCTACCTGCATGTGTCTGGGCTAATGGATCCCCCCAGACCTTGGCCTTCCCCCCCCTTTTTGGGCCCCAACATCGCTGGATCCTGGGCTGCTGATCCTGCTCAATCAGCTAGGAGAGGTAAACTATAGGTCCAGTCTCTTGCTTTTTCTTCCCCTCTGCAGAGCCTAACCCCCCCTCCTCCGGCTCTTCAGTGTACTTTCACTTTTCCAGCCGCAGTCCGTGTTTTCTTTGTAGCCTTTGTTTGTACCCCTGGAGCCTTTGTTTGTACCCCTGTACTCCAGGGAACCCCAGCTTAAGGCCCTTAAGTCATTCCCCCCTGAAGTTAAGGAACGGTAGATATTGGGTGGCTCTGTCCCCAGTAGCTACGAGGGGGAGGGGTTTCCTATACTTTCCCAGCCGCAGTCTGTGTTTTCAAGCTTACTTTCCCTTCCCTCGCATTTGTTTGCGTTTTTTTCCTTCATGTTCCATCAGCCAGACCTGGACTGTGTTGTAGTATTAGCCTGTATGTGTTTCTGTACCTTATTTGGGTTCTTTCTCTTTTATTGTATAACCCAATAAACCTCGTTTAGTTTTATTGAAGCATTTGTGTCTTTTTCTTTCTATTTGGGGAGGATACATAAACTGCTGTAGCGCGTACTGTCCTCAGCTTGATCCCTTTGAACACGGGGACCCCCCCCAATTTTGACTAAACTTGGCTAATTCCCCTAAATTTAAAGAGAGCAGATATTGGGGAACCAACCCCCCAATAATCTCACGTGGCAGCGGGTCTCGTGTTAACAGACCACTGAGGCCCAGGCACAATGGAAGCTGGTAACTAACAAGTGCAAAGCATGCTGCAGAAGTGTGGAAGAGGGGAGATTTGGACAAAAACAGGAATAAATCCCCCTTTGGAAGAAAAGTGTCCTAGATGCTTTAGTGGCCATGCAGAAAAGATGGAACCTTGCTATACATTCACAGTTAATTGAAAGAAACCCAGCCTGGGCACATGTGCTCTGCTCTTTCCCACACCTTTCAAATCCCTCCTAAAAGTCTACCTCTTCTAACAGGCTTTCCGTAGCTCCTCACCCCCATAGATTGCATGTTTATGCTTCTCTTCATCATGTCTTATTAATTTATTTATTACAATTTATATGCTGCCCCCTCCTGCTATAAGCATCTTGGGGTGGCTAACAACGTTTAAAGATACATAATGAGATAAAATACTTTAACACAACACTACTAATCCCAAAGTTAAAGTAACCCAATACCAAAAAACCCTCCCTAATCCAACCCAACCCACCCATACCATGTCCTTCGGTAAAGGCCCGGTGGAACAGCCAGGTCTTACATGGTCTAAGGAAAGAGGGGAGGTCAGCGGTCAGGTGAACCTCCAACAGGAGGGAGTTCCACAGCCATTGTGCAGCCACAGAGAATGCCTTCCTCATGGTCAACACCTGGAAAACCCAGGGAACCTCAAGGAGGGGGCCCTCTGCTGACCGCAGAGGTCGATCCTGAGCCGGGGGTGAGGCAGTCCTGCAGGTAGGTGGGGCTTTAAAGGTCTTCAGAGTACCCCTCCTCCCCTTGTAACTAAGCATGTGAATCTGCAACTTGGCAAGTGCCCCTCTCCTGCCCATTCTAGATTGTAAACCTGCTGGGCAGGGACTGTACAGCAACAGGCATACTGCAGGTGCTATATAAATAATAGTAACAACAACAACTCCTCCTCTACCTTGGCAAGTTGAAGGAAACCCTGTCATGATTTAAGACCCTAGACATGTCAAATCAGTTGACTGACCATTAAGTTAACTCGGGTCCTTCCTATGGAAAAATCTGCAAGTATGAATTCTAGGTGGGGGTGCAGGATGAGCTTCCTGATACATTCTTCCCAGTCAGTCCTTGTCTGAGGCAGTTCTCAGATACCCTGGTTGTGAAGATGATTCCATGACATGGATACCTGCCTACTGGACACAGCACATTCTGGGAGATATGGAACCAGTGCAGCCCTGCACCATGTGTTTTTTGTAAGTGTCTACTTTTAAGGGGAGGTATGGTAACCCTATGTGGAGTACAGGAAACAGCACAGAAATTGCTATGCCAGTGCCAGAAAAAGTTAACAGCCATTCCTGTTCATAGAAGAGAACAGTTTGGGGAACTGCCCTAGGCAGGCCTGATGAGAGGAGAGAAACTGGATACTAGGGGTGGGACTACTGGATCATCCGGTATCTGATACTGCTGGTATTTTGGTGTACCGGCAGTATCGGATTAACCCGGTAATCCGGCCCGTTTTCCGGATTCCCCCCCATACCAGATTTTTTACATTGCGGCCATTCAAATGAATGACCGCAATGTAACAAACCCCCCCCAAACACTTTCCCTCCCCAAGTCCAGGCTGCACGGGTGGAAGGGGGGACACCCCCCACCCACCCTGGATTTAAAAAAACATATTTTTTTTCTTTAAGTCCCAAGTGCGGGCTCCAGGCTGCCGCTGGCGACCCGGAGCCTGCACCAGCGTCCAGCAGTAGGTAAGTACTGGTACTAGGGTGATCCCTGGGGTGGGGGTGGGGGTGGTTTAACACCCCCCCACCCCAGGGATCACCCTACCTCCCCACCCTGGGATTGCCTACCTTGCGCTCCAGGCGGCGATGGCAGCGGTGGCGGTCTGGCTCCGGCGGCTTCAGCGCTGGCTGTGGCTGCCAGCTTCAGCGCTACTAGGCCTTCCGGTGAAACCTGGAAGTTCACCGGAAGGCCTAATAGCGCTGAAGCCACCGGAGCCGGACTGCCACCGCCGCCTGGAGCACAAGGTAGGCGATCCCTGGGTGGGGAGGTAGGGTGATCCCTGGGGTGGGGTGTGTGTTAAACCACCCCAGGGATCACCCTAGTACCGGTACTTATCTGCTGCTGGACGCTGGTGCAGGCTCCGGGTCGCTGGCGGCAGCCCGGAGCCCGCACTTGGGATTTAAAGAAAAAAAATATGTTTTTTAAATCCAGGCTGGGCAGGGGGGTGCCCCCCTTCCACCCACACAGCCTGGGAGGGGAAGAGGGGAGGAATTTTTTTTAAATTCCATTGAAATCAATGGGGACAGTTCCCCATTGAAATCAATGGAATAAATCCGGTACTGGTATACCGGGTGTAATCCGGTTTTTTGAGAACCAGTAACCGGTAAAACTGGTAACTGGTATTCTGCCTGGTGTCCCACTCCTACATACTAAGGCTGTGCATTTAGGTTGAGAAAACACAAATAAATGGAGGGGAAAGAGACCTTTTTCAGGTTCCATATTCAAAACACAAATACTAGGACTGTGTATTTGGGTTCTGAGTGAACCCATAATTTCCTGGGAAATGTACAGTCTGAGGCCTCAAACTGGGCCCCAGAACTAAAGCACATATCCAGCCTGGAGCCAGGCTGCTGCCTGCTTGAGGAGCCTGTAGTGACTTTGAGCCCTCCCCACCTGCAGGGGTCACTGCTGTCTCAAAACTGCAATCTCTAGCACTTCAGCCTGCCACAGCCCAGTGGAGACCACCTAAGCCAGAGGGAAATGTTGAATCCCCAAACCAACGACACCCCCAACAAGCAACACCCCTGAGCTAGCCACTTATCCCATTCTCCCTCCCCAAGCCAGCAGCCTCCCTTGAACCAAGTCATATGCCCCATTCCCCAAACCAGTGACCCGTCCCTAAACCACCAACCCATTTTAAGCCAGATCCATGCCCCAGTCCTACCTCCCCAAACTAACGACCTCATCACCAAGCCAGCCATATTTGCCACCCTCCTCCAAACAAGTATCCCCCCCTTTTAAATTGGTAGCAGACTTAGCAGTTTTAACTGCATTTTACTTTCCTTATAGGCCTGTCAAACTGGAAGAGCCTCACTGCATTTCTGCACAAAAATAATCTTCATGCAGGAATCTGTATTCATTGTGTTTTCCACATTGACAGGAATGGGGGAAATCCAGTGAACACAGGCAAAGATACAAATAAACATGAACACTATCAACACAGGTGCAAATACTTGATCCTGTGCACAGCCCTACTGGATACAATTATAGCGGGCTTCCAAGTTCAAGAGGGTCTAAAACTATAAGAATGTCTTTTCTAAAGAAAAGCTGGATGTAATGTATTGTTGTTTATAGGGGACACCAGCTTGGAGATAGGCACACGCCTGAGACTCCATTGTATCAGCATTCCAGGAAGGATATCATTACCAATACACAATAGCAAATTCAACATAGGCAGCTGCCTAAGGAACTATGCTACAGATTCACATAAGCAGATTCAATAGTCTACTTCAATACATCACACTTGGCATAATCAGAGTGACTGGGGGAAGACTTCACCTAGCACCTGTGTGACTAAAGCACTGTCTCTCCATACATTGGCTTTGCCAGTCAGTAGGTGATGGCAAGGCAGGGGTCCCCCGGCTACCAGAATGTACCAGGCCTCCACATTTCTCTCAATGGGCCTTGCCTTAGCCCAGCAATGCTCACCTTTGCCAATACTGTCATGCCATATTGTGGCTATGCACACAATTTCAGTTCAGTTCAGTGAGGTCTAGTTAGCATGACAATCTATGCATGTTGCCGAAGTGTAAGAAGACGGCAGACCTGACACCCCCACCCCACTGGCCCCCCACATACACACACACGGTCAGGGGTGAATCCAGCCTAGCCACGCACATGGCATCAGCAATCACCTCTTAGAGCAGAAGCAAAGTGACAGGCTGCTGCTTCTACACAGGGAAGTGAGCAGGGGCCACCAGTTACAAAGGACATTATTATTATGTAGATAGTGAACAAAACGAAATGAGAGTAGTACAAGAGAAGTCCTGAATCAAAGCAGTAGCAGTACATCCAGGACTGGCCTTACCACAGGACGACGTGGGGCAACTGCCCTGAGCCCCACTTTTTCAGGGGCGCTACAATGGCACTGAGGCAAAAGAGAGAAGCCCAAAAGCTGTTCTCTAAAGGTTATGTGGATGGCCAAAAGCTTCAATGTAAAATATATACAAATCTTTATTCTAACTCAAAACTGTTGCTAAAAAACAAGTTGTTGTAAACAAACTTGATATGGTTGACATCAAAATTGCAGTATAAGATACATACAATGCAATAAATGCATAAATAAATGATGATTACAATGATCCAATTATTAGAAACCAATGCAATACAATAAATGCATATAATGAACAAATAAAATAATCCAATTGATGGAATCCAAAGTCCAAACACGTTTCGGGGATTCCTCCCCTTCTTCAGTGGACAATCAAATTTCAGACCTGTGTGGAGCCGCAAACCATCCAGCACACTTCCTTCATGTGCAAATGCTGCAGATGTTATCTCAAGCCCTGTGTGCAATGCATAGGATTTACCCCTGTGGGCAAAGAACAGGTAAACCACTAGCCATTCTCTGGCAAATACTGCAAGACTTGCCCCAAACTCAATCAATTACCTGCAGGCACTCTTGTCAGCAGATGGATCAGCAACCTCCTAGTTTGCTCCAAGGCAATCTCTTGTATGTGCTGTGCTTCCTTACATGGGCAAAAAGCTGGATCTCTTATTTCTTTTGATCCCCTCTTGTGCTGGCTTCATACGTAACTGATAAACATAAAGTGCGTTCATTTAAGCTCCCTCATTTATGAACAACTTTAACCATAATTAATGGGTTATTGGCCTCTCCTCACAGAGGAGAAATGAACCCAATATGCTCTGTGCAGCCCTTGCTTATCCCATCCTTATCCACCTGGAGGCTAACCTTTCCAAATTTCTCCCAGTGATGTTGTTACTCACCGTCCACTGGTCACCTCCACCTCCCTCGCTGTATACAGCATCAATGCTAGTAGCAGGAAATCACCTAGGAGTGCCTCATATCACTCACTATATATCCATGCCTGGCTTCTAATGCCTGCTGACACTACCTGGGCTAATGGGAAATTCTAATTGCCCTACTCTGTGGCTAGTTGCTCATCTATCCTAATTGCTTGATTTCCCAGCAAATTGCTGTCACATGGTTTCTTTATATGAAAGCCTGCATAATTGGTTTTTCAAATCACCCAGTCAAATGCCTGATATCCCAGGCTGTTAATTGCGCCTCTAGCAAATTCCCATTCATGCTGATCTTCTGCAAATCCACACAAGTGTGAAAATCATCAATAAACATTCTGAAACATGATACATAATGTAAAATGCCATGTCCTATACAATCCTTAATCCATTCTCCCATGGCCACTTACATCCACAATCTACTACCACAACACCATGTATCATACCCCATGTGTTGTAACAATTGCTGTTAATTCACCTTATTACAATGCATATACAACATATTATATTAACCCCATAAACACCATGACCAAATGACCCCTATAGCCTTTTCTGGATTACTACAGAAAAACTGTCCAGGAGTTGTTATCATTTAAACCCAATGGATGGAGAGACTGCAACCTGAAAATCCAATATCTTTCCCTTCTTTGTAATGCTATTGTATGTTTTCCTCCCCCAGGCATAACCTCAATGCAAGAAACCTCAATTCTTGCGCAGAATAGGAGGATTCGAGGGGTCTCAGAGTGTTATAGGAACAAGGGATTTTCCCACAGAATGATGATTTTTGAAATAAATGGGTTCAGATTGTAAATAAGTGCAGTTTGGATTTAATGGTATGGATCATTGATACAACAAATAAGGAGATTGTTCAATTAGACAATGACATCAAGGAGGCAGAGAAAATACTGAGGGAATCAATGGGAGAGAAAATTTGGAGACAATATTCAAGCATTGGCTCTGGATTTAGATAAGGAGTACAAAACTTTAAGAGAAAGGAAATGGGTGAAATTCCAGAGAGATCTAAGGGATTATGAGACCAATTGGGTTTACAACTGGAAGAGAAACATCAGCAGACTCAAGCCCATCAAGTCTGTGAGTTTCAATCTAAACACCAGTGAAGAAGAGGAAATGGGAGGCATCAATAACAATGAATTTGAGGAGCGGGATTGCACCACTAAAAGATCAGAATATGATAGGCAGGAGTCTTTTTTAGCCCCGCAAGCGAGGCGAGGGCAGATGACGAGATCCCATGTCCAGGAAGATTGGTTGGGGGGATGCCCCAGGATATCAACGCATACTCGCTAGTGGTGAATTTGTCCCACAGGTCTCTCTCCCATTCTGAGGCTGGTGTTTTAGAGCGGGGCCTCTCATTTGTTCCAACACCCAGGTATAATCACTTCATGAGTCGATTGGAAGTATTTAAATTGTGCAGGACTATAAGACTAAGGGATTGGTATAAAAATGATACACAAGAAAACAATTCCAGAGCTCAATTCCAATTTCGACCCAAGTCCACATTTTGTCCTCCAGTTCAAAATCCTCACATCCAGGTATTTGAGGATTTGCTGATGAAGGAACTTGACAGAATTGACAAATCACCAATGCAAGTATGGCAGAACATCAGTAATCAGGAGAGGCAGGCATTGGTGATATTAGGCAAAGATCCCAGCATTGTGATTAAACCTGCAGATAAAGGGGGAGCGACGGTCATACCTGATAGGGATATGTATTATCAGGAAATAACACTTCAACTCCAGTGTGTGGAGTATTATAGACCCATAGAGGTGAGCTTTGTGAAAGATGTGGAAAGACAGGTTGAGGATTTAACATGTGAGTGAATGATGATGAGGCAAATTACCAAAAAAGAATATGAGTTTTTAACAGAAAGTGAGGGTAGAATCTCATTATTCTATGTGCTCCCTAAAATACATAAAAGTCTAACCAACCCACCAGGACAGCCCATTGTGTCGAGCAATGGCTCGCGACTGGAGCCTTTGTCCCAGTTTGTAGATTTCTTCCTGAAACCATTTGTTCCAGAGCTCCTGTCATATGTGAGGGATGCTCAAGACTTCTTAAACATCATTAATGACATAGATTGGCAGTCAGTTACAGGCAATCTATATTTGGTGACAATGGATGTATCATCATTATACACAAACATTTCCCAAATGGTGGCTTTGGAAGTAATTGAGGAAACATTGTACGCTAGGGAATCACAACATCCTGAAACCACTTTTTTGCACCAACTGGCTGAGCTGGTGTTAACACGCAGCTATTTTGAATTTGATGGGCAGTTGTACCTTCAGACCAAAGGAATAGCGATGGGGTGCACCATGGTCCCAGAGGTTGCTAATTTATTTATGGGTAAATTTGAAAAAGAATATATTTTTGATAGCAATCGTAACTCATTTTTTCAATGTATTTTTTTGTATAAAAGGTATATTGATGATTTGTTTTTCATATGGATTGGTACTCGGCAAGATCTTATTTGCTTCCATCAGTATCTAAATGGGTGCATGGCCAATATTCAGTTTGATTTGAAATATGATCCATGTACCATTCATTTTTTGGATATAAGGTTGACCTTTAGATCAGGGTCTATGGCCACGTCTTCCTATAAAAAAGAATTCTTTACTACATTATAGTAACAACCATCCTGCTCATCTTAGAAATAACTTGCCGTACAGTCAGCTCATCAGAATTAGGAGACACTGCAACAGTGATGCAGGCTTCATACAGCAGGCCAGGAGGTTCATGTGGGATTTCAGAAGCAGAGGATACCCTGAGAAAGTAATAAAGGGCAGTTTCCACAGAGCTTTAAGGCAGACAATAGAATCATTGATGGTGCCAAAGGAAAATCAACCCTGTAAGAGGGTAGTTTGTCCATTAACATATGGCCCTGGCTGCGGGCAGAAACGTACGGCCGTGCTCAGGCATTGGCATCTGATTCAGAGTGTTCCTGGGTGCGAACAAAAACTGTTTGCGTTCAAAAAAATGAAATCATTAAAGGACACACTAGTAAGGGCAAGATCCAATCAGAATAGTCCAGTGATGGACCCTCTGCCTTTTAGTTCGCCTCCAATAGGACATTTCAAATGTGGGAGGTGTATGGCATGCCAACATAGTATATGCACCAAGGAATTTGAGCACCCCACTTCCAGAGGGAAATTCATTCCGAGACAGTTTTCCTCGTGTTTCACGAAGTCTGTAGTATACATAATTCTATGCCCTTGCAGGTTGATTTTTGTTGGGCATACTACCAGAATGGTGAAAGTAAGAATTTTAGAACATGAGGAAAACATACAATAGCATTGCAAAGAAGGGAAAGATATTGGATTTTTAGGTTGCAGTCTCTCCATCCATTGGGTTTAAATGATAACAACTCCTGGACAGTTTTTCTGTAGTAATCCAGAAAAGGCTATAGGGGTCATTTGGTCATGGTGTTTATGGGGTTAATATAATATGTTGTATATGCATTGTAATAAGGTGAATTAACAGCAATTGTTACAACACATGAGGTATGATACATGGAGTTGTGGTAGTAGATTGTGGATGTAAGTGGCCATGGGAGAATGGATTAAGGATTGTATAGGACATGGCATTTTACATTGTGTATCATGTTTCAGAATGTTTATTGATGATTTTCACACTTGTGTGGATTTGCAGAAGATCAGCAGGAATGGGAATTTGCTAGAGGCGCAATTAACAGCCTGGGATATCAGGCATTTGACTGGGTGATTTGAAAAAGCTATTATGCAGGCTTTCATAGAAAGAAACCATGTGACAGCAATTTGCTGGGAAATCAAGCAATTAGGATAGATGAGCAACTAGCCACAGAGTAGGGCAATTAGAATTTCCCATTAGCCCAGGTAGTGTCAGCAGGCATTACAAGCCTGGTCTAGATATATAGTGAGTGATATGAGGCACCCCTAGGTGATTTCCTGCTACTAGCATTGATGCTGTATACAGCGAGGGAGGTGGAGGTGACGGTGACCAGTGGACGGTGAGTAACAACATCAGTGGGAGAAGTTTGGAAAGGTCAGCCGCCAGGTGGATAAGGATGGGATAAGCAAGGGCTGCACAGAGCATATTGGGTTCATTTCTCCTCTGTGAGGAGAGGCCAATAACCCATTAATTATGGTTAAAGTTGCTCATAAATGAGGGAGCTTAAATGAACGCCCTTTATGTTTATCAGTTATGTATGAAGCCAGCACAAGAGGGGATCAAAAGAAATAAGAGATCCAGCTTTTTGCCCCTGTAAGGAAGCACCGCGCATACAAGAGATTGCCTTGGAGCAAACTAGGAGGTTGCGGATCCATCTGCTGACAAAAGTGCCTGCAGGTAATTGATTGAGTTTGGGGCAAGTCTTGCAGTATTTGCCAGAGAATGGCTAGTGGTTTACCTGTTCTTTGCCCACAGGGGTAAATCCTATGCATTGCACACAGGGCTTGAGATAACATCTGCAGCATTTGTACATGAAGGAAGTGTGCTGGATGGTTTGCGGCTCCACACAGGTCTGAAATTTGATTGTCCACTGAAGAAGGGGAGGAATCCCCGAAACGTGTTTGGACTTTGGATTCCATCAATTGGATTATTTTATTTGTTCATTATATGCATTTATTGTATTGCATTGGTTTCTAATAATTGGATCATTGTAATCATCATTTATTTATGCATTTATTGCATTGTATGTATCCTATACTGCAATTTTGATGTCAACCATATCAACACTGTTGCTAACAAGTTTACAACAACTTGTTTTTTAGCAACAGTTTTGAGTTATAATAAAGATTTTGATATCTTACATTGAAGCTTTTGGCCATCCACATAACATTTAGAGAACAGCTTTTGGGCTTCTCTCTCTTGCCTCAGTGCTGCACTATGTGGCGGATAGTTGAGAGAGTTTTTCACCCCTTTTTGTTTTTGGGTGCGCTACGATGGCCCCTGTTTTTACCAGGGCAGGGAGCGTTTCTACAAACAATGGCCACCTTTAGGGCTCTGCAGTAGGGATGAAACGGCAAGCGACAGCAGGTAATTTCAGACGTTATGAAAATGCCTTTCACCACAGTGAACCCCAGTGGATTCCCTGTGGTGGTGGTGTTTCTGTGAATGTCTGTTTGGTCCCGACCAGATGTTGACCACGGTGAACCTCTGGCTGGGATCAAGCTTGACCACGGTTCTTGACCTCAGGATGGCCGGAGGTCAAAAACTGTGGTTAGAGTGGCCACGGTCCAAGATGGGCCAGAAGTAACGTGTGTTACCTTTGGCCCATCCTGGATCGTGGCCCTGACCACGATATGGGATCAGTCGCAGCGGCCTGATTGGCTGCTGCTGCTGTGCCCGTCTACCCGAGGGCAGTCGGTCGGGGGAGTGCGGGTGGGCGGGGCTGTGCGGCTGCACATTGTGCCGCGCAGCCCCACCCCCTCCCCGATCCCTGTTAGCGATCAGGCCGGCATATCTAAAGGACGGCTGGCCTGATCACGGACTGGGATCCAAGATGGATCCCGGTCCAGGGTTCAGTGTGGCGGGCCGAAAGGCCCATCATGTCCTAAATTATCCAGCAACAGCTTTTTTTTTGTCGGCAATGGCCAATCTGACACCTTAATGACACAGCAACTCCCATTGAAGCAGCGGCACTTGCTAATATTTGTTGCCATTAGTCGATCAAGCATGTTGCCCTTTTTGACCTTTTTGAAAGTGCCAGAGACTCTTGGGGACTTCTGTGAACTGCTGTAGACTTGCATGAACTGCCGCAAAAGTTTGGATCCTGTCAAAGTTTTGTGAACTGCTGTAAACGTCTGTAAACTGTAATCAATTTTATGCAGGAACTGTCGCAAATGTTGCTAAAACAAACTGTCATAACTGTAGCAAATTACAGAGAACTGTTGTAAATGTCGCAGAGTGCTGTAAGCTGCCACAACTTCCACAAACTGCCGTAAAATTCCGCAAATTTCCGTAAACTGTCAAATTGCCATGAACTATTTTAAATTGCCATTGGACTGGTGGCAGACAAGTTGAAAAAGCAGTAGCACAAAGCAGAATGGCAAACAATGCTGCCACTTCAGGCCTACTCTGCAGAGCGTGCCCAAAAGGAGGTGGGACACAAGTGAGTGTTCACCAGGGTTCCCACATTTTATCTTTGCCCCAGGCCCCACAAATTCTAAGGCCAGTCCTGAGTACATCAGTGTATGTGTGGGGTGGGGGGGTGGGGGAGAAGGAAAGACCTAAGAAAAATGGGGAGGGGGGATTGAGAGATGGGGGGTGGAAGAGGAGAGACCTAAAAAAGGAGAGAGTAATGAAGCAGAAGCATCATGAGAGGGTGGAGAATCCATGATGAAATACAAGCGGACCACCAGAAAGGTTAACTGTTGCTTCTCCATCAATGTGTGTCACAACCAGACCTGACCTGTCTACCCTGGCACGTGGAAAGCTATACTGTTCAAGCCAACGTGGCATTGAGAGGCAGCTGGCAATGGAGAAGGCATGGGTTTGAATTTTTAGGAGAAGAAAATAAAAACATACTCCTCTCTTCAATTCATTATGGCCTCTGAGCTTAACACTTTCTGCTAGGTCATGACCTTCTGGGAGGAGTGAACTAAGATTACAACTAAAAGACAGGAGATGCCATGATTGCTACTCTAAATAGTGAAAGTTAAACCTTATCTTTGAGATGTGAAAAGTTGCCATGGATACATTGCTCTTGACAGTATACTGATCTTCTCTTAGTAACTTATTTTCTGTAGTAACTACCAGGAAAGTGATTCTTCAAAATCCATTATCCACTGGCTTTAGAATGGTGAAATTAAGGCCATTGTGCTCAAACTACTTACTCCAGAGTAATTCCACTGAAATAAATGGGAATAAGTGGTTTGACGATTCTGGCCAAACTTAGTGAATTACTTTAGATACCAAATATTTCTACTCGGGATTCCTTTCTTTCCTCAGGAGATTTATTCTTGAAGATGCATAAAATTCCTTATTAAAACCCTTATGTCTATGACTGTTACATAAATATTGCTTCAGCTATTATATAAAACTTTCATAAAAAGCTTACCAGGATCTTAAATCAGTAGCAGCCTACCAGGTAAACAGAAGGAACAGATATATGCCATGCCACTACTGTGACCACAGCCTACAACAAAAATGAGAGCATTAGAGATGGTATCAATATAGGATTTGATTTCATAAAAGGAAAAGCACTTTGTATAAGACTGTCCTGTCTTCAGATCATTTATACTTGGAACAACATGAGAACACAAAAATACACGTTACATAAGATCCCATTTAAATCCCCTGCTTTTAAGGACTTTTTATTTTTATATAACACATTTAAAACTCAAATCCTTGCTGTCCACTCTATGCTTGGATGCTGTAAGCCTTTTTATCCTCCCTCAAGAACAACAAAATATTTGGCTACAGGGCACTTCTTCATTGACTTGATGGTACTCCCATGATCAGAGACTTTTCATTTTTAATGTTTCAGATATTTTGCCTGCATACCAGAGATTGTGAGGCAGTACTGATGTATGGAATTTCCTAATGCGCGTAATATTGCAACATTCAGAAAGGTTACAGAGATTGCTCAGATAACAAGAGCACAGTCCAACGGAAGTGGTTGCTCATTTTGAAAGCTTACGACCAGAAAGGCTATTATTTACAAGTCAAAGGCCAGTGGAGGAAAGGTGCTGATCTACCTCATTACATAAATACGTCAATACCTTTGCAAAAAAAATCTTCCCCACCAAGAAATTCATAAAAATAAATCAAGAAAGGTAAAAATCAGGGTAAAACTAGAACACGCCACTGAAGTCAATGTACTTCAAATGGATGTCAGCATATCTGAGAAAAAAACTAGCTCACCAGAGCCGTAACAGCCTATGGCAAATTATTACGGGAAAGGAAGGGAAAACGGAGGGGGAAGGAAGGAGGGGGTGAATCCGTGGCAGGCTCCTCTCTTTGGTGGCAGACTCTAGGCATAGGTAATTCCGTCAGGGTTGTGTTTGGGCTTTCCCTCCAGTATGGGAGGGAAACCAAACTCATCACAGGGAGGGAGAGAACACCAACAGCCAGGAGGGACATGGGGGTACAGATAAACACTTACGGTCGTTCTTGCAGCCACTGCAGGACCTAGGGCACCGTGCTCCAGTAGTGAAAGGGGGGAAACAGGGGCAAGGGTATAAGGAGTGGGAAGAGGGGGAAGGGAGAGAGGGGGAGGTGAGGAAGTGGAAGGGTCTTGCTGCCAGGGTGGTGAGTAGGGCGATATGTAGTATAGGGCAAAGGCAGGAAGGTGGAGGGGAAAGNACAAAGTTAGTTTAATATCTCTTATCAAAATGCCCACTCTTCATCCCCTCCTCCCTCCCCCAGACACAATTCACAGGCTTTGTGCGTCTGTTGGGCTGTCTCTTATACACATCTAGATGTGTATAAGAGACAGATGTAGTATAGGGCAAAGGCAGGAAGGTGGAGGGGAAAAGGCAACACTGAGACATGCAACACACACACACACTGGTCTGAGGGTAGGACGGAGGGAAGGAAACATGGGAACTCTCACACACCAATCACACCGCTATCAAGACAAGAATAGTTACAATCAAGGACCAAGAAACTCACAGGGATGGGCCAGCCTATCAGAAATGATTACCGGTGGGGTTTACCTGCCCCACCGGTTCTTTTATCCCAGTCTGTGCGCCACATGTTGCTTAAGCAGGAGTGGGGTTCCGCCCTCTACGCTGTACAGCGCCCCACCAGGCATGCGCTGCGCCTAGGCGGGGCGTTCTCCTCTGTGTCTGTGGGACATGGCTGTGCAGGTCCTGCCTCCCTGCCACTTCTGCCGGTTACGGTGGCGTCCCTGCATGTGCGTCTGAGTTGCCTAGCAACCCGGGACACATGTTGTCACGTCTGCGTTCCAGACAGCGGTGTGACACCAATATAGCGGTGGCCACAGGCCCATTTACATGAGGGGCACCAACCAACCATGCCCCAGGGCAGCGGAATCACCAGCTGTGTCTGTCGCACCACAGTTGCCTTCTCCAGACTCCTTTCGCTGCTGCTTCTGCCAGTCAGTGCTAAGCAGGAGTGCTTAGCCAATACTAATGGCTCACCCACATTAGTACCTGTCTCTTATACACATCTAGATGTGTATAAGAGACAGGTACAGGTGTCCGAGAGCCACATGTGCTCCTGAGCCATCGTTTGCCTGCCTATGCTCTATGCCTTTTACTGACTTTAATTGACATTCATCCCTCTGTTAACCTGGACCTGGATGTTCAAGCTCATTCGCAATCCTGTATCAATTAACAGCTCATGCAAGAACCTCTNGTGTGACAGATACATAGCTGGTGATTCCGCTGCCCTGGGGCATGGTTGATCGGTGCCTCGCATGTAGCTCACACACTGACTAAAGATATGGGAGCTCTGGGTTCAATTTCTAGTTCAGGCACAAACATCTTGTGTGACATTGACCAAACCACTCCATGCCTCATTTGGCTGATAGAGAGGATGCTTCTATATCACATGGGAGTGCTGTGTGGATAAATAATTAAGATTACAGTGGTGGAGGCATGGGGAATACAAGTACTTTAGAACTGGGTGCATTTCCCTGGATAGATGCAAGAAATTTGAGGGGGGTGAATGAGCTGAGGCTGTGACATCACTACAGGGGAAATCCCCCAGCACTGGCAGTGATGAGTGGACAGAGGCAGCAGTTGGAGTGGCTGTATCCCCCCCCTCTCCCCCAGCAGGGGCTGGGGATGAAGAGGAGTCAAGATTAGGCCCCTGACTGGCCAGCAGGGATGAACTAACTTGCCACAGGTGTGACAGGCCCCACCCCATACAACCCACTGGCTTGGACCAGTCCCTCCTAGAGGTTGTGCTTGGCTCCCCAGTCCTTATGTGGGAAGGGGCACAGAGGCTGCGGTGGCAAGTTCCACGCCAACACTACCCCCGCTTTGTTCCCTCATCTCAGTCTTTCCCCTATACCATCCTGTCAGTCTTCACCTTGAGTCAATCCTCTACCTCAGCTTCCTTAATGCACCCCCCACCCCCAATGCCATGCTACTGTCTCAGGGTCTCCCTTTCACCACCAGGATCAGCTAGGACCATAATCCCATCCAGGGGCAGTGGTGGGATTTACTTTAGAAGGGGCAGGAGAGTCCCTTCACCCCATCATTTTCCCGATGTTACCATAATCCTGATCTGAGCAGAGAGACATCCTGGTGCTCAGAAAGGGGCACAGGTCAGGTCAACCCTTTTCACACTCACTCCTTGGTCCCATTCCATTTCCCAAAGGGCTCAGTAGGGGTGGAAAGTTCAATTGCATCCTGCTTCCTCCATCCCAGCGCTCATGGCCCCATCTGCAGATGAAGGGATCCCCACTTGGAAACCTTTGCTCTACATGTAGTCAGCAGGGACTGGGTAGATTGGCTTAGAGCACGTGTCTGAGTCAGAAAAGGAGCCATTTGGAAGGCATAGCAGAGATGCATCATGGTGACAAGAGAAGGAGGTCACCTTGTTCTTATCTTTCTGCCTCATTGGGGTTTTCTTGTCGTTTATGAGTTTTAACCTGAAATCCAGTATTCTGGAAGAAGGCCAATGCAATGCCAATGTTAAGAATTAGGGGGGGCGGGAGGAAGTATGTGGAACAAAAAAAAAATCATCTCCACTGCATCATTCCAAGGTGATATAAAAACTTACATTTCAGTCCTCAGATCTAAAAACCACAAGGCAGTCAGATGCAAAATGGCAGGGCTATATAGAAGAAGTAGTAAGTTTTATTTGGCCATAACAAATCAAGTATATATACAAAAATAATAGAACAAATCAGCATAACTGGTCAACAGTTATAAACATAAAAGAGAATTAAAATTACTTTGCCCTTCCAAGAGCTTATAAAGGGGAAACAAGACCCCTATATAATTCCAGAACAATCCAGGCAAGTTAAATTATTTAACATGGCTATAGTGATGTTGAACTGTGGTACAAAATTTACATTTTAAAACAAATCATTTCAACACCACAGGTAGCAACCATTACTCAGTGTACCTATCCATTAACCAATATCCCCCATCCCCAATGGGGAAAAATACAAGCTTTGGGATGTTGTAATTAGCCATCTATCCAGGGATGGTTTATTCCTCCTAGCTCCTCTTTCCATCCCCCAGGCAAAATTCGTCATAGCTCTTATAACCACTCTACTCGTGTTGTTGTGAAATGACACAGGCCTAACAAGAAATGCTGATTTCCTTGCTACAATGTAACCAAAGCAGAAGTGCTTTCTGTTGACACAAATATGCCAGAGCAGACATTGAATGCTATTGTAACTCATTCTTTGTTGAAATGTAACCAAAAGTATATACTGGATTTATAATTATGTGATATTGTAACTTAATGAAACTTCTGCATAGGCCATGGTGGCCCTCATTTAAGATTATGTAGGGTGTTATAAGTTAGGTAAGACATTATTTAGTATATGCATTGATTCATTGATTTAGATAGTTAAGGAATAGAATGTGTTAGGAGTAAGGTGGTCAAATGGTCAGAGGAAGTAAATTACAGGATGGTATGCAAACTGGTGTGAAGGAGGCAATATCCCTGTCAAATGACACCTGAGAGAAAGCAGGAACTTCTCGTTCCCAAAGCAAAACTGAATAAGTTTATAATTCACAGGGACATTAGGAACAGAGGAAGGTCAAACGTTGATAACAGAACTAACGTTACAAGAGAGAAAAAGAGATGGCCTGATCAGACAGAGAGATGCCTCAGAGAAGGGGTGTGGGGAGATCTATGGCCTAAGATCATGCCTTTCTTCCGGAGGGAGGGCAGGCAGGACCTAATCTGGTCATGCCAAACCCCAAACAGTGACGAACAGGGAAGGACCCCCAAACCTGAATAGCGAAGGGGAGGAACTTTGACGTGGAACTGTTAGCCCCATGCTCTGGATAACTCATAAGGGAAACAGCATAAAAGGTCAGTCCCTAGACAGAGAAGTTGCCTTTCACGGTCCTTGTCCGCTAGTCCTTATGAGGATGCCAGCTAGCTCGGTGATTGGCCCTTTTTCATCGCTCTCAAAGGCCCTGAAAAGCCTAGATCCAGCAGACAGGCCCCTAGACAGACAGCTATGGGCCCCCACCCTGCCTTCCCTTCCGAGACGAGACCTAAGGATCTTTGACATGTAAGCATATACTTCTTGTATGGGAACATCTGTGTCTAGTGTCAGAGTAGGGTGCAGGTTGTATGTTTTGTGCAAATGTTCCTTTGATAATTGGCATGTTAATTTGGTATTATTAAATAAATACTTATTTGCTTAAAATAAAGGAGTGCTTATTGAGCCAAAAAGGAGTAATTTCCTCCTTCTCAAAAACATAGTAGTATCCTGCTTGATCCCGGAATTGGAAGGGACCTGCTTCACCAGGGTGTAGAAAAGCAGCTGAACCCCTTTCAATTCACAACAGTGGTGGAGAATGTGGGCATCGATCCCGCTACCTCTTACAGCAAGTAAATACAAGAGTTTCCAATTTACCTCCCAGTGTTCTTTCCCTATTAATAATGGTTTGATGTATTTAGTCCTCAATGAATCATTTAATGGGCATTCAAGAATGTAATGTGCTGCATCTTCTACTCTATTCTGCATGCAACTGCAGAATCTCAATTTATGCGGGATACCCGAATACCTGCCTTCCAGGGCTGCAGAAGGAAATAACTGCAGCCTTAACCTAGTAAAGGTGGCTCTTGCAGCCGGCTATATATAAGAGTGAGGCAGGTGTGAGAAACCGGATTCCAACCAAACTCTGAGTGAGCCTGGGGTGGGGTCTCCAGTGCCAAGAAACCTTATCAGGATGTAACCAGGCAGCCAGACGGGCAATGTTAATGGCAAGCAGCCACACAAATGTTAGGTATTTTTTTTAAAAAAAGAAAGAGAAAATCAAGGAGTGAAGGGGTGTATGTTTGAAGTCACACAGTATGTGGGGATTAGGACAATGTGACAGATTTGGATTTGTTTCAGGCAGCATAGGAAACCTCTCTACATAAAGCAATATTTGAAACAGCAAGTCTTGCAGCTTTGCATGTGAACTTGTTTTCCATAACTTCAACCCCAGATCCAAGTCCAGCACCTTAACCGGTAGGTAAATGTTTTAATTTATTTGTGTTTCAGTTTTCCCTGCTGTAAATTGGGCCCAATTATACTTCCTTTGTAGGGTTGTTGTGAAAATCAGTTAACCTTTTTGGGGAAAAATTTTTTTTGGCTCATGACCTGAACAAAAAGGCAACAAAAGCTAGAAATGCCAACAGCTTCAAGGGTGTAGCTATAATAGTGACAGGAGGTGCAGCTGCACCAGGGCTCATGAGCCTGGGGGCCCATGCTCCCTGGTGCCTCTACATCCTTTGCTGCTAGGAGGGGAAAGCATCTTCTGCGTCAGCACAACTTCCTAAAAATGCTTGTGCATTCAGAGCTGCCCTGACATCCATGGAGCTCTTTCCAAGACCACATTCACACATTACAAAAATGGGCTATTCTAATAACCTGAGATAATACCAGGTATTATAATTCTGCAATTTTTGTAATGTGTGAACGCACTATTCTCCTTTTATGCTGCAAGATCTCGGGTTATTGTAAGAACTGAATAATGTGCTGCTTTCCGATGTTACATGGGAGGGGCAGAAATTTGTGAGATTGTGATCGTGGTTCTGTAATTGCGTGGATTAGCGCCTGTCAGAATGCACTAAACCAATTTTATCACCCAAGAACTCTTGCACATGACCAGGTCTCCAAATGTAGCCTTTACAAGGACGCGTGTTCTTGGGTGATAAAAAGGGATTAATGCATTCTGACAGACGCTAATTCCCGCAATTGCAGAGCTGCAGTCGCGATTATGCAAGTTCCCACCCCTCCCATGTAAAATCAGAAAGCAGCCAGAGGCTCTTACAACAACCCAAGAGCTCACAGCATCAAAGAGGAATAGTGCATTCACACGTTACAAAAATTACAGAGTTATAATACCCAGTATTATCTCAGGTTATTATAATAGTCCATTTTTGTAATGTGTAAAAACAGCCTATAGCATCTTTCCGATGTTACATGGAAGGGGCATGAATTTGTGCAATTGCCACCATGGCTCTAATTGCAGGGATTAGCACCCATCAGAATGCACTAATCTCCTTTTAGCATGCGAGAACACTTGTGCATGACTGGGTCCACAAATGTAGCCTTTACAAGGATGCGTGTTCTTGGGTGGTAAAAGGGGATTAGTGCATTCTGATGGGCACTAATCCCCACAATTACAGAGCCGTGGTGATGATTGTGTACATTCCTGCCCCTCCCATGGAATGTCAGAAAGCAGCCTTAGTCTATTAGAATTGCAGGCACAGTCCTTATGGTCAGAAAGGAGAATTTGGAACATCTGGTTTAACGTCCTGTGTGCACAAGCTGTCAAGTTTGTCCTGGCTGCATTAAAACATGGTGGTTGTTTTGTAAGACAGACACCAGAAATATACCACTCAAATATTTTGTCACAAAGTTCCAAAGTGAGAAATTCCATCATCCCCAATGAAACAATGAGAGTGAAGGTGGATTTGCTAGGCTTTTATGGAAGTAGAAGACAGCATGATGACCTTAAATTAGGAGGAGAAAAACTACACCAATAGTGTAGCTTAGGAGCCGTGAGCGGGCAACATGAATTCCTGATTCTGATTTTCTTTGGGCAGAGGCACTTCCTCTTCAATGACTAACTGAGAATTAGGAGAACATTTTTATTGTCATCCAGCTGTCACTCTTGCTTGATGTTTGTTATTAGACTTGTCACCTCTATCAACGTGATGCCCTATTATGTGTGACATTGTCTCATGGTGCATGAAGCCACTCTGGCACAGCATACAAGTGTGCACCTTCAGAGCTAAGCCTTTCCCTGTGGTTTGCCAGCTGAGTCTTGTAGCTTTGTCACCCTCAGTCAGGAGAGTTGGAAAGTTCCCAGGCTCAATATTATATAGCTCCTATGCTATATCCTTAACACACAAGCCCTCACCATGTCACCATCTAGATCTAATAGCTTAAGAACATTCTTGTCTGGGGTATAGATATAATAGGTGCAGCCATGCCAGGGTCCGTGAGCCTGGGGGCCTCACACACATGTAGAATGCATGTGCACACTGGAGTGGATTGCCCCAGCAGGGGGCCCATTACCACCTATATCTGTTCCCGATGTTTCTCATACCTCACAAAGTTAGTTTAATATCTCTTATCAAAATGCCCACTCTTCATCCCCTCCTCCCTCCCCCAGACACAATTCACAGGCTTTGTGCGTCTGTTGGGTTCACAAAGCACTTACAGCTAGTTCTGACTAAGACGATACCATATTTAGCATCACCTAGAGATGAGTCAGCTAAAGGACGTGCTGTTCTCAGGGTGATCAGAGACCACTCAAAGGCATCATCATCTTGAATTACCATTAATGTATTTCAGCCTTTATTTAACTGGTTCACTGTTGTGCAGGATGTGTAAATGCTAAACATCCTTTCCAACTGGTAGAATACAAGGACAGTTCTGTTATTTGTGCTCACCCTAGAAGAGGGCACTTGCTTGAACATACTGCATGTCATATGCTCTATGCCAGGGCTGGGCAACGTTCCCAAGCTCAAGAGCTGCATACCAACATTTTTGTTTTGCAGATAGCCACAAGATACACTTTACAGCTTCCCCTCACCCCAGGGACAAGGCAACATGGCTTCCCCAATCCCTACCCTTCACATCAAAACTCTGACTTTTCGGGGTCAGGGGTTCCCCAACCCCGTCAGTGGGTTCAGGCAATGGCAACAGTGGGTCGGGCCATGCTGCCCCTGCTCTCATGGCCCCCAGGAGGCTCCAGCAGCAGCAAGTGGAAATGGCAGCTCAGCTTCTTTTGCTCCTGAGGGAGTCATATGACTATGGGCCACACCCCTAGTCAACCACTTATTATTATTATTATTATTATTAACAAACATTTATATAGCGCCAGCAGTGTACCTGGCACTTTACAAAGTAATAAAATAGACACGGTCCCTGCCCCTAGGGCTTACAATCTGAGAGACAGGAGCTGGGGGAGAGACTTAGGAAGGGGAACAGAGGGAGAGACAAGGGGTCTAACATTCATGAAGATGCGAGGTCTCAAGTGCACGTACTTGGCTTGGTTACGATGAGAATGACAGCAGGCAGGTCCATGTTGCAAGGATAAGGGTAAACCGATCGTAGGTATAGGAATAGTGGCTCAGCAGGATAAAGAGTCAGACAGAGCAGAGCGAAAGAGGTGAGTTTTAAGGAGAGATTTGAAGGTATGAAGGGAGGGGGCAAGGCGGATGTGGACAGGGAGGGAGTTCCAGGCATGGGGGGCAGCAAGTGAGAAGGGACGAAGGCGCTTAGGGGAGCAGGGAAGGCGTGGAAGGGTGAGAGAAGGGACAGAGGAGGAGCGAAGTGCACGGGCTGGAGTATGGAGGGCGATAAGTGCAGAGAGGTAGGGGCCGCCTTAGAATTCAATTTATGGGGCCCAAGGCAAAGATAAAATGCAGGGCCCCTGGTGGCCCCTTGCCAATTGGGGACACCCTCTGTGGGACCCTAAAGGTGGTTGTGTGGTTGGGGCTTGGCTGGAAGGGAATGGGGCCCCCACACCCTGCCCTGGTGAAAACAAGGCCACTACAGGGCCCCTGGAAAGAGCAGGGACTGGGGGGGGTTGCCCTGTGGTAAGACTGGCCCTGGTCACTTCTGCAAGAGCCGCAGTACAGGTGTCCGAGAGCCACATGTGCTCCTGAGCCATCGTTTGCCTGCCTATGCTCTATGCCTTTTACTGACTTTAATTGACATTCATCCCTCTGTTAACCTGGACCTGGATGTTCAAGCTCATTCGCAATCCTGTATCAATTAACAGCTCATGCAAGAACCTCTCCTTTCCCCCCCTAACACAAAGCCTGATTTTGCAAAGTACTAAACAGCCACCATTACAGCTGGTGTCGGGGGAGGGATGAGAAGCAGGTGCTCACTCTGAAAACCAGTGTAAATTACCTGAACCCAATGACAGGTAAAGTTGTGACACTGACTAATCACATTATTTCTAGACAGTGCAGCTCTAGAACATATTTTAGCAGTGTATTTTATTCTTCACTTATCATAAAAAGTAAAACGATCAAGTCAACTTCTGTGAAGCAGTTTGACTGTTGGATTGTCCTGGGGCACAGAATTGTCATAGTACATTAGCATGGCACCTGGTAAACTGAGACTCTATGAAATATTAATTAGAGCTGCCTTCAGACATCAGAACTGCCACAGTTGGAGCCTTCACATAGAAATACAGCATCTCGGAGTGGCTCCTCCTCTAGCACTGAAACAGTACCATGCCATAGGGTGAGATGTATCGATATATAGTTTTTTCCACTGATTCGTAGGGAGAAAAAGAAGATCATTCTATATGCTCTATTGCAGTCAGTGAGTAAAGTAAAAAGGGATATTTCATCTCCACTCATAAGGAATAGAGAAAGAGAAAACCAGATGATTTTCTGGTAGCAGGCTGTTTTGTATTGCAAAAGAACGCTAATGCAGGTAAATCTGAGATCCTTGGTTGCTAGGAAACAGGGTGTAAACAGGAAATGGATCACTCCACATATGACCTGTGTACACCCCCTCTGAGGTATTGCTGATCACTGTTAGAAGTAGGAGTCTTGGCTAGATGAAACATTGGTCTGACACAGGGTATTTTCAGACATGACGCTAACCACAATTTAACCACACTTAAATATTTCTTATACATGTTGCAGGGCTGTATTGGTGCCCTATGCAGCCCTGCAACATGCATAACAAATGTTTAAACTGGGGTTAGCGTCATGTCTGAAAACATCCTGAGATTAGCTCAGGTAAATAGGAGATCAGAAAAGCTACCAGTTCTGGAGATCAAGAACTCTCAAATTAGTTCTTAGAGCTTTCTGAATGGTTACAGCGCTCTCTTCCACTGCTGCGACCCAAAGTTGTGACTCTGCATTGGTGCCAGATGTTTAGAGATAATTTTGCAGAAGGAAAATGTTGCTAGGCTCTTGTTTTGCTTTACACTTGAAACTGGTGATATTTTACAGCTCTTGAAAGCAGGTTTAGCTCACTTGTAGAGAGAAATACAGCTCCCCAGTGATATCTGAGCTGTGAAATAGAGCTTATTTGGGGGCTGGTTGGCAGTGATTTTTAGGTCATATCGGTTAAATAAATATAACACCAGACTAAGATGTTGTAAGAAATGGTTTATGACCTTCCTTGGATGAAAAGGAAGGGGGATGAAAAGAGAATAGGGAGGTGCTTCTAGAGGGAGACAGTGATGAAGCATATTGACACAAATAGACCTCGTAACTAACAAAGTTTGGAAAGAGGCAATGGAGTGGAGTGCGTTGCTGGGCGTCACTGTGGGAGTGTGTTGCAGGGCATTATTTTCTCTGTTTGCTCTCAGAATGGCATATAATTTTGAAACCCTCCAGCTGCCAGGCATTTTCAAACAATATTAAATTGGTCTTTAGGATACGTTTTCTAACTTCCTTTCCCCAAGGTCAATAATTTTAACAACATCCCTTTCTCATCTTCCTCTGCGAATGTGGTTTTTTAAATATTTGACTGTCAGGGAGAAAAATCGTCTACAAGATAAATTAAAAATTGGAGCAACTAGCTGGAATCTGCTCCAGTTTCTCTTTAGCACAGGCACATACATCTCACTATCCTGCTCATAATACACTCAGGCTCTAATTTCGCATACCCCCCACCTATACAGTTAACACTGAGAATATGAACAGTTCCTCTCAAATCATTCAGACTTCCATCAATATGCGATTTATTGAGTTCTAATCCAGTGAACCAATCAACAAGTATTCACTCTGTTGAACATCTTATTAAGATCTAGGGCAGGCAGGGCCAGACTTACCATGGGGCAACCTGGAACAACCAACCTGGGCCCTGCTGTCACCAGGCTTGCCTACCAGGCCCTGTAGGGGGTCACTGGTGAGCACATTGGGGAATTAGCTTGCCTACCCTGGTGCACTTTCCTACCAATCTTCCTAACAAATGTCTGAATCCAGGTTGTAGCCATGAGTCCCATTTATGATACACTTGTCAGGATCAGATTCTGGAGTAAGTATTCACAAGTACAGCCTAGTGGCTCTATATCTGGCCTCCAACCTGCCAGGAGTCTATTTGGATCTTGTCCAGTTTTCCAAATATACAGTTCTTATTCCAATAGTACAAAAGCCCCTCCTGGGCATGAGAAAAGGGCAGTCCTCACCTGTGTTTCTTGGCAGACTGCTTTCCTTCATGATGCTGTCAGCGTCCTTACTGAGGAAGCCTTCACATTCCAGATCTCTGCTCGAAGCTAGGTAGTCCAGTAGCAATTCCCCTCCACTGGCCAACTTCCACTGGCCAACCCTGTCATAAATATCACCCTCAAAGTTCCTTCTTCCCCCACAGACTGTGTGTTGCTCCTAGAAATACCCACAGGCCTCTGAGCTTCTGTGCCAGATTGGTGCTAGGCACCATCCTTTGTTGCACTTACACCTTCATTTTTAGCACCATCTTTTTACGTGGTCATTTACTATTATGTGCCCCTTGCTGGTGCTACTACATCTGCAGTGGCCCCTGTTTTCACCACGGAAGAGTGTGGGGGCTCCACTCCCTCCCAACAAGGGCCCAAACATGACCACCTTGGGGCCCCACAGGGGTGTCCCCAAGGGGGCAGGGCCACAGGGGAGGAGTCACAAGGGGCCCTGCATTTTATCTTCACCCTGAGCCCCGCAAATTCTAAGGCAGGCCCTGAGGGCAGGGGTGAGCAAACTGTGGTTGAGAGCCTTGTGTGGCTCTCGGGAAGTTCAAGCGCAGCTCTTAGCCAGGGTTGGTTCCAGACCTTGCACTGCCTTAGTGGGCCTGTGTCTTATTTCATTGCATCCAGGTCTCAGCAGCTGAATCACAACTGCTCCACAGAATCTCAGCAGTCAGGACTGCAGATCACTGTCTGGGCCAACCAATCACGAAGCAGGAGAGGTCTGTGTTTGTGTCTTGTGCCTCTCGGCTATATGAAGTTTTTGGTATGTGGCTGTTGCGGTTGGAAACTTTCTCACCTCTGCTCTAGGGGATTATTTACTACAAAGCTAAAATTGCCCAGGCATGCTATACAGTGGCCATCTCATGTGGTGTCCATTTGACTGGCTGTCAAATGCTTGGTGGTTTTTCCATTTATAGAAATACACAACCTCATCATAGCAAGTGTCATTATAGTGTAAATAGATAGCATGGTAATGCAGTGTGAGTCATGGCTCCCAATATGTTACATCACAAATAGCATTTTTAGACACAAAGTACCCTCATTATAACATGAATTTGGTTTATAACAGTGTGAGGCATGGGTTCCAAATATAGCATTATAATGAGGTTGCACCGCAAGTGGAAAACCTTAACAATAGCATGCAGCTATTGCCACATTGCCTCCGAATCAAACTGATTTCACATTCAGATTTACACAGCATACTCTAAAAGGGTAAAGAGTGTCTGGACTTTGTTGCAGCTGGGCTTGCAGGGATCTTGGTGAGAAACAGAAATATTGAAACTATAGTAGAGCCTTTTCTGGACAATGGGCCATTACAAACATCCATATGGTTAAAGATATAATCTTGCATATTCTACTATCCAAGGACTAGGACATAAACCCTTTTCACCCATAGTGCACACCTGCAGTCCTGAAACATGTATAATAAAATGTAACACCCATTTTATCAGTGTTAGAGTATCTGTGTGCAAAGGGCCATAGTGGCACAAGAAAAGAGCATACTCTAAGGGAGAGAAATCGGTGTGGTGCCCATTACAAGATGTCAGGAACACTGTGAGGGACTCAGGGCTGGAGTCCCCCTTTTCAGGATGAAGACAGGTCAAGGGAAAGGGACAGGAAGGGAAAAACACCAAAAGCCTGGTGTACAAGCAGGGGCCAGGTCTGAAGGAGGTAACGAAGAGGAAGAACAGATGTGACCGACTCAGCTTTAAGGCTGGCCTGGAGCCCCAGATATACAGGCAGGCAGCTAACCAACCAGGAAGCTGGGGATGGAATAAGGCCATAGCTTAGCCTAGAGGAGGGGTGTGGCTTGGCCAGCACAGGAAAATCCCATGGTGTTTAAATGTCAGCAACAATGTTCTAACAGTAGAAGTTGTGCAGCAAAGGAGAAGCTGCCTAGGGAGGCTGTAGGCTCTTCACAGCTGGAGGTTTTCAAAAAGAGTCTAGACAGCCCCCCTCTGTTAGGGAGGTTGTAGCTGCTGTCATCCTGCCTCCAAGCAGGGGGTTGGACCCTGGAGGTACCTGCTAACTTTAAGATTTTCTAATTTTAACGGGCTTGGTCAGGGTGTGGTGGTAGAGGCACGAAAGAGCTGGCTACTGTGCCCAGGGCTTCAAGGGCACTGATTCAAGCCCAGGTTCCTTACCCAAGCTGAGGCTGTATGACAACAGCATTCCAAGACTGCTGCCCCTGCTGCTCTCCATCAGGCATAGAGTAGCCTTGGGCCACCATTTCACTGTTTCTCTATTTTGGCTGCTTTTCACACATACTTTTGGCAAAGAATGACCTGCTGCTTCTACTTTGTTCTGGGTCTGTCTCTACCCTTGTCTTGACTGAGTCATAGCAATGAAGCAGCCAGCAGCAGACTCAGTTGCCATGCTATAGAACAGTGTTTCTCACTCTGTGGGACACGACCCAAAATCGAATCACAAGAATGTCTCAAAGGGTTATAGACAGGATAGCACTTATGTTGTGCCACATTTACTAGGCTGCGATGGGCCATCAAGACTTACAGATGGGTCCTGAGGCCAAAGGGGTTGTAGCCACTGCGATGGAATACCTGATGTGTAGGGGGTGACACATAACCCAGAGCGCCTACAGTAGCGCCCGCGTTTGTGCTGAACCATATGAAGTACAAGAAGAGACCAAATAGGGCCCCAGGTTCCTTCACTTTAGTAAGGTATGAAGCCTTAAAAAAAACCCCAACAGTGATGCTTCCTTAAGGTAAGCAGGGGAAGTTCAAATCTCTGCTGGAGCTATGTTATTTCAGTCTGTCTAGCTACAAAGCAAAGGGAACAGTCGTGCATTAACTTGCTGTATAAATGCTGTTTTCATAAGCAGAGGGGTGCTTTGTTGAAAGAATGAAAACAGAGGAGAATCTGCACTAAGAAGTTAGACTCCAGAATCCATCTGCACCTGTGAAATTCTATAGCCTCTGACAACAGCCAACTGAAGATTTGCTCGGTTGGGTACTGAGCTTCAGCGACTGTTGTCTCATACAACTACGTGGAGGCATTCCATGAGGGAAGAACAGTTCTCATTTTTCTTCGACTCACTGTACCAACGCCCAGCTGGTCTGGCACAACCAGGGTAGATAATTCACAGCAAAATGCCATCTTTCTAGCATTATGTAGGAGATGCACCGAGTGTAATAATGACAACAACCCCTTCAGGTGTCCCTCTTGCGTCAGCACCACTCCTTACCATTCCTGGCTCCTCATCCCATCTCTCTCAAGCAATCTCTATCGTTTGTCATTTCTGTACTGCAAAGCTAATTTCTGTGGACTTCAGCTCTGAAATCATTTACTCTGCAGAAGTTTCAATGAAGTCAATAGTATTATTTTGGAGTAGGTGTGCAACACGGCGGCCCTTGTGGTCAAGTCTTTACAGGATTAGTACCCCCACTGAGTCCAGCCGACACAGGATCTTTAGTCAGATCCTGTCAGTTCTGATTCTGGGAGTCTTGGGTGGGCTGGAGACAGGGAAACCTGGTGCTCATGCCGTCTACAGCCTGCTTGAAACTCTTAGAGGCACAACCTACAGGATTTCTCTCTCTCTCTCAGCTCTGCCTGGCTGTCAGTGTGATTCTGTATGTCTGGAGAGCTGGAGAGCACTAATGTTTCCTAACATGCATTTCCAGCCTGCCTGAAAGACTCACACTGGATAATTTCAGATGTGATGATACCATGGTCAACCACAGTGAACCACGGTCAACCCCGCAGTGCGGCCATAGAGCCGTTAACGTCTGATCAGCAGCATCCAGATGTTCGCCACGGTCAATTTCCCGGAGGGGCCAAAGCCAACCACGCTTCTGGAGGTCAGGACGGGACCATCCCTGGAAGTGTGGTGAAAGCGATTCCCACTGGGAAACCACCAAAAGTAACGACTGAACCCCAACCACCAGGCGGAATCAGAACGGATGATCCCCAGCCATGGCAAGAGCACGCAGCATTGCTGCCAGGCAATGCGCAACACACAGACTGGGAAGGGAGATTTAAAGGGCACACAGCAGCAGGGGAACGAGGCAGGACGGAGCATGACAGAAGGGAGAGGAGAGCGGAGGATGAGCAAGGCAGGGGGCGAGGGGGAGGGTGGTAGGGCACAGGGGGCACTGTAGGGACAACAAACATGAGGTGTAGCCACAACAACAGCTTTGTTGTCTGCCTCATGGTAACAGGAAGGGGGCAGGGGATCGGCCCGGCTGTGGGCCGGAGACAGGTGGGACCTGCCATGGGGTGGGACCCCCCTTTCCTTGCTGCTCAGACTCTCTGCCCACTGGACATTGGCTGGCAGTGCTTCCCCGGGGCTCCCATGCCCCGAATCGCCTGGCGCCCCCCATAGCTGGACCTTCTGGGAGACCATGGCCCTATGTGACCTGTGGCAGTCCCTGGCCGTGCAACTGCTTCTGTGCTGCCCGGATACCCTCTCAGGTGCCTATGCAAGTCTGAGCTCCGGGCTTCGCTACTTCGGTTATGAAGTGAGCGGTAGCGCATGCTGGCTTCATGCAGAGGCGCTGGGCCTCTGTCCCTTTCCTGATGGGCGCATTCTGGAGATGAGGTGCTTGCATGTGGCATGGTCCTCGGTGGAGACCGTGTCCGCCATCACGGTCTGTGGCCTGGCTGGGTTCATGACTTGCCTGGAAGAGGGGGGCCCTGCCCTGGCCATTTCCTTCTTCTGCTGCATCTATGGGTCCCGTGGCTACCAGCGGTTGCGTGGGGTGGCATATTACCACCTGTTGGAGCTTGGGCACTTGCCATGGCCCCCTGCTGCTGACTATACCT
>QEPC01009983.1:6281554-6334316 GCA_003113815.1 Sphenodon punctatus
TCCTAAGTCTCTCCCCCAGCTCCTGTCTCTCAGATTGTAAGCCCTAGGGGCAGGGACCGTGTCTATTTTATTACTTTGTAAAGTGCCAGGTACACTGCTGGCGCTATATAAATGTTTGTTAATAATAATAATAATAATAATCCCTAATTTTTAAAATCTTCACAACTGCTCCTTTTAGTTTCCTTCTGACTAGTTTTCTCATTTTTGCATAGTTCCCTTTTAAAGTTAAATGTTACTGAGGTAGTTTTATTAGTCTTTCTCCCTCCTGTAAGTATGTTGAATTTGATTAAATTATGATCACTAGTACCAAGTGGCTCCACCTCTGTTACCTTATCCCTTCCACCAGGTCCCATGCTCCACTTAGGACTAGATCCAAAGTACCTTCTCCTCTCATTGGTTCCGTGACTGCTGCTTCAAGAAGCAGTCATTTATGGCATCTAGAAATTTTACCTCTGCATCACGCCCCAAGGAGATATTTACCCAGTCAATATTAAGGTAACTGAAATCACCCATTATTGTTGTGTTTCCAACTTTAGTAGCCTGTCTAATCTCCATTAGCATCAGTCTCACTGTCGTGATCATGGGATCAATAGCATAGCTGCACTGCTATATACTTACTTCCCTGTTTCACATGGAATTTCTATCCATAGGGATTCCAAAGTATAGTTCACTTCCTGTAAAATTTTAATCCTGCTTGACTTAATGCTATCTTTAAAATATAGTGCCACCCCACCACTTGCTTAATCTACTCCATCATTTCGATATCTTTTGTTCCCTGGTATTACAGTGTCCCACTCCCAATTGGTTATCCTCATTCTATCAGGTCTCGGAGACTCCTATTATGTCTATCTTTTTTAATGTCATACACTCCAATTCTCCCATCTTACTTTTTAGCCTTCTAGTATTTGCATATAGACACTTAAAGATACTCTTTTAATTCTTACTTTGTTTGTTATAAGTAGCTATTTCAGTTATTTTGGAATAATTTAAGTTTGTCTGTTCTGCACAGATCTCCACTTGAGCTCTCTTGGCTTCTTTCCTATCCTGTATATTAAGATACACTAATTCCCCTGAATTAACCGTATTCTTTGGAGATGCCTTGGCCCAAATAGTATGCTCCTCAGCACTCGTCGGCTTTCCCCCAGATTCTAGTTTTAGAACTCTTCTACCTACTTTTTAATTTTTTAGTGCCAATAATTGTGTTCTGTTTTGGTTTGGAGCCCATCCTGTCAGTATAGGCTCTCCCTTTCCAAAAGGCTGCACCATCTTCTCATCCATGCATTGGGACTCTGGAGCTCAGCCTGTCTTTAGGGTCCTGCGTGTGGAACTGGGAACATTTCTGAGAATGCTACCCTGGAGGTTCTGGACTTCAATCTCCTACCTACAAGCCTAAATTAAGCCTCCAGAACCTCCTTCCTACATCTTCCTATGTCATTGGTACCCACATGAACCGTGACAACTGGCCCCACCCCAGCACTCTAAAACTCTGGGTGAAAACAGACATGACGCTAACCACCCTTTAACCACCCTTGATAGTTATTTATGCATGTTGCAGGGCTGCATAGGGCACCAATACAGCCCTGCAACATGCATAAAGAACCACCAAGGGTGGTTAAAGGGTGGTTAGCGTCATGTCTGTTTTCACCCTCTGTCTAGTGGATGTGCGAGGTCCACTACCTTTGCACCAGGCAGGCAACATACTATGCAGTCCTCACAGTCACCAGCAACCCAGCTATCTACAGTCCTAATAATCAAATCACCAACTACCATGGCTGTCCTATTTCCAACCTTGTGGGCACACATCCCTAGAGATGTATCCTCGATGTGAGAGAATGCCATGATATCCTCTGAAAGGCAGGTCCCAGCTACAGGATCATTTCCCACCATAGCAGCTCGATGTTTTTCCTCCCCATGATCTTCATCCTCCAGCACAGCACAGAGACTGCAAGAGCAGAGGTGGGACAGCTCTACTATGTCCCAAAAGGTCTTCTCTATAAATGGCTGAGGCAGACTCAGTCACGCTAGCCTCCAGAGACTGCACTCTTTCTCTGAGAGCCAGGAGCTCTTTGCATCAACTGCACACATACAACCTCTCCCCAAGAGGAAGATAATCATACATGTACACTGTGGGGAAAACACTGGACTTCTACCTGCATCTCCCTAGTTACCTTCCCCTTAACTAGGTTTAAACTTAAGAGTTATATAGGTCAGGGACACGTTTTATTCTTATCTAACTTTAAAAAAAATTGTTTGTAATTAGCTTCCCAAGGGTGTGATGCCCTTGGGCTTATTACAGTCTAGAGCCTGTCCCATGAGCCTCCTCTCCCTGTAGCCAAACTCTCTGCTCATATCACTCTGCGTATGCCTCACTCTGCTGTGGGCTCTCTCCTCTCGAGAAGGGGATCTTGCAGGAGAGATCCCAGTTTACACTAAGGGCTAGGCCTTAATCCCGCCTACAGCCTATTGTTTAATAAGGGATCAAGCAACCACTTTGAAGCCCTTTGATCTAAGGTGGGACACTCACACAGTTAACAGCTGTTAAAGCAATAGCCCAGAATAATGAGCTGAGTCACTGCAACAACCTCCCCTTGAACAACTTGAAGTAAAGTCCTGGTTTTAGAAAGCTATGCTAGTCCTATTTACTTATTTTATTCAATTTATTTTATTTATATATTTATAACTTTATTTTTTTTCTTTTCTTAACTTAATAAAATACAGTAACTTACTTTATTTTCCTACTTACTTAGTTACTTATTTTCCCTGAGTATTTGGGAGACCTACACTGGGTTTATAGTGTTTTCCCTGGGTTTGTTAAAGGATCGCAATGTTAGCTTTTTATTCTTATTGGCCCCTGGCTTCTAGAGACGTACACTAAATTATCTGTTTGTGGTTAAGATAACCTTGATGAGCTACTGAACCTCACAGTCTTCAACTTCCAGCTAGTATTTAGCTGAGATATGCTTATAGCTCTTTGAATTCAGAGTTAGCTAACCTAGAAAACACTAACAATATAAGCAACAATGGGTAAAAACTGACGTGACAGTGGCCTGCTATTGACCACGTTATCATGCTTTGGCCCAGACCCCACTTGCACATCTGTGCAGGTGCTGCCAGATGTTGGCCCAGGATTGCCCTGGACCGTGTTAGTGGCTAGCCTGGGCCTTGACCATGGGAAACCCTTGAAGTCACAGCCTGACCATGCCAAAGCAGGCCAAAGTAGGCCACAGCAGGCTATCATGTTTGTTCAGGATGACAGACATGGCCCGAGTCAGGTCCACCATGGCTGGCCCATCATGGTGGGGTGCTGGGTACACCGTGTGGTCAGGGATGGCCAGCTGCACATTGGCGGTTCTCCCTGCCCTCCCTGAGCTCTGGCCACAGGCATGTTCATTTTGAAGCCTGACCTGCCTCAGACAGTGTCTGCTGTGGCTTCCTGACCTGGGCTGGGTTGCTGCCACCCAACCGTCCCTTGTTTTTACTCAATATGATAAAGGGAAAATCAAGCAGGCTCACCTATCCGCACAGTAGCCAAACTCTTTGCTTGCTCTCCCTGCACCTCTCTCCACCTGGGGTTCTCTCTCTGCTCAAAAGGAGAGTCACAGCTTAATCAGAACCAAAACCAAACCAAAAAAGTTACTGGTTCAATTTCTTGAAAGTGGGTGGCAACCATGCTGAGAATAGCAGTTATGCTACAATAGTCTATAACTAAAAGATTAAATGGGCCCCCACTCCTTCCATTGGCAAGGGATGTAGCTACACCAGGGAGTGTGCCCCCCCCCCCGACTCATGGGCCTCGGTACAGCTGCACCTCCAAAGGAGTGGGGAAGGGAAGGGGAATCTCTTGATGTGTTTCACAACAGAATATCATATTTTGTTATAGAAAATAGATTTGTTATACAAGATATAAACTGTTTGCACCCAGTTTCTAGATGGAGTCTTAGCAACAGATTTGCTTTTCTCTTGCCAAGAGATTTAAAAACACACCATCGATCACATATTACTACCAGCATTGAGTGAAACACAGAACTGGCAACCCATGTAGTGAAACTTTGTATACTTAAAGGTAGGGGTGGGAATTCCGGATCCACCGAGATCTGATATTGCTGGTATTTAGCGGTACCAGTTTAAAAACCGAGATCCGGTAATCCTGACCGTACCAGTTTTTTGCATTGGTCTCGGATCTCGTTTTTAAAAAAATGACTTTGTGGCAGTTGGGCACTGTTCCCCACCCCCCCTTGTTCAGTCCCTCCCTGCCCCCTCCCTGTGGTGCAAAGTGTTACATTTGGTGCTTTTTTTTACCCTGCCTGGATTGGTTGCCTTTTTTGAAAATCAAAAAAGGCATCCAATCCTGAAGGTTTCCTATTCCTAAGATTTTTTAGAGGGGGTAGGGATGTGACTAGTGGGTGGGCACTTGGCTGGCTGGAGTGGCCAATAGTAATGTAGGAATTTTTTCCCTCCTGGGACCTTCGGCTTGGGAAGCCATTCTATAGCAGGTTTGGTATCTGAAAGGACTGCCAAGACTGCTGGAGGCATGCGAGTGTGCAACTGTTGGTAAGTAAAGTTATGGGTTCCTTTGGGGTTTTATGGGATGGGATTTGTTACAAGACCCCCTGGTGCCCCTTAGAAAGGGAAGGGGGGAAAAATGGAATGGGGACCTAGTCTCTTGGGATCCCAGGAGGGGGTGGGGGGAGAGCTGCATGCATGCCATGTGGCCAGGCCATGGCAAGCAAGCAAGCAACAAGCGTCTGGGGTGGCAGAGGCTTTTGAAGCCCCAATGGGGANGGCACAGAACCCATGGCACAGCAGAGGCAGCAGAAGCGGACATTGGATTGCTGGGGTACAGATCAGAACCCATGGCACAGACACTACAGCATAGGCGGCATTGGCAGTTGAACCCTGAGGCTGGGTTCTGGAGCTAGAGTGGCAGTTTCTGGCAGCATCGGGAGCAGCAGCAGACATTGGGTTGCCCGGGTACAGAACCCATGGCTCAGACAGCACAGGCAGCATCGGGAGCAGCAGCAGACTTTGGATTGATCGGGCACAGAACCTGTGGAACAGCAGAGACAGCAACAGCAGCAGGATTTGGAGCCAGGATGGTAGGATTTGCCAGGGAAGTTTTCCCATACAGCAGCAGACGGCAGCAGCACGATTGCGTGGGCACATTTGGATTGGCCAGGGCAGAGCACCCATGGACCAGTAGATAGCAGCAGTGGGATTACTGGGCCAGCAGGGCATATCACCCAGGGTTTGCAAGGGCAGGCAGACAGGCAGCGTGGCATGAGCAGAAGGCACTTAGTGGCGGGCAGACTGAGACAGGCTTTGATCTACGGCCCCCTGGGCAGGCGGGCAGGCAGCATGGCATGAGCAGTGGGCAGGCAGACTGAGGCAGGCTTTGATCTAGGCGGGCAGCGTGGCATGAGCGGAAGGCACTGGCAGGCAGACTGAGGCAGGCTTTGATCTGGGCAGGCAACGTGGCATGAGTGGAAGGCAGGCAGACTGAGGCAGGCTTTGATCTAGGGCCCCCTGAGCAGGCTTGGATCTAGGCAACCTGGGCGGGCAACTTGGCAGGAGCGAAAGGCATTGGCAGGCAGACTGAGGCATGCTTGGATCTAGGTCACCTGGGCGGGCAGCTTGGCAGGAGCGGAAGGCAGGCAGGCACACTGAGACAGGCTTGGATTTTGGCAGGAGCGCAAGGCACTGGCAGGCTGATGACAGACATGGTTCAAGCTTTGCAACCTGAGTGGGCAGACAGGCATTGGGAGGGAGGGACAGCACCTCAGCAGCAGCAGCCCAGATTGAGGAGGAGGAGCCCCGTCCCAAGACTGCCCCTGGCATGGGATGGCGTGTGCCACTGCACCATCAATCCTTGTACACCAGGGGCAGCTTGGGGAATCCCAGCAGAGGAAGGTTGACCTTTATAAAAAGCAACTTCCCCACCAACTTGGCCCCCAGTCTCAGGTGGTGCGGGGAGCAAACGTCCCCCGCCATGGAGAACACCCGTTCACTGGGGACACTGGTTGGTGGGCAGGACAAGATACCCTTGGCCGCTTTCGACAGGGCCGGCCACACGTTGGTCTTGCCGGCCCAGTAGGCCAAAGGATCGCCGCTGGGCTCAATGCAGGGCTCCTCCTCCAGGTAGCTCTCCACTGCTGCTGAGGCGCTGTCACACTCCCTCTGGTAGCTATGCTGGGGCACCACCTCCACCACTGCCCTCAGTCACGCTGCCTGCCCTGCTGTACGTGAGCCCATGCTTCCCAGAGTGGCCTGCACATAGGAGGAGCCCCTACTGCTGCTGGCAATAGGGGTGCTGATGCTGATTGTGCTGCTACTGCTGCTGCCACCACCACCGTGTACTCTTGAGAGCCCTCTCCACCAGACCAGCCTTCCACAACCTGTACAGTGGTGTTTGCTGTGCCACGCTGCCCTTGACCCTGGGGTCCAACATAGTTGCCAGCACATATTCCTCCCGCTTCAGCAGCTCAGCAGACTTCCCTGTCAGCCCTGCCTTCAGCTGGCGCGCCAGGCCAACCACCTCAGACCTCAGCTTCCTGCCCTCAGGGCCACCATCCTGCCCCTGGAGAATCTCATCCAGCCTCCTGTGCAAACTCTGGACCAGAGGGGTCACCTGGCTGATGCTGGCCGTGGAGGAGCTGATGGTCTCTGTCATGGCCAGGAACGGTCTTAAAACAAAGATCGTTTGGGAGAGGATGTCCCATTCTGCCCCATTGTACCCTGGAGGTGCCCCGATGTCTGTTTCCAGTTGCACCTGATACAAGGTGGCTTTCTGCTCCACAAGCCGCTCAAGCATCAGGAACGTGGAATTCCACCTGGTGGACACGTCCTGCACCAGCTGGTGCACTGGGGACCCTTGTTCTGCCTGCTCGGCCCGGAGGAGCTCGCTGCCCTTTGCACTCCGGTTAAAAAAACTGGCCAGCTTCCTCCCCCGCTCTATCAGGGAGCTAAGGGTGCCTGACCCAATCCCCTTCTCCCCCAAGCCCATAGCGTCCCTGACCACCAGGTGAAGGGTGTGTGCGGCACAAGGGATGCTGGTGAACCCACCATCGTGGACTGCCCTCACTACATTTGCCGCGTTGTCCATCACTATGCATCCCTTGGCGAAGGCCGCACCTGGTGCGACCCACTCCCTCAACATGGTGGTCAGGGCTGCCTTAATGTTTACAGAGGTGTGGGGGACATCCATAACTTCCGCCTGAAGCAGGGCCCACTGATACCCTGCTTCAGGACCCCTCCTGCCAAACCTGAAAGCTGTCTCCGGGTCCTGCCACCAGTGCGCCGTTACCGCCAGGTAGGCATGCTGGGCATTCCTGGTGGACCACAGATCCACAGTGAAGTGGACAGTGCCCCCTCCCACAGCCAGCTGCTCCCTCACCCGCTCCTTTAGAGCCCGGTACAGGGCTGGCACCACCTTCCGACTGAGGGTGTTGCGGAATGGCAGCTTAAACTGGGGGGCCAGTAACCCAATCAGCCACGTAAAGCCAGGGCCCCGAGGGAAACGCGGGTCTGCGATTCACAGATTTCCCGTGGAATTCCCCTCCCCCCGCGGAATCTCCTGCCCCGCTTACCCCAGCGCAGAATTTCTAGCCTGTGCTGGGGAGACGCGGGGCAGGAGATTCCATGAGGGGAGGGGAATGAAAAAACCCTTGGGGCTTCCCCTCCCCAGCCTCCCCAGTTGCCAGGGCTTGCCTCCCCCCCTTTAGATAATTAATTAACTTACCAGGTGGATGACGTCATCCGGCTGCGTCGCCCTGAGAGACCCCGTCGGGAGGGGCCAGGAAGTACGAGCGCACTGGACGGAGCAGCTGCTGCTGCCATCTCTGGTAAGGCAATTCCTTTTGTAAAGTGGGGGGAGTCAAGCAAGCCCCGGCAGCTGGGGAGGGGAAGCCCTGAGGATTTTACCAGTGCGGGGGGAGGAGGAGGCAAGCCAAGCCCCCCCCCCCGGCATGGTAAATTGCGCCGAGGCGCAGAATTGGGCCCTGACTCCCGCGGAATTTTTTTAAAAATTCCGCGGAAGAATCGGGGCCCTGCGTAAAGCCCATGTTCTGTACCACGGAGAAGAGCTGCCCATCCACCGCTATCATTTCCCCCAATAGGTCCTGAAAGCCACTCTGTCCACCACATCCTGCAGCTGTCAGCTAACTTGGCAGCTGCCCCCACCCCAGCTCCTCCGTGGTGCTCTGATGCTGCTGGCGAGGCAGCTGCTGCTCCTGCTGTTCTTCCCCCCCTAGCAGTGCCATTGCTCCTGCTGCTAGAGGCAGCTTTTGGTGCAGGACATTTGCCCACTGATGAAGGCCTGCGACTGGCCGCTGGGGTCGGGAACCCNTACTTCACCCACCCACTCCACTAGCCGCACACTCCACTAGCCCCACACTCCACTAGCCACCCACACACACCACCCATTAGCTAGTTCCCACCACCCCTAGTTAGTTTCCCCACCCCTTAGCTAGTTCCCAGTGCCACCACTAGGTACTAGTACCACCCCACACAGACACACAGACACACACACACACACACATCACACCGCATCCTCTGTTGCCGGTGGTTCTTTCTTCATTTCCACAACTTAAATATGAGCGGTCGTGGAATGAAGAAACAGACCATGAGTGGGAGTGCTGGGAGAGGCCAGCCTCTTCCTAGGCAGCCGACTCAGTCTGGCACGGAGGAGACACCCGAGGTAGGGCCACCTGTGGCCTCTTCCTCCTGCACATAAGCTTCAAGTACGTCTAAGCAAACGGGCTCTGGACGTCTCTTGAAGCCCCCAAAGAGGCTGGGATGGCTGTATGGTGCTTCCTCCTCCCTGGTGCTGACTAGCAGTAAGAAGAGGACTCCTTCTTCCTTTGCTAGTGTAGTGGTCCGTCCGCTGGATACCTCCACTGCTGCTGCTCCTAGCGCCCAGTTCTCCTTTGCGCAAGGACTGTCTCTCATTCAGACACCTGCTTCCCTGCCTTCTCCCCCTGCCTGCACACATTCTAGTGCACCTGCTTCCCCACCCTCTCCCCTTGCCAACACGTATCCTAGCATGCCCGCGCCAGCTCAGGCCCCGCCGACCACATCCACACATACTGCGCCAGCCACCACCGCCCCTTCCGCAAGTATTACACTGAGCACTAACTTTGACAGGTCGACCGCCAATCGGGCTGCTCCTGCCCTCCCAGGAACCAGCACGAAGAAGATCACATCTTGGGTGTGGTCTCATTTTCACATCTAGGAGGACGATATCTTAAAGGTAGTGTGCGTGCACTGCAACTCAAAGGTCAGTCGTGGTGGCATAGATCCCAAGAGATATGGCACCTCTGGTCTTCGCGCTCACTTGAGACGGCACCACAGGAACATACGTGATCCTACGGAGTGCCGTTTCAAGCGACAGCGTGGGGAGGTGACAGTTGCAGAGGGTGCAGATGATAGTTCCGAGGAGGAGGAACCCTCTTCAACTCCCACTGCAACTGCCACCGCTGGGCCATCTGGTGACAGTTCCACAACCACCACCCAGCCCCTGCAGAGGAGGAGCACTAGCCACTCCACCTGGCCCACCCCTTCCCGGTCCTTGTCCCAGGCCACTGTAACTGAGCTCTGGGAAAGGAAGATGCCGTTCGCATCCAGCCACCCCTGGGCTGCGGCCATCACCAAGACAATTGGGGAAGTGACTGTCCTGGATGAGAGACCGTTCATCCTTGTTGAGGCTGTAGGATTCAAACGGCTGCTTCATTTGCTTGAGCCCCATTACAGAGTCCCTTGTCGCAAAACCTTCCACTCGAAGGTTATCCTGTCACTGTATGGGAGGGTGAGGCCTTGGCTCCTTGCAGAGTTATCCTGTGCGGAGGGGGCAGTGGTACATTTTACCACTGACCTGTGGACTAGCCAGAGTGCGGTCCACGCCTATTTGTCGTTGACCGCACACTGGTGGCAGATGTCACCAGTTGCTGTCACCAGTGCAGTGGCGGGCAGCAGCAGCAGCAGCACTGGGGGAGTGGTGTTGACTGGAAAGCATCGTTGGGCATTGTTACATGCCCAGGTGCTTGACAGTCAGCACATGGCTGATAAAATCCTCGAAGCGGTGAATGGCATGCTGGATGGGTGGGTTCAATGCCAAGGTTCAAACATCGAGGTCGGTTACATTGTAACCAATAATGCCACGAACATGATTGCAGCCATTACTCGTGGTGGCTACACTCATGTTTGCTGCGGTGCGCACCTCCTGAACCTTGTGGTTCAGGGTGCCTTAGGTCAAACCGAGGGCTTGGATGACCTCCTTGAAACTGCCCGGAAGATTGCCGGACACTTCGATTGGTCAGTTTCAGCCAGCCGGGCGTTGCGAGAGAAGCAGGAGGAGTTGGGCTCCGCGTTTCACCGGCTGGTACAGGATGTGGCCACAAGGTGGAACTCCATCTTCTTGATGCTGCAACGTCTCCTGGAGCAGAAGGAGGTGCTGCATGCCCTTTGCTTGATGCAGAGCATTGGAGCAACACCACTGACCGGGGAGGAGTGGTCAGTGGTGGAGCAGCTGACGCAGGTTCTGGAACCATTTTACCAGGCTAATGTGGAGGTTAGCGCGGACCTCTCCACTCTGAACCAGGTGATGACGCTCTTCATGATCCTGCTTCGACGGATGTGAGCCATGCTCTCTCAAACTGACCTGCGTCGGCCTGTGAAGGCGCTGGCAAAGAAATTGGTAGACGAGCTGAATATGCGTTTCAACACCTTGAAAGCGAGTTGGCCACATTTCCTAGCCGTGCTACTCGACCCACGGGTCAAGAAGAGCATGGCCACGTTTGTAGAATCCTTCAAGAGAAACAGGGTCAAGCTCATCAATGAGGTGCGACAGTATTGCCCGGTGCAGGCGACCCCGCTGCAAGGGGCAACTACTGTTTCTACAGGGGTTGCAAGTGGGGGCCGATCCACCTTGTTGTTTACTGGGCTGGTGGACTTGGCGGCGGAGGAGGAGGGAGGTGTCGGTGGTGAACCGGAGCAACAGGATATGGCAGACATATGTCTCTCAATATCTTGCTGAGCCCATCTGTCCTGCTGACACCGACCCCTGGGCCTACTGGTCACAGAAAAGGCACTTGTGGCCCCCGCTTGCAAAGGTAGCATTGTGATACATCTCGTGTCCTTCCACGAGTGTATCGTCAGAGCAGGTATTCAGTGTGGCGGGAGACATCGTCAGCCCACATCGTGCCAAGATGGACCCGAGGACTGTGGAAGAATTGGTCTTTGTCAAGACTAACCTTCCCCTTCTTGGGTTCATGGAGGGTGATACCCTTGTCGTGGGGCCTGATGATGTATGATTTCCCAGTCCCTGGATATCATCTCCTGCTACCTTCACTCCCCTGCACCTCCGTGCATCCTGACAAGATTCAGGCAATTTCATCAGCCTGCAATTCTGTCAGTGGTGGCATTGATGAGCCCGCAGCACCAGCCCTTGGTTTGTTCAGCATAGGCAACTGCAGCATGGCAACTTCCCAGTCCAACCATCCACCAGAGAAAAGTAGTAGAGATTCTACTACTTCAGCCCCATGCAAATGTATATGTCTGATGTCTGCCGGCCAATGATGATTTATTACCTCCTTCGACCCCATTCCACCAGGAAGGGCAAGGAGGTATTTTTTTGGCAATATTATACAGAGCTCTTGTAGGAGCTTTTTCAGAGCCCCACTGGGGTTCCTCTGTGGGAACCCCATCATATTCCTGTGGGGCGCGCAGCGTACACAGTGTGTGCGCACGCACACACAATCAGACACACACACACTCCTTCACCCTTCCAAGAGTCTGCGTTGGAAACCCCTAGCCTCCCCTGAACTCCAGTCTCCTCCTCACACTTTGAAGCCCCTGCTGTTGAGCGGGCCATGGGCATTATATTATCATAGCTCTGCACTACAGCTCACCGGCCCCCTCGGGGGTAGAAGTGATGCAGGGCCACTTCACTGCCATGTGCTTTCTCCCACCCAAATCTCTTGGGATGGGGGCTCTGTGTGTGAAAAGGAGGGTGATGATTGGGAGGCTCATGGTGAATTACTCACCAGTCACGACCACCCCTTCCTCCTCAGAGAATACGGTGAAGGAGGATGCCCCTGACAGGACACGAGTGTGAGGCCAAGACTGGGGCTCAGGGGAGGTTAGGGGTTTCCAATGCACACTCTTGGAAGGAGCGTCACACACTGGAGTGGAACGCCCCAACAGGGCCCTTTCCATTTCCCACAACTGAGTGGAATGGAACGCCCCAGCAGGGCCCTTTCCGCCCCAGCAGCCCCCCATACACACAGCCCCCAGCAGCCATCCCCTACACACACACACACTGGAGCGGAGCGCCCTTTCCATTCCCACATCAGTTTTGTGGGTGGGTGGGGGGCCCCCACCCCCAGGAAGAGGTGCAGTGGGCATTGGGAGGGCGGAACGTCTTCCTGGGGGTGGGGACCACCCCCCAAGTCACCCCATCCCCCCCCACACACACTGGAGTGGAATGCCCCAGCAGGGCCCTTTCCACCCCAGCAGCCCCCCATACACATTCCCATACCTGTCTCGTGGGTAGGGGAACCCCCACCCCCAGGAACAGGTGCAGAGGGCATTGGGAGGGTGGAACCTCTTTTTGGGGGTGGGGGCTGCCCCCCCCACAAGTCACCCCATCCCGGCATATATACACACACGAACACATTGGAGTGGAAAGCCCCAGCAGGGCCCTTTCCACTTCAGCAGTCCCCCATCCCATATGCAGTTGCCCACAGTAATACTTTGCCCGCCCCCACCCTCAGGAAGAGATGGAGTGGGCATTGGGAGGGTGAAACCTCTTCCTGGGGGTGGGGGCACCCCCCGAGACACCCCAGCCTCGCAGTGGAATTCCAAGCCAGGCAGAAGAGAGAGCTGCAGCAGACAACGCACAATGGAGTCCCCTTTACCCTGTTCCCCACTGAACCCATCTCTTCCCCTTCCTCTTCTCGTGCACCCAACAAACAAAAACCTTTCCCCACCTACTTCTCCTCTGTCCTGTCCTTCTCTTCTGATTCGGCTTGTCGCAGAACTGGGAGCCAACTCAGTCCTCCCAGTTCTCCAAGCCTGAAGGTTAGGCTTGTGTCCCAAAGCCTACACCTTCAGAAGACTACAGGTGGCCAAGGAGGGCACGAAAATCGAGGATTCAGAAGTTCAGGATAAAGGTAGGCGATGGCAATGTGATCTATTTTGGGGGTCTGTCTGGTTGGGGGAAAGACTGCTGCACGCAGGACCACAGAGTGCTCTCTATCCCCCCAGTATAGAGCTGCAAGGGAGTACTCAGGGCTCAGGGGCGGATCCAGAAGTGATGTAGATGGGGGGGGGCTCAAGTCCAAAGTTAGTATAGCCCCACCCAGGTGAACAGGCCCCGCCTCCAGCCCCACCCCTAGCCTCACCCCCTACTAAGTGAGCAACAGTGTTAGGCCAGTTTATCCCCCACCCCAAAGCCATGGGAAACCCCCACAAGCCACAGCTCCAACAGGGGAGGGGGACTCAGGTTCAGTGGAGCAGTGTATATTATAGCTGGGCTCCAGCTGCCACCTGAAAGTGGGCATCAAACACAGATGGTTAAATAACCCCTTCTCCTAATCTCACTACAGGAAAATACAAAGTCTAGGGGCAAATCCCCATTGGACCCCATGCCAAAGAGGGAAATAAATCAGGGAAGGGCAAATGCTCCCTTAAGCCCAAAGTAGATGAGAGGCAAATCCTCACTGTGCAAAAGAGGGCAATAAAAGAGAGGGGGGAAATGCCTCCTTACAAGCCAATCAGGTAAGAAGCAAATCCCCACTGCACTCCATACTCAAAGAGAACAATAAAAGAGAGATGGGCAAATCATGCCCCCTTTGTAGGGGTGTGCATGTCATTTTCATTATTACAATAATGATAACTAACATTGTTGCTTTCATTATTATTCTTGCAATATCAAAAATGACAAATAATAACAACAAAAATAGAAATGAAAATGACATTTTGTTTTTGAAATAAAGGGAAAAAACTGAAAAACATATTTCTGGCTGTAACTTTTTGTTTCTTATTCAATTCTGATTAAACATGGGGAGGGTGTACCCCCAATGGAGAGCACTATGTGTACCAATTTGTGAAATGATTAGGTAAAGGAAACCGATTTTAGAAGCAATTGAATGTTGTGATTTTCAGAAAAGCTCCATACACATTCATGGCTACAACTTCTTTATCTTGCATCCAATTTGCATTACACCTGTGAATATTATGTCCCTCCATAAGCCTAACACTCCTGCCAATTTTCAGAAAGATTGGATAAAGGGTCCTGATGGTATAAGACATTAACTTGAAAATACATTTCCAGCTGTATCATTTGTATATTCCATCCTGTTTAAAAGGTATTTGGCAGGAATGTATCACATACCTTCACTGTCATCTCTGCCAAACTACAGAACAATTTGATAAAGGGACCCAATTTTATAAGCAATTGATGTTGTCCCTGTGAAGACCATTATTCAGATAAATAGCAGCACATGCAGTGCCAGTCAGAGGCAGGCACCCTGCATGGCAGGGGGAGAGAGATTGTAGGAGGGAGGATGTGGAGCAAACCAAAAGACTGACAGACACATTCACTGGCCAATTACTGCATGCTTCCAGATTTACAGGACCAATTGGTAGTGGCTTCGAGGCAGGCATAGAGGGCAGCCCTGAGGTGGGCATAAAGGACATAACTGGGACTTTGGGGATAGCATCCCAGCAATCAGGGGACATAGTTTACACATCCAGGCTGGTCAATTATCATCACAATCACATCCTGCAGCACTGTGACAGAGGACATAAGAGAATCTCTATTGACTCTTTCCTAAACAGATGCTTCTGACTTTCCAGTAACAAGTGGGGGAGAGATGTTGGGATGGTCACAGCACAGAATGAGGATATTTGGTTGACCTTTCTGCTGGCCAATTGGCATCACCAACCAATCTTATACCACAGTGATGATCTTATACCACAGTGACGTAAGAGAATCCCTGGCATAGGCTCCTTCTCTGCGTATGCATATAAAATTGGGACCCTTTATCACAGCTTTCTGATATGTGGCAGAGATGATAAAGAAATGATAATGAAAGTGTTATATACAGCCCTGCCAAATTTCATGTACACTGGTTGGACTACAAAGATGTTAGTCAGATATACATTAATATGTTAATTATTATACCACCAGGACCCTTTGTCCAATACTTCTGAATGTTGGCAAAGATAGTAAATATGGGAAGGGGTGTAAACCTGCCAAGTGTCATCTACATTAGATATGAGGCAAAGAAGTTACAGCTAAGAATGTATATGAATGTATATGAAGAATATTGTAAAATAAAATAATTCAATTGCTTCTAAAATTGGATTCCTTTACTCAATCCTTGTGAAATTTGGTACACTTAATGCCTTCCATTGGAGGTATACGCAGCCCAGGTTTCGGGCACATATAGTGAAAAACAACAAAGTTACAGCCGAAAATGTGTTTTCCATTGAAACCAATGAAAATGAAAGCCAAAACGAAATGGGGGTGGGGTGGGGTGTGTGAAGCCTCCTGAGCCCTCCCTGTGAATCCGCCCATGGGGCTAATGTCCCTGTCCAACTTGCTGCGCTGCTGGTTTAGGCCCTGCCTCAGAGGAGATGGAGAGCCTCTTACTGGGGGTCCCATCCACTGCCTGTCCCCATGGGGCTATGGTCAAATTGGGGGAGAGGGGGTTTATTTGAATATTTGTGGGGATTAATTGACACTGTTGTGTTCATTGTGTTAGCATTGGAACTGCTTGATTGCAATGCATTGCCAATTGAATATGTGGTTATCAATGTCAACAGGATGATCAATTAAATTTGGGATTTATTGACAGTGTGTGTGTGTTACTTGTGTTCATTGTGTAGGCCTTGGAACTGTTGTTTTCTGGCACTGCCAACTGAATATGTGGTTGTCAACTAGGATGGTCAATTAAATTTGGGGTTAATTGACACTGTGTGTTGTGTTCATTTTGTTGGCATTGGAACTGTTGTCTGGCATTGCCAATTGAATATGTGGTTGTCAACTAGGATGGTCAATTAAATTTGGGATTAGTATCACAAAGTGTTATGACAAGAGCTGACACTCTCTACGTAGTTCTGCCTCTTTCTGCTAGTAGCAAACTAAACTGCATGCTTGACTGACATCATAGTGTGTGTCGTGATCTGACTTCTGATTGATTTGATAAAATTGATGACCAATGCTGTGGAACCCCCACCCCCCTATTATTTATTTTATAAATTTTTACCCCACCCCTCCTGCCATGCAGCTCGGGGTGGCTTCCAGGCATTAAAATACAATAAAATCAGTTAAAAATCATCATAAATATTATAAAATATTAAATATTAAAACAGGGCTAAAGGTACAATCTAAAAACCAAAAATCAAAAATAGGTGGGGGAACTGAAACCCCCCACCCTACTCACCCTCCCTCCCAAAGGCCTGGGTGAACAGCCAGGTCTTACACTTTTGCCGGAATGTTAACAGGCTAGGGGCCAGGCGAGCTTCCTCCGGGAGGGAGTTCCATAGAGCTTTAAAGAAAAAAAAGTAACAGTGGCCGTGGGGGCTACTGGGCACAAAGTGTAGTCTGGTGGTTAGCAGTTAAGTAAATGAATCTGCCATTTAATGTTTAAAATTGTTGTATTTAGACAGGTAATTTCGGTTTACTTTTTTCTCCCATTGATTTCAATGGGAAAACTTCCCCATTGATTTCAATGGGAAAAAAATCCAGTACGGGTATACCGGTTTTAATCTGATAATCCAGTAATACGAGACCCAATATCCGGTAAAACCAGTATCTCCCACCAAGTCCCACGCCTACTTAAAGGTCTCTAAGCTACGGGTGGGAAAGTTGCAACCTTCTTCAGTAGGAATCCAGCAAGGTTTTAAGTGCCTAACTGTATTCTTTGAAAGTCTGGATATTTTTGGCAATACTCCTTGTGGTTTTTATAGGTGCAGATGAAACACTGTAGTAGGGCAGACTTTGTTACAAAAGCACAGTAGAAACATGGCACCTTGAATGAAAACAACTATACTTCATGCTGCACAGTGCTTTTCTGTTTGTATTCGAAGTGCTAAGAAATAACCAAGGATGTCATTGATGTCAATATTACTTAATTTTACTAATTAAAAACCCCCACACACAACCCCTCCCCCCCCCAGGCAATAAGGCCATGGAAGAACCAGGAACCAAATCTGATTGTTTCTGCTTTACAGTCCATGATCATGAAGTCTCGTACAGCAAAACCTACGTCACATGTGCATTCTTCCCATAAGGGCAAAGTATAGCTTAACAGTCATTTTGTCTGCACTGGAATAGCACTATAGTTGTATCAGACATTGTATTGTTCATTCACTATAAAAGGTCTGGTTTTACTGCAGTTGTCTTACAGCAGTGACAAATTAGAGAGGAAAAACATTTACACTATGCAGTGACCTTGGGCAACGATTAGCCAAACTATTTATAGGACACTGCAGTACTTAATTATCAATGCACTTTTCTCAAACTCTCAGAGCAGGGCTTTCACCACACACTACTGCAGAGGGAGTTCTACTATCTGTAGCCACTGACTGTTAGGGAAAAGATTTAGGTCATTGAACTTTCAAATACTTGAAATATTAAGCAGCCTTCAACTGCTACTCAGAATAAGGAAAAGGCCATTTTAAATAAACTTGTCATTTGTGGAACAGGAAAGGCCTTCCAGGTATGGTTTTCCTGCTTAAGAGGTTTGTTACTGGTTTGAAGAGATTTGAAATAGTACTGGAGTGAGTGGCTTACACTTATGTAAATGAATGGAGAAGAGAAGACTAACAGGCAGGAAACAGCCAACACTACCTAACAGAAAGCATTCAAGGAATGAAGAGTTCAAAGCTTTTGCAATTGTCCTGCAATTAACATGAGTATTCTGAGGGGTTCCTTCCTCTTAAGAGCATAGTGATCATAGTTACGGAGGTGCAGCTGTATCAAGGCCCATAAGTCAGAGCGGGGGGCACACTCCCTGGTGCAGCTGCATCCCTTACCAATGGAAGGAGTGGGGGCCTATTTCATCTTCAGTATCAAGGCCCAGTTCAAGCTGGCTATGCCTCTGCTCTCACTGTTTATTTCCAAATGACTATTTGAAAACAGCCTCCAGATTTCAAAGGAAAGCAAGTCAGATGTAGACCTAAGAGACAAAACAACTGCAAATGTAGATCAAGGTTGACTTCCTTCAGTTCTTGTTTCCAGGGTGACAGGCACAAAAGAGTTGTCAGTCTGCCTCCTAGGGAGTCAAATTCCTCTTCTGAGTTACGTGACACTGGCTCTGAAAATGCAGACACTTACTCTCTCCTCTCCCTACTTCTCCCCTCCCATGTCATCTTGCAGCAGATGAGAACCCCTTCTCTTTAAAATACAGGCAAGGAAGCCACAGCTAGGGCCTGTCTACACTAAAAAATATACCAACGTTACAGTTTAGAAACCAACTTATTTGTGCAACTCAGATGTGTACACTCTTATTTCAGTATAAGGAGCTGAATACTTATGCTGAAACAACTGTCCATACAGCACTATGGGGACTTGATTTTTATAAATCTGTTTCCAAACCAATTTGATTACAACTGATAGTTGCATTTACGGTGACAAATCCATAAATTCATCTAGATTCACCCCCTTAGGAAACGTTTATTAAGGCTGTATTGACTGCTCCACACTTTGCAGATGAGCCAGTGCAAGAACACAAACTAGTTCAGAAGTTTAAGTGCACACACAATTTTGGGTTGTGACAGAAAATCTTCTGTTCAGATTTTTCTTGTGCTCTTTAATTTGTGTAAGCATCAACTAGTACAAGTGCTGCCCGCTTAGAAGATGTGGATAGGGCTAGGCTATAGCAGAGGAAGGTAAACCGTGACTTTGAAGTTACATGTGACTCTCAGGCAGTTTTCAGACGAGCGCGGCGGTGCCCGCGCTTGTTTTCAAAAGACCCAGCAGTTCGTTCTACACGTGACACTGCCGCCGAATACGCGCATGTGCGGGTGACGCGCCTCCATTTTCGGCCGCGTATGACCGGCTTCAATCGCCGACCCGGTCAGTTCACAGCCGGAAATGGATGCGCATCGCCCACACGTGCGTATTCGGCGGCAGCATCACGTGTAGAACGGACTGCCGGTTCTTTTGAAAAACAAGCGTAGGCGCCGCTGTGCTCGTCTAAAAACGGCCTCAGGAAGTGCCAGTCCCGGCACTGCCTTAAATGGTCCTGTGTCTTGCTTCATTTTGTGTCATCTGAAAATTTGATAAGCATTCCCTCTACTACTTCATCCAAGTCATTAATAAAGATGTTGAACAGTACAGAGCTTAGGACAGAGCCCTGAGGCACCCCACTCGATTCCAGATAAGGACGACAGAATTGGTATCAATTCAAAAAAGGGACAGCTCTATTGAGATAAAATCTCCAGGTACTGACACTATTGTTTAAAGGCCTGTAATGGTGGTCACGTGTTCTGGTACAATTGGTACCAGTTGGTACATGCTGATTTAACAGTGAGGTGTAGGCATTCTTATGGCATGGTCTGTCACAAATTGTTTTAATACATTTATGAATCATTAGGTTCCAACAACCATGATCATATTTTAAGTCAACTTAGAATTAAGACAAATTGTTTCATATGGTGCCAGCTAATTGCATTTACACCCTCCTCCATAAGGTCAAACTGTACACTTTTTTCTACCTTGAATTAGCTGATATTTTTCAGTGCAATTTACCCTGGTCCACACTGGCAATTAAGACATGGTCAGCATTGTCTAGTCTACTTTAAATGGTGTTCCAAGAGAGTGTGGTTGTTGTGTTGGTCCTGAGTGATAGGGATGGAGACAAAAGTTCAAACGTCGTCTTTTATTGGACCAACTATTGTTGGTGGAAATGTGCAAGCTTTCGGACCTCACAGGGTTCCTCCTCAGGCTGTGTTGAAACAGAGAAGCGCCCCTCAGTGAACAATTGTAAACTAAAAGAAAGTTTTCATAAATTAGATGGGCCTTTCTTTTTAAGGATCTGCTTTATTGACCTCTTAAAATGAAGCAAGAATATTGGTGTAGATGATAAAGCACTGATGCTATTCTCACCAATGGAGTCTTCAGGGCATGAAATTTCAGACCAAACTCAGGGAGTCAAAAAAATCCCCCTAAAATTTCAGTTGCCAGACTTTATCCTGACAGGAAGCTGTTCTTGCCCCAGTACACCCCTGAACCAGTAGCCAACCTGAGTTTTCTGGGTGCTAATGACTCCCAGCTGCCTGGAAATTTAGTGTCTTGGGGTCTTCATATTTTTTTCAAGATTATATGTTTTAAAGGAAACCCAGTCACAGCTGAAGGACAACTTATTTAGCAGTCACACCGTTTTTGCTTTGACAATACAGACGGCTGGTAAAATGCAGGACAAAAAACAAACAGCATTTTTACAGGCCAGGGTCTTGGCGAGAACCTATGGTCTAGCCACTCCATGGCCAGTCAACCATATTTTTAACCTTACATCTCCCTTCTGACTGCATTCTCCACCTCATTAACTTTCTACCACACAAAGGAGGATTCCTACAATGGCCCTTGAAGTGTAGCAAGAAGTACCCTCCAAATGGTCATAGATCCAAGTGTCTTTCATAGTAGTTTCCCATCCAAGTAAAAGTATGGCGTATGAAACCCCTCTAACATGGCCAGCTCCTGGATGTCTAAGGGCAATAAAGTGAAAAGCACAAGCAATGATGTTTGCAAGAGAATGCCATTCAAGTGTGGTGACTTTCACTCACTTTACACACAAGAACATAGCAAAAAGCGCCAGGTACATCGCGGGTGTTCTATAAATGCTAACAACAAGGTAAGAAGCAAAAGAGAGTTGGATCTTTATGAATTATGGTAGTCACATGAACCAAGTCGCAGCAAGACATATTAGCTAACCTATTAATATAGTTGTGTGAGCTACACCACATGCTTAGACATATAAGTTAGCTAACTGAGGTAAAACCCTACCTTGCAAAGGCAAACATGTTTTAGCTATGTGGTCGTCTGTCTAGAGGACTAATATGCTGGCTTACATCTAGTCTAGAGAAGGAAAAAAAACCAAACAAATCAACATTATTTTCAGCTTAGATGGGAAACTGTCTATGAAAGCTTATGCTGTATGTTGCTTTATATACTACAGTGAACTTCCACTATATCTTGCACTAACAGCAGTCACAAAAGCTACCAGCAGCTTCGAAGATTTTTTTTCAAGAGCACCAAAAATCCAATCTGTCTGAAACTGCAGGAGCTTGAAGTAACTGAAGTATTGGAGTAATCAAAATATTTAGGAAGTCCAAGTTGGAGAGAAATGCTTTATGTCCAATAAAATGACACACTTAAGTAACATTTAATGGAGGCAGGAGAAAAGAAAAGCAAGTGACCGGGGGGGAAGAGACGTGAGACAAAACCACAGTGGGGGAACCTCACACAAAGCACTCGTGGAGGTTAAAAACATTATCAGGCGATTCTACTCACGGACGACAGGGCTGAGAATCCAGCCATGTCATCTATGAATTGCCCGATGTTGTTTTTACATCCCCCCCGCAGTGACCAAGCTTTACTTGAGTTTCTTCACTGTGATTTTGCCTCACGTAAGTTCCTCCTGCTTCTGTAACGTGGGGAAGCAGCCATAGTTGCTTCTGAAAGTCTTACCCATATGCGAGGAAGTTAAGTCCTATTTCCCAAAGTGACTTTGACTTCTCTCTACCAGTGTAAGCCCAGGATTGGTCTGAGTAACTCACTGGAAGTCAGTAGAATTTCAGCTTCCAAGTCCACCCAGTGCTCACTGGCCAAGACAGCGCACACAAAGTTCAACACACGAAGTTCTTCCTTTCCCCAATCAATCAGCTGTTACAGTGTGAAACCCTGAAAACTGGGGGACTGGCAGAAGTTGCAACAGAAACAATGCCACACCCCAGCACAGTCAATAGTGAAACAAAAGTCTTTTTTGCTGGCCATGTTTTATTAATCTTTCTTCAAACAGGGGAGCCAAAGATACATACAGTATCCAAAAAAACCAGAAGGTAAAACAAATTTCCAGAAGACCGAGATGCTACATGCTACATTTAACCTAATTATAGTCATGCTTGTTTTGAGGGTGGGACAGGGGACTCATTCAGTAAAAACATACAGTAAAAACAAAATGTCTCACCATATAGACCTTTTAACCTACAGTATTGTTGTACCTTAATTGTTTCCATGCACACAACTAACATTACAAAAATTTAAAATTAACACAATTAAGACTTCTAGGAGCATTTTATAATAAAGCAATTCCTATTTTCTCTGTAGAGAGATCAAGCACCTCCAAATTAAAAATTCCTATACACAGTGAGTGCTTTACTTGAAATTAATTTATTTTTAAATTTAGCATGAATGTATGTGGATAGCCTCAGAATAAGCTGACATTATTTCTCTATTCAGCTATGTAGGCAACAAGCCATAGTGCTAAACAAAAAACTTATCTGTAAAAGTAACTTCAAAAATTAAGTTGACTTTCTATAATTACAGAAAATATTATCTGCTAAAATAAATAAAAATGCTGCATATTAACATTTCACTATAAAGAATGCATACCAGGACATTTTATAAATATTGAATGATTTTTCAATAAGAATAGCTACTACAATAATGCTGGTTAAATAGAAGTGCATTATGAGAAGCACTATGGGTGGTTAATGTTTTGCCACATACTGCTGTTACCTTGAGGTAGATAACACATGCGTACCAAATTCTGCATTCATTTTCAGTTGCTGCTGGTATCATGTGTCTAAGAAATGTGTACAGTATGAAAAACCCTAAAATACACATGAATGAAAAATGTCTCCAGGAAAAAAATAGATATTTTCATGCAAATATGTACAGTCTCACTGTGTAAGTTTCAAGGCAAGTATTTTTTTTCTCTCCAAAACATGGACAACTGTTTTACTGAAAGAATGTTTTTACTTGGTTTAGTGCATTTTTTTCTGTTTCCTCCTGCATTTTGCATTATTTTGCTCTGTTCTTTATTTTTGTGTGCAAACGACATGCCAGTTTTAAAAAAAATCCCTAACATGTATAGAAAGTAATTCTGGATTGTAAAAACAATGGTAAACAGAAAACTAATGAAATCCATACCAAAAGATACACCATCTGATTTCAAGTAAAAAAATTACTTACACTAGTAATAAAAAAAGACAAACACATTTCATGAACAATACAAAAAGAAATGTCTGCTGAGTGTTTTAGTTTAGATGTTTCAGAATGCTGCTGTAGGTTTTATGGGGAATTTGGGGAGAGGACTTCATAGCAGAAGGTGTTAGAGTGGCCTGTATGGATTTCAGTGGTGAACCGACAGGACTGTAAAACTGAGGAATCCCTATAGCCTCAAGCTGCTTGTTGAAAAAGAATTCTCCACTATTACTAAGAAAACTTTCCTCTCGTTCTTTCTCCCCGAGCTTCCCATCTTCTACCGGCTCAGTTTCTAGCATTTCAGCATCTTCCTTCTTGCTAAAGAACTTGTCTAAGTAACTGGTGTAAGTATATTCCTTCTGCATTTGCTCATCTTTCCTCACTTCACAACAAAACTGGTCAATGAGAAAGCACTCCTCCCCACCACTTACAAACTGGCTATCCCACGAAGTTTGGTATATAGCTTCCAATTGTGCCAAATTGGCTATGCCTTTTTCCTGTTTCTCTCTGCTTACTGACTTGGATATTATGCCTTTTGGTTCTAGTTGGGACACCGAGCTATTTAAGTCATTTAACTTATCAACATCATGTTGTAAACTAAGCTGAATGGTTCCCGCTATAAATGAATCAAAGTCAAATCCTTGATTCTTCTCTCTTTCCTTTTCTACAAGCTGCTGTGATGCTTCCTCAAGAGCTATCTGAGCTTTCACCAATCCATTCCTTTCACATTTTGACTTGCCTTTCTTATCTGATTTCTCTTTGCTCTGCTCCTTCCAGTTAGAAAGATCTATGATAAGCTTTGGCTCATAATAATGGTTCACCTCACTCTCATGCCAAACTAAGTTATCTAGGTATGAAGACGACCTCATTTTGTAATTACACGTGTGGCTACATTCCAGATCACAATACTTGTTTTCATGGTGATCTGCATACTGCCAGCAAGGTTCAGTAGAGAAGTGGGTGTCAAAAGCAGGGTCCTCTAAATACTTTTCACGATCGCCATCCAAGTATTTGCGAGGATCTACTTGTACTTCTTCCTCATCAGTGACATCTGAAAGAGCCCTTGGATCACGTTGAACTTCATCAGCTTCAAAGTTATTATGAATAGGCCAGTCATGATCTGAAAACTGACTTTCATGATACCTGCAATAATAAAGTTTCCTTGCATTAATAAAACCAAACTTGACTGCTTGCAGTAATTCCAAACAAAAATGATCAGGACCTAAGATTTCAGCTGAGTTTATAAATCTGCACATGAAAGTACTTTAAATACCTTAAAAATGGCAGAAAACTATACTTCAAATTTTTAAATGTGCCCCAAATACACTATATCCCTCATATATACAGCTAGGTGAATTTAAAATTGAAGGCCACGATCCATAATCTGGAGTGGATCGCAGTGCAAAAGTGTAAGTCACCATGTACATACATAGGTTTTAAGTCTTACTTTGGAACTAATTAAGCTAAGTTCTGGCAGAAGACTCATCTTAAGTGAACAATTAGATTTTAAAACAACTGTTGCAATTTTATATTTGTACAAGTTTAAAGTTTTACTGCTCCTAAATAGATGCATTTCCTTTCCAAACACCTCACATGCAACACTGACTTTAGATGCAAGGATGCCACCAAGGTTCAGACAGAGGAAATAATGTATTATCTACATAAGAAATAGAAATTAAAAAAGAAAGTTACCTTTCCCAATTATAAATATGACTGTGACTTTCATCCATGAGCAGAATATCATCTACTTCGTCCTCAATGTGAAAGGGATGACTTGAAATAGGCTCATCCGTTGGGAAGGAATAAATGCTCATATAAGGATGGGACAAAGCTTCTTCTGCTGTCAATCGATCCATGGGACTAAATGTTAAAATTTGCTCCAGGAAGTCCAGTGCTGCAGAGGAGGAACCCAGGCAATTTAGCTTAGAAACTGAGAAGGTTTATGGCCAAGGACAATTACATTGTTTTATCCTGTAGATATTACAACACAGCAAGTCAAAGATTGCTGAAAACACTGACTTTTGAAGACTAATATTAAGGATGTTATCTCATCTTAAAAGTTTAAGCTCCTGAGGGGTCAAATTTAAGTCCAGGTTAGTGATGTCTCTACTGAAGTATTTACTTATTAACATTTTCTTTACAAGCTTGAAAATAGTGATAGTCTAGTGCATCAATTTCTCACTAGTGCTTTTAGTATGAAGGGAACATTTTTGATTTTTGTGTATGTCTCCCTAACTTTTCCTGCAGCAACTTTCATCTCATTCTCACTTATAATTTCTGCTTCTGTAAGTGAAAGTAAGAGAAAGGCAAGAAAACTAGATGAAGATTGTAAGTATTCTTTGGAAATGAATGTGGGTGTTCACTATCAAAGTTTAAGATTACAGAAGCAACTCAGCTGCAGTTTTAACCTAGCACCTTCCCCAAAACAATTTGCCAAACTGCTTTGGGCACATCAGTGGCCTGAAGGGTTAGTTCACTAGTGTGCATGAACCAAGATGGCAGAGGATGACAAAAAAGGGACATTTTTAATAAATGATTAATGTTTAGGGTCAATGAGACATTTTCAACCTCTCTAGACCTAGAAAGGTGGAGGCCAGAGCAGCTAAAAAATTGAAGCGTCTTTAATTAGTGGAGAATTTCTTAAATGAATGGTGCAATGTATAGCCCTGTCCCTGCTACCAACTGAATGATGCTTATAAGATCCAACTGGTTTGGTGCAAACAAGTTAACTGACAATGGTTTGCTTGCTCTTTGTTTTTAAGCAACTGTATTAGAACATATTTTTTAAAAAAATACTTGCCTTCAGGGCTGATGCCTGCAAGCAGTTGAGTTAGAGGTTTGTGTGGTTCAGTCATATCATTTTTAATGTAAACTGGGATTACATTGAGAAGTTCCTGACGGTCTTCTTCATGCACAACAGGAATTGATTCCAGAATCAGCTGCATCTGTTCAAGCTCATGTGCACCTAACAGACAAAATACACAAGTCAAGCGCATTCCCTTTAAGCTTTTGATAAGCGAGTATTTTAAATATTTACGTCAGGATTGGAAATTTCTTGGGAAAAACTAGTTGGTTGGTAAATAATAGTTTAAAATAATAGCCGCCCCGAGCTGTTTCAGGAGGGGTGGGGTAAAAATATGATTAAATAAATAAATAAAAATGGGAAAAATAACTTTGGGTACAGTCCTTTGCCATTGACTTCAATAGATGGAGGACTGTGCCTTTAGAATATACTAATAAAAATTACTGAAATATTTAACTATGCGAGAATACTTTTACAGAATATGGTGTTACAAAAAAGGAGCTTAAAACCTAAAACTGTATGCTATTGCACTAGCTACCTCAAGCCAGACCTTTACGGGTCATCTGCAACTCTGCATGCTTCCAAGTGCTTAATGTTTCAAGCCTACAACTTTTCATTACTGTGCAAGTCATGTCATTGAATGTTTGATTTGTATGCATTACTGAAAACTGAAATATTGCTTTTAGCTTACTTGAGAAAACACCAGCCCAAAATGTACAGACATTCAGTATTCTTACACTATTAGTATCTTGAACACTGCAGTTTCACTTTATTCTCACAGCCCTAAGTTATCTCTTATCTGCCGTCTTATGCAACCAAATATTGCAATATGTAACCAAACTAAGTGCAATGTGGTACGCATGAATGGAATTTGGTGTTTTCAGATGAGATGCTACCCCACACGGCCACCTAAGAGCCACGGAGCCGACTGCTCGTCTGAAGGTGGAGAGAAGGGATGCGTGCTCCCGTGAGCCTCAGAGTACCCACCCATGGCCACGCACGGAGCACCGCCAGGAAATCTGGAGAGCTCCGTGCAGGGCAAGCCAAATAGCTCCATGACAATGTCCAGTCATGCCAGCAAACAGGTTCACACACCATTCATAGGCACTGCAGAGAGGGGAAAATGGCCTTTGCAAGTCACAAGAACTGGTTGGGAGTGCTGGGGAGCCCGGGGTCCCCAGTGCTCACGCCGGGGACTTGTACCTTGCAAAGGCCAGCCCGGCGCATCCCCTCCCCCCCATGGTCTGTGGCTGGGGGAAGTGTGCGGTAGTTGCCTCTGTGCCTGCCATGCTGGGAGCCACCCATTTGAATCCCTCCCCATGCATTCCACCTGCGTGGGGGCTGTGCAGCAAAGTTATGCTGTGGCCATGGACCCCACTCCCACATCGCCTTGCTTGCTTAAAAAAAACCCAGTTATTAAATTCAATAATGAATTCTACTGAGACTAACTTGTTTTCCCCAGGGTATTAAAAAAAAAAGAAGAAGCTTTTAACTGCAAAGAGACACCTCTGATGAGTACCATACCAACCCCAATTTACATTATTATTATTTTTAACTCCCTCCTACAACTAAGTAAATATCTATTGTTCTTTTACAGAGAGGTAGAAGACACACAGGATGCAGTCACATGAGCTGCAGGGGCCTGATCCCGATGCATCCCCATGGCAGGCAATTGCTGCAGACAAACTTTGGGCCCGCCCCATGGTTCATTCCCCTGTTGCACACCCTAGGCGGGCCAAGGAGCCTGTCACACAGAGCTGGAGGCTCCGACTCCAGCCACGGTGCAGGATTGGGCCTGCTGCAGCTAGGCAGTGGTTGTGTGGGTAGAGGAGTGCCCTGTTTAACAGCTAATCAGAGGAGGAAGGCCCAGAGGAGTGTAAGAGTGCCCCCCTCCCCACCCTGACAAGAAACTGATTGGGGGGGGAGTGGGTGCACTCCTCTGGTCTCCTCCTCCCCCGTATCAGCTACTTGTTGGGTGGCTCGGGGAGGGGAAGCCAGGGAACAGCATGTGCCCTCTACCCAAGCCCCTTCTCCCACGCCCCCAATCAGCTGTGTGTCAGGTGGATGGCGCACACTCTTCCCAGGCTCCGTTCCCTGCAAACAGCTGTTAGGCAAGGGGGGGGGGGAGAGAAGAGGAGGAGTATAGGCCTGATCTATAGATCCCGCCTGGAGCAGGGCTGCACTGCCTGGCCACATGAGTTGCCCAGTCTTGCCCTACTTTGGATAAGGCTCATCAGCCATGCATCCTCAGAAATTGCAGAGCAGTCAGCTGCTTGCCCTGCCCCGGGGCGGGAAAGATGGGGACATGAGACAGGCCCTGGTCACACAAGCCAACGTATTGCATGGCTCATTTGCCCAGAAAGGGCTAAGGCTACCTAAAATGTGGTAGCCTCCCCAGTCTGTCTCACGTGGCTGCACCCACAATCTCTGCTACCAAGGAGGCTGAAATTCCACTAACTTCTAATGACACTGTAGGAACGAACAGTTTACCATCATTAGAAACAATCACAGCACATTTTGGGTGATTTCAGATGTTACGGGGCCCTTTGGCCCCCGTACCGAAACCACCGGCTTCGTTCCCCGCCGGGGTCACCTCGTAACGCCACAACAGACGTGCTGGGGGGATCTCGGCGGGGAAACTGGGAGGGGTCGGGGCCATGCGGTGCAACGTGCGGCCGCACGGCCCCGCCCTCCACGCACCCCGCCGCCCGCCCTCCGAGGAGACGGGCGGGCGGCAGGGCCATTGAGGCCGCCGCGTCGGGCCGGAAGCGCTGTGGCCCGGGATCCCGCCGGGGATCCCGGGCTGTGGCGCGCGGCCAGACGTGACTTTTCGTTGGTCCCGGCCCGGGGTCCGTTTGACCACGCTTCCCAGGACCTTCCCCCGGCTAGCCCGGGAAGCGTGGTTCAAACAGACCCCATGTGGGGATTCACCGTGGCGAACATCTGGCGCCCCGCAAACAGACGTTCGAGACACGGTGACCACAGGTGGGTATTCACCGTGGTTCACCGTGATCTCGTAACGTCTGAAGACACCCTTTGTGTCATGTGTTATGCATCACATTTCTGTGAATTAGAAAGAGAATGTAAGCATCACCACTTACTGGTGCCATTTGCCAACATCCTGCCCATTTCAGCTATTTCATGTTGCTTGCTCAATAGTTCATTGGACAGCCAGACACTTTAGGTTCTGATCTGTTCGAGAAGCAGACTAGTTAGATCATCTCAATTTTTTATAAGCCTTTTTAACCAATGAATATTCTGACAACTATTTTTAGCAATGTTCCTCCTAATTAGTAGAAGCATATTTTTCTTCAAACTAAACTTAGTATTGGTTGACAAAAGAAATACTCGGCATGTGTGGTGGGCTTTCCCTTCTCCAAAAAGGTTTTATATATATTGTATATGTTTTTACTGTTGGAAGTCGCCCCGAGCTGTTTGTAGGAGGGGCGGGGTAAAAATCTATGAAATAAATAAATAAATAAATAAATAAAAATCACAAAAGCATAGCAGCTCATTCAGTTAGCCACATACTTTTACTGCATGGTAGGGAATCCTGGGTCCAGCGGCTAAATGCGGCCAATTTTATTTGGCCCCTCAATCCTATCCCCAAACACTGAAAAATTGAGCTCTCAGGGTAAGAGAGAAGATGGGAAGGTATGCACAAAAAGGGCAGGGATCGGATCCCGGGCACAGATCCACGATCTGGACCCTCCACTTCAGCCACCAGTCCCTGACACTTAATTAGCCCTTAGGGTTTTTGCTACTTTTCAAAGTGATCTCTGGAAGGGAAAAGGTTCCCCACTCCTGTTCTATAGAAACCGTATTGTTGGCACACAGAAGATGCAAAATAATACAAAAGGAAAAACACAACAACAACTTTCCCTCATAAGGTGCATGGGAAAGTGAACTTCTACTAATTTTACAACTTTGGAGTCACTACCGTAACAAAATACAGGAATCATGTGAGCAATGGAATAAATTCTGCGGTAAGTGTGAAGTAAGATTGTAAGGCTTAAGTTAGTCTCTAATACTTCTATAAAATGTAATGCCTGGAACCCCTAGTCATGGACCAGGGCACCACTGTATGAACACAAAGATGGCACCTGTCCCAAAGATCTTACAACCTAAATAAAAGCAGACCAAAAAACGGGCAGTGACGATAAACATTCAATACAATAGGAAGAAACTTAGTCCTAATAAACCCTAAAAATCTTAAATGCAGCAAGGGCATATTGCATTTTATTTCGGCCCCACAGGCACTTTGATTTGTGGATGTTAGCCGTTAACCTTGACATCTGGTTTTGAAAGTTTTTGCTAGCTTGTATTTCTACACAATATTGACACAGCATTGGATAGGAAAGCCCACTGCACGTAAGTTGGACATTTAAGACTTGATTGGTTCATGCTAGTCCAGTACTCTACCAACCTGCAAAGAGAGTTTTCCCAGTCAGCATTTCAGCAAAGATGCAACCTGCAGCCCACATGTCAATGGCTTTAGTATAGTTGTTAGGAGAAAGTAAGAGACGGGGCGACCTGTACCATTTAGTAACCAATCCTTCGGAAAGATGGCCCTTTGGAGGAAGAGAAATCTTACTTGCATTTTTTTTTCTTTAAAAACAAAAGCCCTTTTAATTTGAAAGCCTCCATGCTAGGATTTTACATACCAACAGACTGCATTTAAAAATCAATATGCTAAACAAGGCTAGATTCTGTTTGAAATGAGCTGCAAGTTTATTCTTGAAAGACTATCAGGCATTTTAAAAATAGAGTTGGCTGTCCAAGGAATGTTATATTCCTGGATCAGCTAAAACATGGCGATACTTTTTTTTTTATTAGTGCAATGAGTCCTCATTTCTGAAGTTCAAATTGATGAAGAGGTAAAAGTGTCCTGTGAGACATTACGTTGAAACGATGAATGCAAACAGGAAAAAATCACACTACCTCAAATAAATCCCAGAGAGTAGTCACATCAATACACTGGGGACATATTTAAGGTCAGTCTCAGGTTCCAAAATTATGCATTTATTCCCTGTTTCTAAAGTCTAATTTGTGTTTTAAAATTTTCTTATGAAAACATTGGGAACACTAAATTGCAGTTCTGTTATAAGAAAACTGGTTAGAGTAGCATCCTCAGAACTCAGTTTAGCTGGAACCAAGACCAACAAATGACAGAGTCTCAGACTTGTGGCCCCTAAGGATTCTAACAGCTCTTAGTGGTGGTCCACGGAAACGACAGCATTTCAGAGTTCAGACAGATTGCATAAGGCCAACAGATATGATGAATGCTGTGACGAAGGGGCTAGATACCAGTTCAGGAAGGAAAGTGTAAGGAAAAAACCCCCACATATACCAAGCAGCACACAGATAGTACAATAGCTTCTACTAAGCACCTAGATAGGTCTAGCATAGTCCTTGACCAACTCTAGACCAGGAGGGATCCCATTCTTAGATGGCTAAATAATCAGACTATCACTTTAAAAAAATAATTAAAAAATCAACACACCTTATGGGAATAATGAGGATCCATGATCCGTGCAAGACCAAAGTCACCGATTTTCAGCACCAAGTCTTCAGTATTAATGAAAAGATTAGCTGGTTTGAGATCTCTGTGCAGAACGTTTGCCGAGTGAATATACTTTAGCCCACGTAGCAGCTGGTACATGAAAAGTCTGGCGTGCTCTTCTAGTAAAGGGCCCTGCTCTAGCGGATTAGCCAGATCTGTCTCCATGTACTCTTGAACAATGTAAACGCAGTTCAGTTCTGTAAGGGAGCCCACGTCATCTGTTAGCTGGCTTCCATTGGGACCAAGAATTTCAAATACTTTCACAATGTTATCATGGTCAAGTCTTCTAATGATCTTTATCTCACGCAGAGCGTGTTTAACACTCTGAGGATCTGTAAGGACAATTTTCTTGACAGCCACTCTTTTGTCACAGTCATTATCGACAGCAGAAAAAACTAAGCCATTTCCACCACAGCCCAGAGGTTTTAAGTCCATATACCGAGAGCCCAGATCAAAACCATGAATGTTCATGAGACTTTCAAACTTTTCTGCCATTTTGAAATCTTCACGTTTCTTTTTCAAACTTCTGTAAACACGCAAGACACTTCCACTTGTATTTGATGGAAAGATCTTACAGAAAGAGAGAAGAAACACTCGGCTTTGATTGCAAGATGGTTTCTTGACACACTCATTGCATTCTCAGTCAGCCAGGCCTGTTGTGCCCCTCTTATAGACCCCCACAAGCTCTACAATTCAAACTGAGCGCAAGATAGAAAGATTGCAGCATTCATAGTTCAAGAAAGGTGCAGCATCTCTGCAGACATTAAAGGAAATACTCACAAGAAACTCAAACGGAATGAAATGACATACTATGTACTCAGCTCTACTGTGCTAAACTGGTTAACATTTAACAAAAATGTGAATAAATATGCACGTAATAGGCTTCTATTAGCATCCTCCTCCTCCTCCTCCTCCTCCTCACAGTGCAGATACATTCAGTGTTGGACTGGTCCTGAGCAGCGTCATTCTATGGTGCTGGTAAGCACTTATTTTTTTCCTTCTTCTTTGTTTACGGTCTCGTTATTCAGGAAACTGGCAGCTCTTGATTGACAAAAGATGCCTTCAGTTAATGATCAGGTGGCTCCAGCTCACCACAATCACAATCAAAGCTACCATCCATCTTATTCTTTGAAAACCTGGAGAGAAGAAAAAGACATCAGTATTCCAACATTTCATGCATTTTAGACAAGATGTGTTCAACACAATTACTCTACATGGGCTGAAACTCAAAAGGGGAACCATAATTGTAAAAGTTAAAGACAGGTGTCTTTATAGTTAATGTTGAGAGGATGAAAAATGAAATTAATCGACGTGCTGCTTCTGAAGTGTTCATATTTTGCTACAAGTATATTTGATAAGATATGCAGGTAAAAAGGGCTATTGATTTGAATAAGAACAGAGCTATGATAGTCTGGTGAATTCTCAATGAAAAGAATGTTTTATTGTAATATTCAGCTTGTGCTTGACTTTGGCAGAGTCTTTAGTGATTGTAATTTTACTAATAAAGTTTAAGGAAATCCTATTCAACTGTACTTCAGCAGGGCATGGGACTAAATCCCTCTTGCTTTTTATGCTCTTTTACAGGGAAGACTGAAGTTGTTAAAACTTCACGTTTTATATATAGCCTTTAGCAGAGAGTGTTAGCTTTTCAAACTTTGAAAAGCTATTACCTGGCTATAGAATAAGTGATGAACATTTGAAAATGAAGACTAAACATGTAGACTACTATGCAGCACTAGAGCAGTGGTTCTTAACCAATGAGTTGGGACCCACAGGTGGGCTCAAGGAGGGTACTGAGGGTGGCTTGGGAAGAGGGCTCAGGGTGGCTTAGGAGTCAATCCTCTGCCACATCCCCTTCTGTTGCTTGTTCTGGCCACCTATGGTGCTGAGGGTGGCCAGGTGTAGGACTGGGAGAGGAGGGATGTGGCTTCCTGCAGCATCCCTGCCGTCTTGTGCCATTGCCAGAATCAGTCTCCTCTGCCCCGCTACTGCCACCACCGTGTCACTCCTGATCCCGGATCTTTAAAAAGTGTTTTGGTAGATCTTGCCCAGCGAAAGATTGAGTACTGCTGTTTTTAGCGCACAGTGTGCATATACGTTCAGCTAATTAGGTGGCCATTTTCTCCAGGTGGTTTGCATGTAGTCATGGAGACTCTTGTCTCTCCTGCTTCATGGTCAGCCCTCCAGCCCACTGAATTATATTTAAAGCTATGCGGATACATTTCATGAACACATGTATAATTTTCTTTAAAGTTTTAGTTAAATTCGTATTCTTAGCATGGTGTGTGGTATAAGATGCCACCAAGATCAGTAATTTCATAATTATATTAGGAAAGTAAAAGGCTAGGCATTGCAGTGTTTTCAGTTTTCTGATGCAAGTGTTAAGAATGGTATTATAAGTTAATGCGTTACAGGGCTTTTATAATTGGTGTGGATGAACTGAATAGTGGGCTAATTCTTGAGGGTTATTATTATGTGCAATATGAAACCTGCCCTGCGGTTCCTCTCTTTTTAAGCTATGAAGAAATTTATTGGGGGGAAAAAATCTTAACTCGAAACTAAACAAGTGTTTTGTCAAGTCTTAATATAAACTGAATGAAGTGTTCAGAAATCGCTCCAATACCCTCCAGAAGTGTCCTCAATATGCCAGCTCAAGATACAGTGTATAGTATTTCCAGATGCTTGTTTTCCCCTCCCCCCGTTATGCAGTTTAACAGCAATTACGATCTTAGCATACAAGGACATTTGCTGTGGAGCTGAGACTACCTGTACATACTGGAAGTACCATTAGTTACATTATATTCTAAACTGGTCACTGGCTGCTCCATTAGACCAAGAGCTCCATGCTTTTAGCATATTTAGGAACATTTCCCCCATTTCCTACTCTAAGTTATTCTCTTGCTCCTGATATAAATTGAAACTGTAACAATTAGTGGTGAAACTACTTTCCCTCAGAAGCTAGCAGTCTGTTACCTGGAAACTACTCCAACCCACCGAGAGTTATCAGTACTTTTAATAACTGTTATGAGAGATTTCAGTTTTAAAACTCTAATTAGCCTCCATCAAATCTTATGTTAACTCAAGGTCATTACTTAATAAGAGCACAAAGACAATTTTATTATTCTTACAAAAATGATTTCCATTTTGGAAATAATGGCCTTTTTTGAAAAACTACTGGATGTTAATTAATTATACAATATAAAGGTAGAGGAAGATATTTGGTTACTCAAAATTTGGGCAAAGATCTTATTAACTCAGGAGTGGCTGATTATTCCCACTACTGGATTTATTTATTTATTTATTTATTTTGGGGGGGGATTAATACATTAGTGAGAATTCGGTGCAGCAAGCAAAACCTGCCTCTTCCAACATCATTTAGAACATTTAGATACCATACACAAGAGTCAAGAGCAGTCGTTAAAAAGTTTTCCCTAGATCCTTTTGGAGAAAAGCATTCTCCAAGTCTCATTCCTGATCTCAAATATGAGATTACTGTTTATCAGGTCACAAAATATCATCATACGGCAATTTTAATTAAAATCGTGTCAAAATGAACTCAAAGTCCACACAAAATGGAAAGGGTGTAGAGAAGTACTATTTGAAAGCTATGCACAAGGGATTCAGTACTAAGTTTTCAATTCAGTTTAATGGTGCTCCTCACACAAGCAAATGTTAAGTACATACATAGTTCTAGCATAGTTTAAATGCAAAATAAGAGGCAAGCTGCCAGGCTAAGTCTTCTACAATATCAGCCCTCCTCTTAGTGGAAGTTTCTCTCCACCTTTTTAGCAAATGCTCTGCACAGTGGAGAAGAAACTTCTATTACTAATATTTTATTCTAAAAACATACTCCAGCTATTCATTATTATGCTACAAACTATTCATAACTTAGAACTCAAATAAACAAGCTACATTTTTTTGAGATCCAATTATTATTATTATTATTATTATAAGCATTTATATAGCGCCAGCAATGTACCTGGCATTTTACAAAGAATAAGATAGATATGGTCTCTGCCCCGAGGGGGGGGGGAGGGATTACAATCTAAAGACAGGGGGAGGGGAGACAGGGAAGGGGGAACAAAGTGAGAGACAAGGGATGCGACATTCATGAGGATGCGAAAGCTCAGGTACATGTTCCTGGCTGGCTGCAAGTTGGGAGTTTACAGACAGCAGGTGGGGGATAATCCTGGGTGGGAATGGTTAGCAGGAGTTAGGAAGGGTGGTCACTGCTTTTGACTTTTGCTTACTTGCAAACATACAAGAACTGTATCATGTGAAGTGACCCATACGCTTCCATTACAGAAAAAAAAATCCCTAAAGTAGTATAAGTTTTGTTGTTTTTAAGTTGCTTCTAGAGTGAAATAGGGGTACCTAAGCAAAACCCACACTATTATATGGAAGCTGATGACTTTGAGAGCAGCAACCAAGGTTTCATCATACTTCTACCTCCTCTAGTGGTTGCTTAAGAAACAACACTGCAGTCCCAACCCAAAGTCAATTGCCTACCCAGTTGCATACATCAAATTACAACTGAAACAAGAATGGCTTCATAGTAAAAAGACAATTGAAAGGGGATAGAGGAAAAACAGTGAAACCCACTCCTCTTTGTGTATGCTCTACTCAAGAGTAAAAAGTCACTGGGTGAAAACAGACATGCTCGTAACCCCACTAAACACCGCTTTAACATTTTTTATGCATGCTGCAGGGCTGTATTGGTGACCTATGCAGCCCTGTAACATGCATAAGAAATGTTAAAGAGGTGTTAAAGTGGAGTTAAGGTGCATGTCTGTTTTCACCCACTGTCTGGAACATCTTCCAAGTCCTTTCCAACTCAACTTCAAAATTACCTGAAAAGTTTGAAGAAAAGTTTACTTTTCCATTACTTTTCAATCAAGCCTTCTGTGTGTTACTTATAAAACAGAAGACTTTTTGTAAAACCACTCAGAGGGGTCATGAATGACACTTTTCAAAACGCAAGCTAGTCAAATCTGTATTTTGATACAGAGCTTCAATGCAAGCCCTAAATTTGGAAGTCAGTCAGTCCAACTGCTTATCTGGAGACTGCATATGGCAAAATACAAAATGGTACCAAGATTTTATTTTGTTTTTGTTTTTTAAGTTGTTCTTTTTCAAGCTTACAATTGTAACAGATACACTAAAAAGCAACAAGTGTCCAAGAAAAAAGATGACTCTGCATATTATAGTGTATGGCACAAAAGATTAAGGGCCAGACTTTTCTGCCAACCTCACAGGCACTGAATAGTACCTTATTTCATGAGTAGTCCCTTTGTATTCAATTGGACTGTTCATGGAGAAGGGGACTAAGCAACATGGTAGCACTCTTTCACCTCCAGAGGCACAATGTCCACACAACCTGGTTTTACAGGAAGATAATTTCGGAGTACACAATTTCTCTTTCAGTGGGGATCTACGGCAAGTCTATCATCTTTGAAACACTCAGCAGGGAGTGCTGAGGTCACTGAAAGAACAAAGTCTTCTAGCTCCAGGCAATTTGCAAGACAGGCAAATGCCTAGTTACGTTTTTCTAAATGATTACTTCAATCTACTTTTACAGGAAATATTAAACACAGCAAGGAAAGGCACTACACATTTTGGTAGTTTCAGGGAACGTAGCTTCCAGTTAGACTAAAAATCACTTGTAATTTCAAATAACAGTTAAATATAACTACTTGATCATGAAATGATTTGTACTTGTGTTTTTCTGGTAATTAAAGCTTCACAAGAGTTCTTAAAGAAGGTTATACAATCTAATAAGACTTTGCACTATGCCTTCAACTATATAAGTACACTGCACATGTATTTTTTCAAATCAGCCACGTTGCAGTCAGTAGGCAGTGAGTCATCATGGAACACATAAACTGCTGCTTCTCTCAAGCCTCCTACCTACTCCCCACACAATTTAGAGACCTGTATGCCAACAGTCAGCAGATGTTACTATTAGCTTATGAATTCTCAGAATGATTAATGGATGTATGTAAAAACACTGCAATTTTTCTTTTTAGCATAAATGGATGCTCAATTAATGTTAAAGTCATAAAAATCAACATTTCTTCAGGACTGAAATAAATTTCTATTTCTTAACTTTCTGTTGCAGCATCCTTGCAAATATGCTATTTCTTGACAAGGATGTGAGTTTTTAGCCAAAAGCTTTCCCCCCCTCCACCCCAAACAAGCAAACTGATCACAATAATATATCTTCAATCCAGCTTCTGAATCTATCTTTTTCAATTTAAGAGCAAGGTTGCCACCTTCTGCAGTTTGGCCCTGAGACTCCCATTGGCCAAAATAGGAGTCTCAGGGCCAAACTACAAAATGTGGCAATCCTATCTAAGAGTCCAACAATATTACTAGGACTAATTTTATTCTGGTCACTCACTGCTCTTATTAGGTTTGCAGTAGTTCTTCTGTCTCAGCCACTATCCTTTCTGAGATCAGTAAAAGTTAACCTTATACTAGTAGTATGGTGGAAAATAATGCATTGATAACAAAAATAAGTAAGTTCACCATCTAGGAGTTGTTCTAGCCATTACTACATTTTGCCAGTTTAACAACGGTGCCTCTCTTTCTGTACAAATAACCACTTAAGTTAATTAATTAAGGCCTTGTTACACAATCTACTTTTAAGAAAAAAATATTTCTTTATTCTGAGGATCTTCCACATTCGTTTTGCCTCACCCCAAATCCTCCTCACATCAAGGCTCTGTAAAACAGCAATGCTCTTTCTAGACATTGCCAGCTGTACAAAACTCCCTTTGGCTGATTATTTTTTTTACAGGCACCAAAGTGATCCTTGTCAGCTGCAGTTGTTTTAAAACGAGACACCTCCACACATGCCCCCCCCCCTTCCCATCCACACGTCCAACTGCTTGTGTGATAGTGGTGCGTGAGGCGGCGTACTACTGAGACCCACGCAGTGGCCACTCATGGCCACGCACAGAACACTCCTGAAAAGTCTGGTGTGCTCCATGTGGGCCAGGGTGTCTGCCTCCATGGGCAGGGCAGTTATGCTGGGAGCGCTTGTTTGAAGCGCTCCCCACGCACACGGTGTGTATGGGCATCCTGCAGCTGCGCCACTAGCCAAGGACCCCCCACCAGCGCTCATTTAAAAACACCCTAAGAGGCCGTGCCTCAGCAGAACCGCAAACCACTGCTCGCTATGGCACAAGGGACTAGGAATCAAGGCAAGGTGTCAAAAATGGCAGGGCAATGCACCAGCACTCGCATCTGGTCCCTTTAAAGTTATTTTTCCATAGTGGGACAGAATCCATGGCATACTTTAAGAAGAAAAAAAGTAAACTGACAAATAATGACACATTTCCATCTGTTTTTATTCTTTTACAAATACACAGAGGAAATTTCCCTAGCGGCTGGCATTTTTTTACCTGAACATTCCACAAAACTTTAAAAATAATAATAGTAATTGTTTGGCGTGAAAGGTGAGTCTGATGTCTTTAAAACAAAACAAAACCCATTTAAAGAGATACATACTATTCCAGTCTGGTAGGTCAGAAAAAGGGCAACTCCAACTAGAAGTAACTTCTACCAGATTCAAATCACTCTCTGCTATGACTGGGCTTTCTCCAAATACCAGAATCGGTTCTGGCAGTTGGAAAAGTGACCGGGAGGTTTAAAGTAGGTCTGGATGACTAACATCAGCTACCTTCACATGCCCTTCAATTTCTATGTATTTAGAGAAACCCTCACAACGGAGATGTACATATGGAGGCCCCCCAAGCCACTGTCCATGCCTGAGCGCTGCCGAGATCACTCCCGGCTCCCCAAACCTAGCCCCGTCCGGGATGAGACCGAACTTTCGAGGGGGCAAGGAGAGAGTTCAGGACAGGAAGCGACCGAGGGTCCCAGGAGTTCAAGGCAGAAGCGAAGCGGCCAGTCAGTGCCGCAGTACGGCTTCTCAATGGAAAATATGAGCTACTGCTTAGGGAGCCTTTTTGCAGGCAAGAGATTGTGTCAACTAACTTCCCCCGCCGCAAGGGAGTGACTAAACCCCCTCCGGAGAGAGGGCTGCGGGCGGCCCCAGCAAGGCTGCCCCCGGAAGCCACAGCCCCCTGAAGAAAGGGTCACCCGTTGTTCACACACACTATCCCCCCCAGACCGGGGCCTAAGGGGGGAGAAGCCCCACTCCCCCCCAGCTCCAAGCCCGTGAGCTCTGGGTGGGGGAATTGGGGAAGAAGCAAACCACCCCCGGCCCCTCTACGCCATGGACCCCGGGGGATGGCCCAACAATGCCCGGTCCCACAGCGCCTCTCTCTCCCGCCACGGGAGCGACCCCATCCCCCCGGGAGCCTCCCCCAGCCCTTCAGCGCCGAACCGAGCGGGACAGGACGGCTCCAGGCTCTCCCCTCTGGCCCGAGCCTCTGCCCTGGTCGCCGCAGTGCGGGGGAGCCGGCCCGGTACCTCAGTCCCTGGCGGGGAGCGCGGCGGCAGGGAAGAGGGCAGGCCGGTCGGCGCTGGCAGGGAGGAAACAAAGCGCCTTTGTGCGGCGGCAGCAGCAGCAGCAGCGACCGGCGCGGTGCGCACTGCGGTCCGGGCCCGGCTCCTCTAGCCCGGCTCTCCCAACCGCCCGCCCGCTCATTCGCCCCGGCCCCCGCACTCACGGGGCTTCCCCAGCTCATTGGAAGGCTGCGCTGCACGCACTGCGGGGCTGCCCGGCCCTGGCGACGAGTCCTGATCCGGCTACTGACCGCCTCGCTACTGCCGCCGCCGCCATGTAACCCGGCTCCGAGGGCAGAGAGGGCGGGCGGGCGGCGGCGAGCTCCGCCTTCAGGCAGCCGAGGGGCGGAGTCCAGCCGAGCCGCCCCCTGCCCTGCAGCTCCGCCCGCCTCGCGCTGAGGGGGGGAATGGCGCGCGCCGAGGGGGCGGACGAGGTCAAGGGGGGGGGGGGGAAGCTAGGGGGGCTTATCCAGGGGGCTGTAGGGAAGAAGAGGGTGCGATTCTTGTGGCAGGGGAGGAGACAGGGCCACGCAGTTAACAAACAGAGAGTGTTTCTATTTTTTTAGAAGGTCCCTCATAGGTTTAATTTTATTTTTCCGGAAAGACAAAAATAAATAAATCCTTCTCCCCCCCCCCCCAATTATTTTATTTCCTACTCTCTTTTTTTGCCTTTTAAGCCACACACGTCACTTTTCCAAGCTTCTCTCTGAAACCTTAGGCAGGTTTTCCTATTAGAAAGAAGGGTTCTGCCACGTGTCTCATTCAAGGACTTCACAAAAGTGACATGATTTTAGACAAACCCCCAGGATCAGCAGATTTTGATCTCAGGGTTTGGCAGCAATGGTGGAAAGTGTCATAGCGAGTCAGACCAATAGTCCAGCTAGCCCAGTGCCCTGCCTCTGACAGCATCCACCTCTGCCTGCGTCAGAAAAGTGCACAATGGCACCAGGTGATAACTGAGTCATCCATTTCCTGTTATTCACTTGTTTCCCCTGCCCCAAAAGTCCAAGGTTTTGACTCCTGCCCAACTAGGTTAATAGCCATAGGAAAAAAATAATATTCAGGCAAGGGGTATTCTTTTATTATTAACATTTATATGCTACCCCCTCCTGCTAGAAACATCTCAGGGCAGCTAACAACATTTAAAAATACATGGGGGTGAGGCAGTGGGGAAGAGGTGCCTGTTGCGATGACAGGTATGATGTGCAGGCCCCGATATTGAAGAGCTGGGGCTTGGGGCCTGCATGGGTACAAATGCAGATTATGGTTTCTAGCCCTCAAGAGTCTACTGTATGTTTGGGCAGTGGTAGGGGGAAATGAGTAAGACATCTTGGCAAAGGCACAAAGTGCTGATATTTAAGCAAAGATAATTCAAGGTAGGCATGAACTGAAGTTTAAAATGGAGGCTGGTTATGCAAGAAGGTAAAGACAGTAAAAGGCCGAGTGGAGATGTAGCAATGGGCTACAGCACCTAGCTCCTGTAGAGTATGGGACTAGCCTGCTGACGAAGGACCTTTAATATGGATTATAATTGCAGGTAGGCCAGAATTATAAGTAGCAGCTGTGGATTTTATGGTGAGGGGATTACCATGACTTTTAACTGGGCTCACCATGAATGATGGGGTAAGTACTACCCCTTCACGGCACAGGTAGATGGTTGGGAGTTGTGCTGGGGGATTCAGGCACCATTTCTGCTGGAAATAGTGAAGGGACAAGTGAGTGTACCTGGAAAGTAGCCAAGTGCAGACAGTGGGGCAGGGTTAATACTAGATACTCTTTATAGGATCAAAGCAAGTGCAAAACAGATTTGGGCAGAAGAAAAGCCCCAGAAATAAATCAAAATGGGGACTTTAACAGGTCTGATGATTAGGAGTATTAAGAGCTATTGTGAGCATCCTAGATTGCACTAGTACAAGTGCATGGGAGCATGGGAGGTGTGGTTGAGAGTGTGCAACTACCACACTGCAGTGCTGGGATGGATTAAGCAACTTCAGTGTGGAAAAAACTAAAGGATGCTTAACATAAGTAGTGCCATATTGGGTCAGACCAATGGTGTATCGAGCCCAGCACCTGTCTCCGACACTGGCCAATCTAGGTTGCTTGGAAGAACAGGTCTCAGTGGGGCTATCCATTCCGAGTTGTTCACATCCAGCGCCCGACAGTAAGAGTTTATATTCCCCAAAGTTACCCAGCTTAATGGACCTATCCTCCAGAAACTTGTCCAATCCTTTTTTAAGCCCAGCTATACTACTGGCCTTGACTACATCTTCTGACAACAAATTCCACAAGTTAATTGTGTGTTGAGTGACAAAAATACTTTTATTTGTTTTAAATCTGCTACCCATTAGTTTCATGGAGTGTCCCATACTTCTAGTATTATGTGAGAGGGTAAATAGCCATTCCCTATTAACTTGTTCCACACACTGAACTGTTCTATACCACTTATCATTTTTGTTGCCCTTCTCTATACGTTTTCTATTTCCACTATATATTTTTTGAGATTGAGCGACCAGAACTGCACACAATATTCAAGGTGCAATTACACAATAGATTTATATAGTGGCATTAGGATATTTTAAGTTTTATTCTCTATCCCTTTACGAATAATTCCTAACATTCCGTTTGCTTTTTTGACTGCTGCCGCACACTGAGTGGAGGATTCCAATGGTCCTTTTAAAATGGGCTGCGGTGCGGGAAGAGATGGGTGTGTGGCATGATGGGTGTGCAGTGTGTGGGGTAGTCATCACATGGACGGACACCCACCTCCACGCATGGCCCTGTCACCATTTTGGTCAATGGCTCTGTGCGCGGGCGATGGGTGGATGTAGGTGGAGATGGATGGAGTGCAGGAGCATGCACCCCCCCCCACCCACTGCCTGCGGTGGTCACACAGGCACCCCCCACCCATTCCCACATGTGGGCATAGGGGTGGGGCGTGTCTCACCTGAAAGGGCCAATGTTTTGTCCACAATAACTTCAAAGTCCTTTTCCTGAGTGGTAACTCCTAATTTAGAACCCAGCACTGCAATGTATACATTTTATCGTTCGGATTGTTTTCCCCTATGTTAATCAGTTTGCACTTGTCCATCCACATTAAATTTCATTTGCCATTTAGATACCCAGTCACCCAGTCTCGCAAGATCCTCTTGCAATTCTTCACAGATGGCTCATGTTTTAACAACCTTGAATAACTCATATAATTCATATAACTCTTCAGGGTAGTGCAGATTTTCCCCAAAGTCTCTCATGGACCTTTTTAGGGTGCTTTTAGACAAGCACCTCCCCACCCACTTCCCACCCATTATACATGTTATAGGGCACCACTGCAGCCCTGCAACATGTATAGAGTGGGTGCGGAGGTGCTTGTCTAAAAACACCCACTGAGTATCATGACTTCAAAGAGTGGCAAGTTAGGCTGTAATATCCTCTTCATAAGAATCTTAGCACACTTTCTCCTGTTTAATGGATTACAACAAATAAGTTTATATTATACATCCCTGTCATAAGGAGACACTGGGCTACATGTAGACTACAGGTCTAACAAATATGTAAAGTTTAAACATGTATGTAATATGTAAGCTGAGAACTGGAAACTCACTTCATGTAATGGAGAAAGGCAAAGTCGTGCCGAATGTGTATTCAGAAAAAACCGTAACACCTCTGCAGACACTAGCCATAGATCATTGAGTTGCAAATGGATTTCTTCCTGTGGATGTGACTGAAAGCACAGTCACCGGGCGGGAAAATAAAACAAAGGACCCTGGGAAGTGGGGGGGGAGACAAGACAAAGAAGGGATTCATCTCTCCCAGTTGGTTGAGATCAGCTCGTTGAGCCTCATCTGCATGATCCTAGCTTACCAGCTGGAGAAGGGCTGCACCAATGGAACGATGAGGCTTTTTGGAAACTCTAAAGACGGATACCTGGCCAAGCTTTCCATCGCTGGCTGTGACATGAACTGAAATATCCTTGGACCTGGATTAGGGTAAGCCTAAATCAGGAGAATCCAAGTACAGATTGGAATGTGTTATTGGTTATGTTATATTCATTTCTGCACTCTCGAGTATAATCTTGTACTGCATGCTTATTCATGATTTATTCAATGAACAACTTTTTACTGAACTTCATATGGTCCAGTGGAATCGCTAATCCTAATATTGGTGGGACACAGTTTGGGGTTAATTCTTTGTTTACAAACACAGACGAACCTAGAGAGAAAGAGTCTGTGCTGGGAAACTCTGTGGTTGAGAAGGTGAGAGAAGGTTTCCCTGTTGCAGGCTCAATCCATTTTAGAGAGAGGGCTGATCCAGTGAGAGCTGCAAACCAGGGGAACTGAGTCACAACAGCCTAGAGTGGGGTAGTGAGCCACAATCCCATGACAATCCCAATAAGTAGATTCAAAAGGGAGCATAAATCAATATAAGAAAAATGAATATAGACAACTTTTACCATAGTACTAAGCCTTATAATTACATCCACTGTGTGCTGAATGGATGCAAAACAGCTGAACTGGTAAAAGCAGCTCCTATTCACACAAAAGTTAAGGGAAAACTAAAAAAGTCATTCAAAAAGTGACATGCTAGCCCCCAACAAGTAATTGCTTTTTCCTCTGCTAACTTCTGTCATCTGGCTCAAGCAGACTTAACCTCTTTTATTAAGCCAGGAGTTCTGTGCTCTTACTCTGTCAGCAGGAAAGCTAGTAACACATCTGGCTGAAGTTACAAAATAATATTTATTTTATTTCATAGATTTATACCCCGCCCTCCTGCAAAAGCAGCCCGGGGTGGCTTCCAACAATAAAACAATATACAATATAAAACGATAAAATACAATTTAAAATATTCATAACAATCAAAATATTAAAACAGGGCTCAATGCCTTTTTCAGCAATAAATATTATCAATAATAGAACAGGTGGAGGAGCTAAAAAAAAACAACCCTCACCCTACCCTCCCACCCTCCGCAAAGGCCTGGGCGAACAGCCAGGTTTTGCAACTTTGCCGGAATGTCAACAGGCTTGGGGCCAGGCGAGCTTCCTCCGGAAGGGAGTTCCAAAGGCGCAGCCCAGCCACTGAGAATGCCCTCTCCATTGTGGCCCCCTGCTTAACACAGGGAACCTCCAAGAAGGCACCCCCGGAGGACCGAAGGAGCCGCTCCGGGGCACGGAGGGCAAGGTGGTCCCTGAGGTATGAGGGGCCCAGACCGTAAAGGGCTTTGTAAATCAATTCCAAAACCTTGAACCTGGCTCGGCACGCTATCGGCAACCAGTGCAGAGCTCAGAGCACAGGTGTAATGTGCTCCCGACGGCCCGTCCCTGTAAGGAGACGAGCCGCCGCATTCTGCACTAGCTGCAGCCTCTGAACCAGGAACAAGGGAAGCTCCANAAATGCTTTGGGCAGCTGAGCAGCTGAACCTTTTTGTCCCTTTGGGGACCCACTCCCTCTCCCAGTGGAGTGGGTGGGTCCCCGAAGGGAGAACAGGTTCAGTGACAGCTACAGCAGCCTCTGCAGCAGTTCAGAGGCTGCTGTAGCTGTCAAAAAAAAACAACACGCTGCCACTGTTTATAACTGTTAAAGCTGTGGCGGTGCCCCTGCAGGGCTTTGGGGTGGCACCGCCCATAATGCCATGAAGGGGGAGCCGTTCCTGAGACAAGACAAAGAAGGGATTCATCTCTCTCTCTCTCAGTTGGTTGAGATCAGCTCGTTGAGCCTCATCTGCATGATCCTAGCTTACCAGCCGGAGAAGAGCTGCACCAACAGAACGATGAAGTAAGGCTTTTTGGAAACTCTAAAGACTGATACCCAGCCAAGCTTTCCATCACTGGCTGTGACATGAACTAAAATACCATTGGACCTGGATTAGGGTAAGCCTAAATCAGAAGAATCCAAGTACAAATAGGAATGCGTTATTGGTTATGTTATTTTCATTTCTGCACTCTCGAGAATAATCTTGTACTGCATGCTTATTCATTAAATGACTTTTTACTGAACTTCATACGGTCCAGTGGAATCGCTAATCCTAACATTGGTGGGACACAGTTTGGGGTTAATTCTTTGTTTACAAACACAGACAAACCTAGAGAGAAAGAGTCTGTGCTGGAAAACTCTGTGGTTGAAAAGGTAACGAGAAGGTTTCCCCATTGCAGGCTCAATCAGTTCTAGAGAGAGCTGATCCAGTGAGAGCTGCAAACCAGGGAAACTGAGTTACAACAGCCTAGAGTGGGGTAGCGAACTCCCAATTCCATTACAGTGGCACCCAACCTAAGGGAATAAATCCCAGAACTGTGTATCAATGTGTAGGAACTGAAGAAGGAGTTGCCAGCTGTTTCTGGAACTCAGCTCTTAGATTGGAAGCAAGAGAAGCAGGCAAGAGACTATACCAGAGTGCTGTGTTTGTTGTTTTGTTTTTCATTTCAGGTGTCAGGACCAGTTATCAAAATAGGGCTGGCAAAGGGTTTCTCCAGACTCCTGAAGGCAGAATTGATAAAGGAGGCACAAGACAGACAACTCCAAACAGAGGGAAAAACTAAACAGCAACTTAAGCAGTACGGATGTGCGAACAGAACCGAGTTTGGAAATTCGGTTCGGTTCAAAAATTGAATTCGGTTTGGAAGTTCGGTTCGGTCGACCAAACTAGTTGAGTTCGGTCAAATTCCAAACTTCCAAACCAAGTTTGTACATTCAGAACCGATGTTTTAAGCTGCTTTTGGCTTTCTGAATTGGTTCGGATTCGACCGAACAGTTAGGTTGAGTTCGAGTTCGGTTTAGAAGTTTGGTTTGGTTGACCAAACTAGTCGAGTTTGGTCTGAACCCTGAACTTCCGAACCGCGTTCGCACATCCCTATTAAGCAGCCTATACTTGAATTTGAGGGGATGCAGCAAGCTGGGAATGGAGCTGATTTGCCAAACCCCCCTCAAAATCTCCCTCCATCTGACCAGCAACCAGGAGAAGAAGGACCTGGAGCCAACCAGGGACATGGCTCAAACACAGAAGTTGAGCTGGCCAGACTGAAACTGGAGCATGAGCGCAGATTAGAGCAAATGAAATTGCAAAAGGAGGAGAGAGAAAATGCAGAGAAACTAAAGATGCAGATTGAACTCGAAAGACAAAAAAAGGAGCCAATGCTATTTTAGTCTATGGGGAACACAAACAAAAGGGGGGAAAGACACAAAATGAGTTTCATAACAAACAAAATGGTTACAACCACCCCCAATCAAATAAGGCCATGACGTCCCAAGGCAGGCCAAATGGGGACATCAGTCAGAAAGGTGGGATCACCTAGACTCCAAAGGGCACACACCTCTAATAATCCTCTAATAATGATTCAAGAAATTGCTTTAATGGTAATCAACCAGGGCATATGGCATATGGCCTCACAAAAGGGGAGTCTGAGGGAACTATTAGAACTGCCAGTGCAAATTTTGTATCTGTAGTCCAACCCGTCCCTGAAGGGGTTTATGCTGTCTCTACTATCTCTGACCCACCCACAGTGGATCAGTTGCTACGAAAACCAGCTAAGGTGAATGGGGTAAACTGTATGGGGAGGCTTGACGATGGGACACAGATGGTTATGGTCCGTGAGGACCTAGTCCCAAAAGATAAAATTAACGCTGCCAGAAAGGTTGTGGTCTACCGGACAACGGGAATTAAAGACACTCTACCCACAGCAATAATAGAGATAGAATGGGAGGGCTTAATGGGGCCTATCAAGGCGGCTGTGCTCCCCAAAAATGCAGAGAACGAAGTGCTGGTGGGAAATGATGATATCTGGGACTGGTCTACAGAGGTAGCTGTAGCCCAGGGTCCTTCCCAAGAACATGGTGAGATAGAGAGCAAGCCTAGTGGAGGGGAAGGGTTGCAACAAGGCTCTGGGAGCCACACAGATGCTGCATCCCAACCTATGAACTCCACTACGGAGCAGGAAAACTCCAAAGACGTGTCTCAGGCCCAGCCAGAAGCCATGGGAGAACAAGACTTGGAGTGAACTGCATGCTCCTGTCTCACATGGGGAACTAAACAGAGTGAAGCCAAATGGCCAAATTGATTCTGAGGCCCAAACGTTGGCCTTCGACCTTGAATGGGAGGGCCCAACATCGGCAGAATCAAATCAGGTAGCCACCATGGGGGGAGAGTTAGAGGTTGGGGAAGCCCCTACTGAACCCAGGGGGTTGCAGGCAGGCCAGGAGGTTGGTTATTCTACCTTAAGAGAAGGTGAGATGGTGCTGACTGAAAAACAAGCAGATTTCAGGTCACGACTAGCTAAGAAAGAAACCTTACCTAATATAAATGAGGGAGGGACGGGTTTCTCTTTCCCAGTGATAAAAATGAAGCAAACGAGGTCAGAAACCCAGCTGGTAAGTCCTAAAGGGGCACGAGCATGGTGCTAAGGGGGAACGTATGTCTCTATCTTTCCAGAGAAGAAGCAGGGAGATGCTGCAGGTTATGCTAAATTTGAAAGAGTACATGAGACAGTGTAAAGCCCTGAGGGGAATTGTGCTGCTCCTGACAGACAAAAGGTAAAACAGCTTCCAAATAAGAATTGTCATGGGGAACGCAGCTCAGACACAGAGCTGGCATGTCCTGCAGCGCAGGTCTGGCTTGTAGAGAGTGGAGGGGAGGAAACGGTTAATAGTACCCATGATCTTTACTCCCTACAAGACACAGAAGCTGCCAGAGATCAGATTAGTGCACATGGTAAACTGAATCAAGAGTTTGATGGAGGGGTGTCCGAAATAACACTTGAGGGCCTTCACACACAGTCCACAAAGTCAGACTCCAAGGAAGGAAAAATACACGGTTGTAAAGACCCAGTGGGCCCTGGGGGAACAAACACAATTTGGGGGCAGGGCACAAGAGATTCTGGTGACAATAGCCCCTTGAGAGAAGCAATGTTTGGGTACGAGATTGATTTTCCAGGTTATGAGAGAAACAACTGGTGAAGTTGCAGAAATAGACACTAAACTGAGCAATGCGCTTACTGCATACTCTCTCTTTTGTTTTCTACTGATACTTATGATCGACGGTCTGGCCAGTCCAGGTAGATCAAGGAAGGAAGTGATGACATGCACAAATGACATAAGGTCAGCAAGAAACTATGGTAACCTACCTATGCTACCATGTAATTTGTAAGGGTGGGACATCAGGCCAAATACCGGGTACCGGTTTTACCGGTTCCCGGATTTACAAAAACCGGCTTACCGGATTAATACCGGTTTACCGGTACCTGATCTTTTCCACTGATTTCAATGGGGAACTGTCCCCATTGAAATCAATGGAAAAAACCAAAAACCTTCCCCCTCCCCAAGTCCAGGCTGCGCAGGTGGAAGGGGGGACACCCCCCACCCACCCTGGATTTAAACACCAAAAATAATTTCCCTTAAGTCCCCTAGTGCGGGCTCTGGGCCGCCGCCGGCGACCCAGAGCCCGCACCAGCACTGCAGCAGCCAGCAGGTAAGTGTACTGGTACTTTACTGATCCCTGGGGTGGGGGGTGGTTTAACACCCCCTCACCCCAGGGATCACCCTACCTCCCGAGTCCCCACCCAGGGATTAATGCCATTGCCTCCTACCTTGAGCTCCAGGCGGCGGCGGCGGTCCGGAGGCTTCAGTGCTGGCTGTGGCTGCCGGCTTCAACACGCTACTAGGCCTTCCAGGGCAACCCGGAAGTTCCCCGGAAGGCCTAGTAGCGTGCTGAAGCCAGCAGCCACAGCCAGCGCTGATGAAGTCACCGGAGCTCAAGGTAGGAGGCAATGGCATTAATCCCTGGGTGGGGAGGTAGGGTGATCCCTGGGGTGGGGGTGTTAAACCACCCCCCACCCCAGGGATCAGTAAAGTACCGGTACACTTACCTGCTGGCTGCTGCAGTGCTGGTACGGGCTCTGGGTCGCCGGCGGCGGCCCGGAGCCCGCACTAGGGGACTTAGGGGAAATTATTTTTGGTGTTTAAATCCAGGCTGGGCAGGGTGGGTGGGGGGTGTCCCCCCTTCCACCCGCGCAGCCTGGACTCGGGGAGGGAAAGTGTTTGTGGGTTTTTTTGTTTTTTTTTTTTACATTGCGGCCATTCATTTGAATGGCTGCAATGTAAAAAATCCGGTATGGGGGGAATCCGGCAATTTATCCGGATTACCAGGTTTAATCCGATACTGCCGGTACACCCAATACCGGACAGTATCGGATACTGGTAGATCCAGTAGTCCCACCCCTAGTAATTTGTGAACATGGCCAATTTTTGTAACAGGGGAACAAAGGAGGTTGACATGGCATTGCCACCCTTTTGTCACATTCTTGTGCAAAGACCTAAGAACCCCAACATCCATTCAGATGTACCTTGAAGGTTTTGTGCAAGGGAAACCCCACATGCAACAAGGCATTGGGGGACATAGACCTCTCAGTGTAGACCCCTACAAGAGAGTGAACCCTGAAAGAGCGAATCCCGATGATCACTCCACTGTGCAATGCTTGAAAACAAGTGAACAGGATAGCCCCACAATGCTAACAGAGTGTTTGAAGCACCACACGTATAACTTGAACATGAATCGACCAAAGGGAAATGAGATGGGGGTTGGTGGGGGTGGCATATCCTTACTCCCACCAACACAACACACCACCCACTTCAACATGTTCCAGATACAGGTTGTTTTCTGCATCCTTCACATATTTTGGAACGGGGGGTAGAGCTGTCATAAAGAGACACTGGGCTACATGTAGACTATAGGTCTAACAAATATGTAAAGGTAAAGTTTAAACATGTATGTAATATGTAAGCTGAGAACTGGAAACTCACTTCATGTAATGGAGAAAGGCAAAGTCATGCCGAATGTGTATTCAGAAAAAACCGTAACACCTCTGCAGACACTAGCCATAGATCATTGAGTTGCAAATGGATTTCTTCCTGTGGATGTGACTGAAAGCACAGTCACCGGGCGGGAAAATAAAACAAAGGACCCTGGGAAGTGGGGGGGGAGACAAGACAAAGAAGGGATTCATCTCTCCCAGTTGGTTGAGATCAGCTCGTTGAGCCTCATCTGCATGATCCTAGCTTACCAGCTGGAGAAGGGCTGCACCAATGGAACGATGAGGCTTTTTGGAAACTCTAAAGACGGATACCTGGCCAAGCTTTCCATCGCTGGCTGTGACATGAACTGAAATATCCTTGGACCTGGATTAGGGTAAGCCTAAATCAGGAGAATCCAAGTACAGATTGGAATGTGTTATTGGTTATGTTATATTCATTTCTGCACTCTCGAGTATAATCTTGTACTGCATGCTTATTCATGATTTATTCAATGAACAACTTTTTACTGAACTTCATATGGTCCAGTGGAATCGCTAATCCTAATATTGGTGGGACACAGTTTGGGGTTAATTCTTTGTTTACAAACACAGACGAACCTAGAGAGAAAGAGTCTGTGCTGGGAAACTCTGTGGTTGAGAAGGTGAGAGAAGGTTTCCCTGTTGCAGGCTCAATCCATTTTAGAGAGAGGGCTGATCCAGTGAGAGCTGCAAACCAGGGGAACTGAGTCACAACAGCCTAGAGTGGGGTAGTGAGCCACAATCCCATGACAATCCCAATAAGTAGATTCAAAAGGGAGCATAAATCAATATAAGAAAAATGAATATAGACAACTTTTACCATAGTACTAAGCCTTATAATTACATCCACTGTGTGCTGAATGGATGCAAAACAGCTGAACTGGTAAAAGCAGCTCCTATTCACACAAAAGTTAAGGGAAAACTAAAAAAGTCATTCAAAAAGTGACATGCTAGCCCCCAACAAGTAATTGCTTTTTCCTCTGCTAACTTCTGTCATCTGGCTCAAGCAGACTTAACCTCTTTTATTAAGCCAGGAGTTCTGTGCTCTTACTCTGTCAGCAGGAAAGCTAGTAACACATCTGGCTGAAGTTACAAAATAATATTTATTTTATTTCATAGATTTATACCCCGCCCTCCTGCAAAAGCAGCCCGGGGTGGCTTCCAACAATAAAACAATATACAATATAAAACGATAAAATACAATTTAAAATATTCATAACAATCAAAATATTAAAACAGGGCTCAATGCCTTTTTCAGCAATAAATATTATCAATAATAGAACAGGTGGAGGAGCTAAAAAAAAACAACCCTCACCCTACCCTCCCACCCTCCGCAAAGGCCTGGGCGAACAGCCAGGTTTTGCAACTTTGCCGGAATGTCAACAGGCTTGGGGCCAGGCGAGCTTCCTCCGGAAGGGAGTTCCAAAGGCGCAGCCCAGCCACTGAGAATGCCCTCTCCATTGTGGCCCCCTGCTTAACACAGGGAACCTCCAAGAAGGCACCCCCGGAGGACCGAAGGAGCCGCTCCGGGGCACGGAGGGCAAGGTGGTCCCTGAGGTATGAGGGGCCCAGACCGTAAAGGGCTTTGTAAATCAATTCCAAAACCTTGAACCTGGCTCGGCACGCTATCGGCAACCAGTGCAGAGCTCAGAGCACAGGTGTAATGTGCTCCCGACGGCCCGTCCCTGTAAGGAGACGAGCCGCCGCATTCTGCACTAGCTGCAGCCTCTGAACCAGGAACAAGGGAAGCTCCACGTAGAGCGCGTTACAGTAGTCCAGCCTCGAGGTGACGAAAGCATGGATGAGGGAGGCCAGGTCCAGGCCAGAGACAAACGGACGCAGCCTACGCACCAAATATAGCTGGCGGAAGGCAGCTCCACCTGCCGCTCCAGGCGGAGGTCTGC
>QEPC01009983.1:6335489-6377919 GCA_003113815.1 Sphenodon punctatus
GGCGGAGGGAGGCCGGACTAACCAGCCCCCACACCACCCGGAACAGCTCCGCCGGGCGTGACTTCGCAGACGCTATGAGGACAGCAAGGAACTCCTTCCTTGCTGTCCTCACAGCCTCAACATAGGACCGCAAATGGGCCCTATGGAGAAGATGGTCAGAGTCAGATCGAGTCCGACGCCAGCGTCGCTCTAGCCTCCTGCCTACTCGTTTCATACACCGCAGCCCCTCAGTAAACCAAGGGGCCCTGCGGTGACGAGACCGAGGCAGAGGGTGTCTCGGAGCCACCCTGTCAATGGCCACTTCCAGCAAGCTGTTCCAACGCTGGACTAGCTCATCCACAGAGTGACTGTCCAAGTCCAAGGTTAACTCCCTCAGGACCTAAAATAAAAGCAATATCTCGCACATAATTTTACCAATGTAATTCTGCCACTCTGTTTTTTAAAAAAATGAGATGCTACCATGCATGGCCACCCAGGAGCTATGCATCCAAACTCCTGTCTGAAGGTGGAACATGGGGGGATGCACACTTCTGCGAGCCACACAGCAGCTACTCATGGTACTGCCAAGACATCCAGAGTGCTCCGTGCAGGCCAAGTCAAAAAGGTCCGTGGCAACAGGTGGCCATGCAGCCCCTGCCCATATGAATTGGGGTGGCCAGCCATGCCAGCAGACTGGTCTGCTGCTCATAGGCACTGTGGGCAGGGGACACAGCCTTTGCAAGTTACAAGAACTGGCTAGTAGCGCTATGGAGGTTGGGTTTCCCAGCGCTCAAGTTGGGAACATGTCAATTGCAAAGGCCTGCCCAGCACACTTCCCCCCCCTCCCCCATGGTCCATGGCAGGAGGAGTGTGTGGTGGCTGGTAGCCATGCTGGAAGCCGCCCATTAGAATCCCTCTCCACACACTCTGCCTGAGTGGGAGCTCTGCAGCTGTGCCACTCAACGCCCACGGACCCCGCCCCCCAAGCCGGCTAGTTTAAACACACCCTCAGTGCCAGCATTCAAGGTGTTTAGAAAAATGGAATATAAGCTCCCATGGCTTATTCCTAACAGTGCAGCAGCATCCTTACAAAAGGCTCTACGTGTGTGTTGAAAACGTGCTACTTTTTGTGTGGCCATATTGCACCAGCTTTCAGTGAAAAAGTAGTCCCATGCAGAAAGAAGCGTCAGGGAAAGGACCAAGACAAAATCAGAAGATTGCTTTGCCTTGGAATACTGAAAGGAATAGGAATTTCAGGGCAAAAAGGTGAACAATGCTCTCTACAGCACTGGTTCCTGCAGCCTTAGTGGTTTGAAGAGGAAGGACAGTATTGTTGTTACTCTCCAGGCTACCAGCTACTTGTCTTTTACTAAATATCTCTGGGGTGACCCAGCCAAAAGCTACAGCAGGGGTGTTGTCAACTGGCCGCTACCCTGCATGGCCACCCAAGAGCCACAGATCTGACCACACGCCTGAAGGTGGCGTGGCTGGATGTGTGCTACCGTGAGCCACGAATAACCCACTCATTGCCATGCATGGAGCAGAAAATCCAGAATGCTTCGTGGGGGCCAGCCAAATGTCTGGTGGTTGCTCCCATGGTCAGGGTAGCCACCCATTTGAAGCATTCCCCCACTCACTCCACCTACTACTCAGTGGCCATGGACCCCCCCCCCCCCAAATCACCCTGCTTATTTAAAAACACTCCAGGAGTCATGCATGAGAATGGGGGAGGGACGGTTCCTGCCTGCACAGCACTGGGGTGCCCTTCATTGTGAATTAGCAGGATCAATGCATTTCGGATGCAACAGAGATTGTCAAATGTCATTGGATGAATATGGCTGGCCATAGATGGACAGTATTAGGGATTGTTTATTGTGCATACTATGATCCCAGGCAACAGGATCTTAAAATGGAATGAACTTCTGTGAAGGTTAGTTGCATTTGTTGCACCAAGAGTCTCTTCCCCATGATCCTTAAACCAGTTTAGAAAGGGAGACATTTCATAGATGTGACCAGTGGCAACATAGCACTCATGGTGCTTCTAATGGCGTTCTACTGTTCTGAAGGCAGAACTCAACATTGGGTATTTTCAGACGTGACTGTGCTAGTTGCCCCCACGATTTGATCCTGCCCGGAGTGAGAGCCCTCACGCTGGGCAGAATCTGATCCTGCTGCCAAACAACATGCCGGTGGCTGGGGAGAAGGTGGCAGTGACACGTGGACATGGTCCGCACGGCCCCACCCCACGCGCTGCTCAAAGCAGCCAAGCCTCCTCCCAGATGGGTGGGTGTGGCAGCCTATGAGGCCGCCGTGCCTACCCAGAAAAGCTCTGGCCACCGTTAGGTAGAGCGGCCCATCATGCAGGACGGTCCGCTTAACCCCAGTTCAGGGATGGCTCCCCAGACCGTGGCAGGGCTAACTCCGGGTTGTGAGGTGGCAGGGAGCCGAGCTCACAACCCAGAGTTAATCCTGCCACGCTCCGGGGAGCGTTTGTTCCCTCCCGTAGTTAACATCTAGTGGGCAGGAACAAACATGACACCACCATGGATGGCCACGCCGGGGTAAGCGTGGCCACCCGTGGTAGGGTCATGTCTGAAAATATCCATTGGTGTCCTGAAAACTAACATTGGAGAGGGTTAGATCAGATGATACACTGGGTGTAAAGTGCATTAACTCACAAACAATTAAACCAGAAAGCAAGGTTTGACAATTGTTCTAAATTCCTCATCTGCATTTCTTGTCATGTATGATGGATGTGCTTAATCTGGCTGTCAGTCTGTCTGCCCCATAGAAGTCAGCGGAGCGCCACAGAGCGCTATGCAATACCTGGCAGCAGCCATGGCAATAGGGGTAACTTAAATTGGGGGAGGAGAATGTGGGAACATTTTAAAAGCACAACTACAATCTCCCGGGAGATATTGGGAAGGCAGGAGTAAGCACTTGTGTGAATATAGCCTCAGATACCAGAAAGTCCCATGAAATAAAAACCTACACAGCTATATATAGTTTGATGGTAATACCCTTATTCTATGCAGATGTCAGTTCTTTTAGTGCATCTGATTTTCCTTATATCTTCTACCACATAAGCTATGTAAGATGTTTATCCTATCCCACAGAGTCCAGGGAAAAGTCATATAAGAGGGACCTGAGGCAAAAATTGTTCTTGTATTTTTCTTCAGCATCTGTTTTTTGCTTTAGTAATTCATGTGGGCAACTTAATAAGTTTGACATGCTCAGAATTTAATCATAAACTTGACACACTGATTTACAGCAAGTCACTAACCTACATTGCACACATTTTCTGCTCCCAGATTTTTGGAGTGCTTGTAAATGACTATAAATTAAAATTACTGTGCCATACTGGGTTTTTCCAAGTGCATAATACTGTAACTCTGATCTTCTGCAGCATGCTGTATAGTCCTAAATATATTTGGAAATATGATCATTGTAAATAAAAATAATTTTTAAAAAGTGTCTCAAAGATCAACAATTTAAAAACACCTGTAAACCAAAATGCTGTTGGTAGCCTACGTAACCGAACGGTTGATTGAAACGCAAATCCTGATGCAATATGCAAACCTATAGTGTGACTCAGCTACTTTTGGGGAAAAGGAGCGTGTGAAATATCTGTAATTAGTCCCATGAGGAAAATATTTAGGTTGTAAAGATTGCCAGGAAACTTCAGTGTTGCACTTCAACACAAATTGAGGTTTTCCCAGAAAACTGCTGTTTAAGTGTTTATAGAATGTGTACAAGTTATCCTAGACAGCTGATATTTTAGGGAAGAGATATGTGTGTTTAAAAAATAGTTCTCACTTAATAGAAGCCTTGAATTAGGACTTACGTTTTCTACACAGAAAGCAAAATGTTTAATTTAATCTAAATGATTAATTTCAGGTAAGCAAAACAAGAATGAACAAGTACAGGTCAGATTTGCAAAAGCAACTAGTGGTTTTGGGTGCCAAATCTGAGAAGTCTGGCAGCATGCAGTACCAGGATTCTAAGCAAGGCAAGAGAGGACAGGGGTCAGAGCCATTGTGCAAATACGTGAATGACCTAAGCTCATGCAAATCTTGAGGTATGCTGCTTTCAGTACAGACAGTCTTTAACTTGAGGGAGAACTTATTTTCACTAGGTAGTCAGGCCACTTTTTTCTATCTTTAAAAAAGCTCTCAGGCCTATTTTACATATTACAGGTAGTTCAGTCAAAACCGCAGTTCATATGCAGTTACACAAACCGGGACAGGCAACTATTTTTAATGACTCTGGTACCATGTGAGTGCACAAATAGCCTATTTCTTATTCCCAATTGGCCAATGAGCAGCGAGATATGGAGAAGGGCTTGCTCTAGGCTTTATTCCAATCTCTCTAACCTGCAACAGAAGGCCATCCTACATTTTAAAAGCACAGTGCATCCTTTTTAAAAATGTCTTTTTCTGCTTGGCAGCACCTACTAGGAATTAGCCGGTCACTAGCTGTCGGAAAGTCATGAATCAGGGCTGCCAGTGAGCTTCTCCCTGGACCAAGTCCAAGAGCAAAGCCTTCATTGTGCTCTGGGGGCAGAGAAGCAACTCTCACCCTGTTAGTGCTCTAGGAAGAAAGTCTGCAATGAGAAACTTCGAGCACCTCTACATTTAATCCTTGTCCCCTCTTCTTTGCTTGTATCACTAGAGCAGGGAGATTTGGTCCAAATACAGCATGGCTTTACTGGCTCAGCTGTCCAGAGAGCCATCTGGCAGTTTGCTTGGGTATTTTTGCTGTTTTCTGCTCCTTTTGACCCAGTTATACACACCGACTTAAAGTGGCACTTTTAAAAACAACAACTGCTCTTTCAGCTGGCTGTGTCCTCACTGACCCCACTCTGCATACAATGCATGAAGAATAGGGCTTAACTGACAACATTAGTTGATGTGACTTACGAAGTAGAAATACATTGCATAACAATTCTTTGCATGTCTAAACACACACATATGCTAGCCATACAAATATGGGTTTGTACTAGGTTGCCACCCCCATGGTTTCACCCTGAGACTCCTATGGACCCAGATGGGAGTCTCAGGCTGAAACTGCAAGAAGTGGCAACCCTATTTTTGTACCCAAATATGTTAAGATGGACATTTGCATCTCTTCTAAACCTGTATTTACCTGCATCAGATCTAGAAAAAGAATTTAGTGGTAAAGTCATTGAAACCATCATTGGTAGGTGAGACGGAAGAAAGAATGAAGTGACAGAATACACTGTATGAGGTGCTTTAAAGGTGAAATAGTAGAAACTTTAATATCACTTCAGTTTAATATGGGAATTCAGGGATTTGTTTTTGTACAACAGGAATTAGTGACACTGAGCAGCTTACTTCTTTCTCAGGATATAGATGCTGAATCAAATGAAGAGAGGTATAGGGAATAGCTAAGTGAGATGAGAGGAACAAAAGCAGCTGCTGCATGCAGGCAACACCCAGTTCTTTATCACTTCTACATCAAACCAAAGTGGCATCATCTCCTAGCTGTCTCAATGCTCAGCTAGCATAGGCACCTGGGTGGAGAGCAGCTGACTAAAGCTGAAACCAGGAGAGACCGATGTTGCACTAGTAGGAGGAGAGAGGTTTCTCTTAAAAAAAAAAGAAAAAAGAAAAAGAAAAGTCCTCCCTTTCCTAGTATTATTTTTCCTCTGCCTTGGAATTGCTTTGGACCCCTTGGTGTTAGCTATCTTAATCTGGGATCAGGATAAACTGGGAACTAGTGCAGAGCATGCAAAATTCATCAAGGAAGGCAATTTAAGTAGTTGCTGGAAACGCTCCCCTAAGAATGAGCTTTTCTTTTTAATTTAATTTAAAAAAAAATAAATGAGTAGCTTCAAAATCTTCTAGTTCGGGTGCCCTTTTTAAGTGAGGTAGTGGCCTCAGCTTCTATTGAAATCAATGGAAGATGAAGACTAGCACCTCGGAAAGTGTGATATAGGTTGCCATGTGTGTTTTTGGTTGCCACTTTACTCTGTGCTAGGGGAAGCTTGCTCTCAGTTTTCAAAACTGTGATGTGGTTAAGTGAACATGACACTAAGCTTGTTGAAGTGATACTGGAGCAGTGTTCTAAAATGTCTTTTCACTCATTATAGCTTTGACTGCAGTTACATAGGTCAGTATACTTCTGCGCAGACATTATTTATGTTGGCACACCCTGTGTATTGGGTAAATATTTTACTGCAGAGAGGTGCTCCAACCACAAGGAACTGGTAGGGACAAATGTATTTGATTGTAGCTAATTGCTGAAGTATGTTTCAGTCTATGAGAATAATTGTAAGGGTCTGAGGTTAAGGTTTTTATACTTATAAATACCTCTACTATTCTGGGGGAATGAATAGCTTTCTGGATGCATAGATGCATAGTTGTGTCTGCAGCACAACTTCTTTTTAATTGCTCTATGCAGATGAAACCTCAGCTGTTCAACAGTAAATAAAGTTCATAATTCAGCGACTGGAGCTTGCCAGAAGAGGGTTTCTGAAAAGTAATATTTTCATCAGCTATCGCAATCTCCTTGGAATAGCTTTCAAATGTACATTGATAAAGATCATAAGTACATGGGGTAACTTCAAATATGCCATTTCTGCAGCATCAGATGTAAATGTTCCAGCTAATCACTATTTGAAGAGTTTGCATTCACTCCTACAACATTGCTTTAGAGTTAGTAGTGGCACAAACCTATCTAGCAGTTATTTGACAATCTGTGTAGGATGAGTTTGCTTCTTTCCAGGTGAACGTCACAGAAATAACCATCATAATTAGTATCTTAGCTGTCCTTATCGGCAGTAAGCCTTCTCAACTGGAAGCAGGGGTTGAGGTATGTTGACAACTTGGCACTAGCTGTCCTCCGTGTTATTCCTATTCTGTGGACATAGAGGATTTTGTTTGCCAGGAGTAGGACTATCTGCAAAGCTGCCTGCTGCCACTGACAAATTCCTGGCATTTTAAACCAGCAATATGAAATGTAAGAAGCTGATCTGTCCAGAGGTTAAAGACCCTGTGGAGACCTGCAGGGCTCTATTTTGTCTTCCCTTTTGTTCAAAGTGTATAGGAGGATTCTGGGTGAGGTCATTTGGAGGTTTGGGGTGAAGTGTCATCAATATGCTGATGACACACAGCTCTACCTCACTTTTTCATATGATCCAGGCCTTGTAGTCTTGGTGCTTACCTGATGCCTAGCTGCTGTTGAGGACTGGATGACGGCGAGCCGATTGAGGCTGAATCCAGACAAGACTTAAGTGACGATGGTTGGCCAGTTCTGTGGCCTGGAGGGGATTGGGACTCCTGTTATTGATGGAGTGCTGGCCCTCTCTGGCCAATCAGGTTCACAGCCTTGGGAGCACTTCTGAACCTTCTGCTGTGCCTGAGCTGTTGCAATGTGGTGGTGGCCAAGAGTGCTTTTCACCAACTTCATCTGGCGAGGAGGCTGCGGCCTTTTCTATCTGATTATGATCTGGCCACCCTCACCCATGCTTTCACCATCTCGAGGCTCGATTACTGCAATGCACTCTATGTGGGGCTGCCCTTGATGACTGTTTGGAAGCTGCAGCTAGTGCAAAACACAGCAGCTCAGCTCCTTTCAGGGATGATGCACCGAGAGCACATTACATCAGTGCTCCGAAGTCTGCACTGGCTCCCTGTAGCCTTCCAGGCACAATTAAAGGTGCTGGTTTTGACCTTTAAAGTCCTAAACAGTCTGGGCTCTACTTATCTGAATGACCGCCTGTCTTCCATGCCCCATTGTGGCCCCTGCGATTGGCCGGGAGCACCTTCCTGTGGCTACCATCCGTCAGCCTTGTTCATACAATGAGGGCTCACAGGAAGACTTTCTCAGTTGCTGCCCCAGTGTAATGGAACTCCCTTCCCCTGGAGGTTTGGTTGACCCCAAGCATCTTCCAGAGGTGGTGTAAGACTTTCCTGTTTGAAAAGGCATTTGGTGGTCAGGGATAGGGTTTAGGGGTGGGTTTTGAAGGGTTGTTTTGGGGGTGGTATTGGGTGGGTTGAAGGTTTTAAGGGTATTTTTATATGAGTTTCTGTTATTGTTTGTGAGCCTCCCTGAGTCTTGGGAAGGGTGGCATATAAACTCAAAGTAAATAAGTAGTGGCAGTGTCATCAGAAAATCAGGATTTCCATGAAAGTTTCAAAAGAGCTAAGCTCGAGAAATGAGACAACCTAGTTTAATGTTGTAATAATGTTTCAGTAGTTTGTGCTTGTCAGGCTGTTCCTGAAGACTTTCCCTTCAGATATAAAATCCTCTTACTTCCTCCATTACATTATCCTCTTACTTCCCCCATTACATCATACCAGTCTTCATTAATACTTCTAAGCCATTTTTTCCATGTAGGCAGTGGAAAGGGCAGGGGAGAATATTTCCTAATCACTTGTTTCCCCATAACTCTTAGGCTTTAATACATTTTATTTATAGGCCAGAATCACAGTGTGATGGTGGCTTGAAAAGAAGTTTGGTGCCTCGGTCTATTTTGCCCACTGATACACAAATACTCATTCCAATGGCCTCTCTGGTATTATTTGCAATTCCTTAAAGATAAGCCATAGATAAACCTGTGCTATACTAAGTCCCCCAAACAGGCAGGGGTTCCCCTCTGAACTGTAAACTAAACAAAAACTAGAAGAAACGTGTCTGAATTCTCTTTAATAATATATACATCAAATGAAAGGAACTGACTACATAGTAAGCATTTGTTCTTCCAAAACCTTCAGAAATAAAGTAGCCTTCTTACTGTCTACAAACAAACCCTGCTAAAATAAGTGGGATTGTGGAGAATCCTGGGATCAGAATTTTGATGAAGAATAAGCATTGCATGATAGAGCTGATGCAAGATCTGGGTGTCTCATACCTTATTGCCAATGGAAAATAAGTTCCTGAGTCAGCTTTTCATGGATAGAACACCAATTTTCTAGACCTTTTTTGATGTCAATGAAAACTGTTGATATTTTCAGTTTCAGTATGGGCATTATATTTAAACATGTTTTAAAATTAAAATACTTTACCCAATATAGGATTGGGGATGGGGGTTCAATTTATGTCTACATTTGAAACGTTTCCACTTACTGTCAATGCATTTGAAACGTTTCCACTTACTGTCAAAAAAATTGCAACCTTTTGTTCAGTATCAACATTTTTGGAAACACTGCTGAAACTCTGCTTCAATTTCAAAATTGACATTCTGAAATGTTAAAATTTCAGAAGTTCTCACAAAATGGTTCTTCCCATTTTCAACCAACTCCTGCAATCTCCATCTCACGATGTGGCAACCCAACTGTTAGGACTTGGGGTTTCTGGGCGGTGGTTGTTTCACTACTGCCACTTCTGTTCCTTGGCTTGGGCACTAGAGTGGGAGTACTTCTGGAGTGGAAGTACTGCTGTGCTGGCTTGGCCACATCTCCTACCCTCCTGGTAAGCTCTAAATGTCCACCCTGGCTCCATGACCCCTGCTTCCTGGTTTGCTGCTGGACTGTAGAGAAGGCCACCCTGAAGCCACAAGCGGGGATGAACTGCTAGGTCCACAGGAATCTGGGCAGTCATCTGTTTAGTTTCCAACGCTTCCTGGCTCCCTGGGACCTGTCTCTCCTTGTTCTGTTCTCCCAGCTCTGCTCTGCCTTGTAACCCCTTTTGTATATGGACCAGCTCTGCCCAGTTTGGACTCCTTCTGCTTGTCTACCTTCCTGCCTGTTCATCCTATCTGCTTGCCTATCCTGCCCTTGGTTTGCGTGCTGGCCTTGCGTGTGTTCCCGGCTCCCAAATTCAACCTTGCACTGTCTTTCCAGCCCTGATACCTGCAATCTTGCACTCTCCAGCAACATGATCCATCCATTTCCCCCCCACCCCCCACCCAGACTGCCCTTTGGCTGCTCCATCCCATCCATCACTGCTTTGGCTTGGGTCCCTAGAAAGAAAGAATTCTTGCTGTGGAGCCTTGTGTGGCATGGTGTGGTGCCATTGACACCAAATGACTTCAGAGGAGTTACTCCAGTTTACATTCTTTAAAATATATGAATCAGGATTGGCCCTTTCAGGAACTCACTTCTACCTGTTAATTTAGTCACAAAATATAATTTTCTTTACTCCTTGCATTTTAAGTGTGGGACTACAAACTACTTTGTCTAAACTCAGCTTTTATTCTCCTGACTAAGTCCAATGATTTGCCTCTGGATTATGCTAATTATTTAGGCTGCAATTCTAAAACCACTTATTCCAGAGTAGTTTTATTGAATTCAGATATGCTGTATTAAGTGGTTTCAGGACTGTGGCCTTAGACAATACTATGAGCAGGGATCAGTGTTCACTGCATTTTCCCCACTGCTACCAACGCGGGGAAAATGTAGTGAACATGCAGGGTACCTGCCTATGAGGTAGCCTCCTCAGTCCATCCTATTCTATTTCAAACTGTTACCATAGAGACAACCTATCATTGCCTGTCTTTTCGTCTCCACTCCCAGCTTCTGTTAGGATTGTAGGGGTCTGGACATCATTGACCAGGTGGCTCCTTGAGGGGAGGGTCTTTTATCAGTAATATATTTCAGCTAGCACTCCATTACACACAGTCTAACATTTCGTCACAGTTTCTAGCTGTTGATAAGTAGCAGTGTATTTCCTGTTGCACCACAAGCTGTGTGAAACCTCAGATTCATTCATAAGGCAACAAACCTCTTCAACTTCTCAATACTTGTGGGTCTAAATTAGGTGTTGTAAAATTCTTCGCTTTCCTCCTTATGATAGCTTGACAGACTCAGACCCATGATCTTGTCCCCACTTCCAAGCTTCAAGCACGTGGAAGGGACTATGTATGTGCAGCATGGCTTTTCAGCAATTCAGCTCCTGGACTCTGCCTTTCTGCTTTGTGACACTGTCTGAGGAAATCTAGCTATACGTTGTAGGCCCTTTTCACACAAGACATTTTCCACCCACCCACCATATATGTTACAGGGCACCCATAGGGCAACCCTGCAGCCCTGCAACATGAATAGTGGGTGGAAAGTGTCTTGTGTGAAAAGGGCCATAGTATAGGATTTTAGGGATGGGCGAACGTGGTTCGGATGTTCAGAGTTCAGACCAAACTCAGTATGTCCGGATGTCCGAACTGAAAGTCCAAATCGAACTCTCGAATGATCAAACAGTTCGGTTGTGTTCAGATGAGTTCAGGGGCAGGAAAAACGTCTTTTCAGGGGAAAAAAAAATAACCAAGTTTTGGTTTCGGTTAAGTTTCGGTTTCGATAGTGCTGTTTTTGACTGTTCGGACAACCCGAACTCGGCTGAACCGAACCATCGAACCTGAACTCGGGTTTCGAACCGAATGACCGAACATCCGAACTGCATTCTGTTCGCCCATCCCTATAGGATTTTACTTGAGCCAAATAATCACGTACTGTAACCTGGAGGCATTATATTCCTTCCAGCTTTCAGTAACAAAAACAAAATCAGGCGATCGTTTTAACATTATTATTCATTATCCAGCTCTCAGTTCCCTTGTGGTGTGGGCATTTCAAGGTGCTGGGAACTACACCATGTATTGAGAGTGGTACATGGCCCTGTAATTAAACAATAAGATATTTATGCACAATTACTACCGGGACTACACACACAAGTCAGAAAACAGTAAAGTCAGATGATCATAAATTTGGGCATGTGCATTGAAAAACTGCCCATGCTCAATCAGGGTTGTTTCATGGAAATTAGGTGTGTAATTCCAGTTGTATATACATAGGCGCTAGTATTTTCATTAAATCAATAAGCATTAAGAAGCCTCACCTTCTGAATACACTAACAAAACATAAGAGTAGTTTTACTCTGTGATTATTACAAGTGTAGATAATTAACCATCTGCAAGGACAAGGAGATTAACAAACTCAAGTGGATCATGAGGTTAACAGTGGCATAAAGAGTCTTTCACCTCTAGGCTGCTGGTACAAATCTATCCCAGGCTGGTAGTCAAAAATTACTATCGTTTGAAGATCACTGACTGTCCTAAGTGGTGTGTACCTGTTTATTACATCTAAGTCACTGGTAAAACTAGCTCAGAGAAACTCGTAACTGAATAACGAATGGGGATTGAGAATGAATTTAGATCTCATCCCACTAAATCAGGGCAGCATTGGGTTCTGATGACATGAACTAATTACCCTGAGGCAACTAATACTTACCCAGGGTAACTGGTCTGGCATGCATGTTATGCTCTATCATTTATATTTAACTGCAGGGTTATTTGTAAGTTACCCAGCACAGTAATTATCTCTGTTTGAGTCAATCATGGATTAGTAGCTCCTGCATTCTGGAACAAAGCTACCCAGGGATACAGTAGTCCACAGGTAAAAACAGATGGGACCTTGGCTGGCTGCTGTGACCCACTTTGACCTGCTGTAGCATGGGATCCAACTGCATGCATGTTCAGGCACCACCAAATGTTGGCCCAGGATTGTCCCATGCCATGTTGGCAGCTAGCCTGGGCTGTGACCTCAGCAAATCTCTAAGGTCACAACCCAGCTACGACCCATCCGACTGGACCAATGTAGGCCAGAATAGACCACAGCAGGCTAGCAAATCTATACCCGTGCTGCATATTCACCCCAGGCCAGAGGCCGTCATGACCAACCATGGCTGCCCGATCTGTCATGGTGGAGGGAGCACTGGGAGCAGGGCACAGGCAAGTCCGCCTACCCACATGCTTGTTGTGCTCCTAGCCCTACTTGGGCTGTGTGGGTGTCCTGGCCTGACCCAGGGTGTGTCGCCCACAATTTTCTGCCCTGGGGCACAGTCCCACCACCCGCATGTCTGTTTTTACCCTTTGTGAACACTCTGGTACACTATACTGGTTTAAGGTAAAATTCAAAGTTTAATTTTTACAACAGGGGTTGGGAACCTGAGGTCTGGCAGCCAAATGTCACCCAAGGTTAGTTTCCAACTCTTGGATTTGGCCCATGAATCCAGTCTCTACCCAGAAATGTTGAAAGAGTGAGCTAAGGGAAAGGCAGCAGAGAGGAGGACACATCCACAGCATAGATTTTATTTATATAAATTTTTTATCTCACCTCTCCTGCCCACAGGGCAGCCCGGGGTGGCGAACAACAAAGAATAAAACAATTAAAAAAGTTAAAATTTCCTCATATGCAGGGAAAACCAACGCCCCTCCCCCCCTCCGCTGAAAGCCTGGTGAACATCCAGGTCTTACATAAACGTCGAAATGACAGGAGAGTGGGGGCCAACTGAGCCTCCTTCGGGAGTGAATTCCACAGCACAGGGGCAGACACCGAAAAAGATCTAACATCGGTGGCCACCCACCTCGCCTGGGGAACCTCCAAAAAGGCTCCCCCCACACCGGACGATCTCAAAGGGCGCACAGACACATGGGGAGTGAGGCAGTCTGGCAGATAAGCAGGATCTGAACCTTTGCTCTCCTTCCACAATCTTGTGCACACCCCATAATGCCTCCAACTCTTAAGTAGCTCAGAGCTTGTTCTAATTTTCATAGAGACTCCTGGGAGTGAAAAGGTTCTCCATCCCCATTTTACAATGACTGTATTCATCCAGCATTTAAAATGAAAGGCATGCTTTCATTTGAAATTACATTTAATTTTATTTTCATTTGAACATGCTTACTCCAGTTCTTCCTAAGAAGGAGGTTAGCCATGTTCTCTCACAAGCCAGGCTGACACTTCCACAGCTGCTTAAATTCTCCCAAGCATTGCTGAAACAATCAGGATAATTCAAACAGAGATTTTATCTCTAGCTGCAATTAAGGCAATTCCTTTTCTGTGGTAAAAGAAATTCAAGGAATGACTGTGTACAATTTCAGATCAAAGTGCCACATTGTAGGTTTCTTTTTATAGACCTCAGTCCAATGACATTTGTTGGTAAACAGTATAAATTTAAATGACTGAGAAGATCAAGTAGTAAATCCGCTGCATGGTTGGGGAGTCCCTTATCATGTAGGAAAAATTATATTAAGAACTAATTGCTGTAATTAAATACAACAAGCAGCAGGGAGTGGAAAAATTTCAACCCTTCTCACAACACATACAGGCAGAGGAAGAGTATATTATCATCACGCTTGCTTTACTGCTCAAGATGTTTCACATAGCAGGAGAGCACAGAAATTAATGCCCAGGTATTAGCAGGAGCTCTGGAATTCAGTGTCATGAATAAGCTGATGACACCCAGCTCTCTATTTTTCATCATCCAACCTGGACCCCGCAGTCTCGGTGCTCACACAATGTCTGGCAGCTGTGGGGGACTGGATGTATCTCAGACTCTGACCTGGCCACTATCATCCATGCTTTCATCACCTCAAGACTGGACTATTGTAATGTTCACCTTGTGGGGCTGCTCATGGTGACAGTTCAGAGGCTGCAGCTGGTGCAGAATGCAGCAACCCATCTCCTTACGGGGACAGGCTGCCGGGAGCATATTACACCAGTGTTCTGTTCTCTGCACTGGCTTCTTATGGTCTTCCAGGCCTGATTCAAGGTGCTGGTTCTTACCGATAAAGTCCTACATGGCTTGGGCCCCACGTATCTGCAGGATCACCTCACTCCCCATGCTCTGGATTGGCCCCTGTGGTCAGCCGGGAGTGCCTTTCTTGAAGTCCCCTGGGTTTACGGAGGGGGACTGTGGGGGCAACTGGAGAGGGCATTCTCGGTGGCCACGCCAAGGCTGTGGAACGTGCTCCTGGCAGAGGCCTACGTAGCCCTGGGCCTCTCCTCTTTTCGATGTCATTTCAAGACCTGGCTGTTCTGCCAGGCCTTTGGCAAGGGAGACGGGTGAGAGTGGGTCTTTATTTACTTTCCGGGGTGGGGTATTTATTTTTCTGAAATTTTTATGTTTTTGGCATTCCCCTCTTCCCTTGGCTGATGCTTTTCCCCTCTTGTATTAATTAAAAAAATAAATGCATTGCCTATTTTCTATAAAGTAGGGGTGGGGAACCTCAAGGCCGGGGACCAAATGTAGCCCATGATTAGATTCTATTTGGTCCTTTTCCAGTTCCTGGATCTGGCCCGCTGATCCCATCCCTCCTGCAAAGCACGGAAAGAGAGTTCAGGGAAAAGCAGCAGAGATGAGGATATGCACTCAAGGACAGAGGATATATCCATGGCATACATCCATGATGTCGGCCCTTCTCCTCCTTCCCAAATCCTGTGCACACCCCATAAGTGCCCTTACTACCCCCAACTCCTGCGTGGACCTTGGAGCTTGTACTAATTTTCAGTGTGACCTCTAGGAGGAAAAAGATTTTCCACCTCTGTTTAGAGTTACCACCAGATGCTGGAGTGTAGCAATTCATAAAGAGAGATATGTTCTTCTAAGCAAGAGTGATTAAAAATACTAATTTAAGAGACTGAATAAGTCAGAGATGGAGACAAAGTAGTTCAGATGCCATCTTTTGGTTTGTCTCCATCTAATTCATGACCAATATGCCAACCACACTCTCTCTAAATTAAATAAGCCAATCAAAGCACTGGACAAGATCATCTGTCCTCAAAAACCATATAAGGGACTCAAGTGTTTCCAAGACATCTGCACACGAATTCTTGTATGGAGGGAGGGGATTAGAGATGGGACAATTAGTGCATCCTTCAGGGTAGTAGCTAGGTTGAAATGGGCCCTGGTGCAGAAGATGGAATCGGCCCACCCTCTCCCAGTGGCAGGGAATGCAGCTGTTCCCGGGAGCTACTTCCTTGGCATCTTCTCACCGCTGGCTCAGTGGAAATTACTCCGAGAGGGTTGCCACCTCCCTACAGGAGGAAATCCAGAGGTAGAGGGGCCATGTTGGAAGAGGCGGGACAAAAAGGCTGCCACCCCCAGTTTCTGATGTAGTCCAGTCCTTGTGGACTTTCATGACATCATGGCACTTTATATGGGTGGGGCCACATTAGAAAGGGGCGGGGGGAAGTCCCTATGGCCTGGCCCATTTCTGTCATTGCCACCTCCAGAAGCCCCGATTGTCTGGGTTAGCCATGGGGCACCCCTGGTGGGCCTGGAGATTTCAGGGCTTTCCCCGGAGCCCAGAAACTCTGGGTCAAAACCAGAGGAGTGATAACCGTACTCTACTCAGAGATGGCATCATCCGAGGTACTCTGTCTCCACCATAGACTCTATCATAGACTGTATTCACTGATAGGTCACTTGCTTCATTCAGCCCTGACTCCTTTAGAGACACACGGGTAAGAGGATAGGGTTGCCAGATAAAAATATTAAAAAATACGACACGTGGAGGTCTGTGGTTCTGACATAAGGGATGTTTCCTTGAAATAAGGGACATTGGCATCCTCTGTGGGAGAGTCTTTACCAGATAAGTGGAAGATATTCCAGGAATCACTGTCAGAATGGGGATAGAAGGTCTACGCTCTGGCTATAGGAGAAGCTTGGAAATTGGTCCTGTGGCCTTTTCTACAACAGAAGTTTAAACATGACCATACCTCCTCCTCCTGTCTGTAGGTCCGGAGAAACTCTGCAATGCAATCATTGTTTCCTGGCAAGACTCCTCTCCTGTGAATTTTCATGTTGGAGAGGAAATGATCTAGGCCAACAACTCTAGCAGTGAATACATCTAAAAGCTTTAAAAACAACAGCAGAGTAGCAGCTTTTTTTTTTTTTTAAAGCCAAAACAAACTAAGGGGGGATTCAGACGTTCTGATTTGTGTGATTTTTTTAAAAAAACGAATGTTTCATGCCTGTCTGAACACTTAAATTCGATTAAATGGAGTCAATATCGCACTAAAGCAATGCATGTTGAAAAGCTACTCAAACCTACCTTTTTGCTGTCCGTTTTCAATAAATCCGCACTTAACAGCAGTGTGAAAGCAACATCGTACTGGTTTTAACTAGTGTGTAATCTTTTCTGATGTGAATGCAACCGTGCTTCCAAGTGCGCTGTTTTACTCCTGCCCCTACCGGAAGCAGTGAGACCAGCTGGAGCCCTGTAGTTGCCTCGCTGGGTGCAGGCTGCAGCCAGCTTCTCCCCAAAAAAGTTCTTCCCCTCCATGTTTCCCCTCCATGCTTCTCCCCAAAAAAGTTCTTCCCTCCAAGGGACTTTCAATCATCTGCCTTTGCCTCTACCGTAGTGCTGCAGCAGTAGCAGCAGCGGGATACCGGAAAGAAACCAGGGAGAGAAGCAGCGCGCCTCACTATGCGAGGGGCTTCTTTCCAGCAGCCTCAGGCTCTCCCTCTTTACTCCCTGATTCTACAAAGTAGCAACCTTTGCTACAAAGGTTGTAGCAAAGGTTGTTGCAAAGTTTGCAAAGTTGCAGCAAAGGTTGTAGCAAAGTTGTAGCAAAGGTTGTAGCAAAATTGTACTTTGCTACAAAGTAGCAACCTTCTGGCTCCCCACAGGCCACTTCCTGTAACTGAATCGCACTGAGCAGCCGGGTAAGTATGCACTACAAGAAGGTCTGAATGCATTATTTCGCTGTACTTAAAGTCGGTATGGCATGCATGTGAATGCAACAGGACTTGTTAACAGCGAACTATTGAAAACCAGTTTTTAAAAATCCAGATAATTGCTGCACGTGTGAATTCGCCCTAACAGTCAGGGACCAGAGAAAAGCAGCTTTAAAATGTAGGCACAGTAAGGTGAATGACACTGTCTTTCAAAAGAAAGACTTTTCCTGGAAAAAAAAATTAAAGCAAGTCAGATATTCAGAAATCCTTATCCTTTTTATTTACCACCACAAGAGATTCTTCTTTTAGGCAGAGAAGCATTTTTCTTTAATACCTCAACAATTTAAGAACAACTCCAGGCTGTTTCTGCATCACATGCAGTGTGCAAATGAGAAGCGATAACATTAGTATTTTAGCTAGATTCTAAATGGGGCGCTCAAATGTAGATTGAGGGTTGGATGGATACTAGAACTTTCCTTGAGCACAAAGGTGTCTGAACTTATCTACTTATCTGTAGAAAAGGTGTGGAAAAACAGGTCGTGCCCTGGGCATACCTCCCGAGTCCCAACAGTCCCTACTTAAGAAGGATAGTCCCTCTTTTGCTGCCGAATCCCTCTGTCCCTCCTTCATGGGGTCAAAGTCTCTCTTTCTGGAAAAAGAGAGACAAAAAGACCCATATTTAAGACACTGGCATCTCTTTCCTGGTTGCTTCCAAGAAAAGCACTTCAGAGGATAACAGGAGATGATGGAATGACAAGAAACCAGATAATTTCTGTCCCTCTTTATGCACTTGGAATGGTGGAAGAGGTGTGAGAGCAAGTGGAAGTGTGTAAAGGGGCTGAACTTATTTGCTGAAGAGCAGACCTTATTGGATGCAGGGGATGGAGCTTGTCCTTTGGCCTCTCAAAATGTAGGTGACTGTATAGCAGGATGAGCTACTGCTCCAGTAGTCCTCTGGCCCTGGTTGCTAGGGTCTCAGAGTTTTGGTTAAAGTGCTTGAGCAGCCCAGGTGAGGCTGCTAGGGCTAATTGGGGTGTGGGAGTGGTTGGGGCTGGTCAGGTGACTAGAAGCCCCACTACTTATGGCTGGGTAGTGCTAAAGCCTAGGTAGAGAACCTACCTGGAAGAGTCCAGAGGGCTCTGCATCAGGGGCAGAGACTTGCCTGACTGGTCCAGAAGAAGGAGCCTATCCAAAAGCCCTGCTGCACACAGAGCTACTCTGGGAACTGGCTGGCAAGGGGTCCAAGCCAGAGACCTTTCTCACAAGAGAGTGAAGTCTAAGAAGAGGCTTACCTCAGAAGGCACTGAATGAGGGAAGAACTGCCTGTCAGGGAGTGCACCAGATCAGAGGGCCTGCTGTATCAGGTGTCCTACCTCTCAGAGAAAAGTGATGGTGATACATGGACTATGTTGTATTTTATTATTTCTTCTCATTTTTATGCCACCCCCTCCTGCTTACGTATCTCGGGGCAGCTAACATCATCATAAAAACATAAAATCCCCAACTATAAAACATTAAAATAACCCAGGCAGAAAAAACCCTAACCCCTCCCCCCCAATCACCCGTCTTCCCTCGTAAAAGGCCCAGCAGAACAGCCAGGTCTTACACGGTCTACGGAAAGAAGGGAGGTCTAAGACCAGGCAACTTTCCAATGGGAGGGAGTTCCACAGCTGCAGTGTGGCCACCGAGAATACCCTCCTCATAGTCGACATCTGGGATACCCTCAAGGAGGGCGCTTCCAGCTGACCACAGAGGCCGATCCAGGACCCAGAGGTGAGGTGGTCCTGCAGATAAGTGGGCCCCAGGCTGTTCAGGGTTTTAAAGGTCAGAAACAACACCTTGAATTGGGCCCAGAAGACTATCGGCAGCCAGCGCAGAGAATGGAGCAATGTGCTCACGACAACTTGTGCACCAGATGCAGTCTCTGGACCATCACCGGGGTAGTCCCATGTAGAGTGCGTTACATTAGTCTAATCTCGAGGTAATAAAAGCATGAATGATAATGTCAAGGTCCGTGTCTGAGACGTACAGCTTAAGCCGTCACACCAGATGTAACTGGTGAAATGCGCCCTTCATCACAGCTGCTACCTGGACATCCAGGCACAGCCGCAAGTCTAGGACCACCCCCAGAATATGGACCTGAGATACCAGGGGAGGCTGGACCTCATCAATAATGGAGGGGCATCACTCCCCTGGCTTTTCCCACAACCACCACCTCAGTCTTGTTGGGATTCAACTTCAGGCGCATCACCCTCATCCAGTCCCCCACAGCTGATGAACACCAGGTGAGCACTGAGACTGCCGAGCCATCGAAAAGAGAGGTACAGTGGGTGTCATCAGTATATTGATGACACCGTACACCAAACCCTCTGATGACCTCCCCCAAAGGCTGTATATACACGTTGAACAAGAGAGGGGATAGGATGGAACCTTGGGGGACTCCACACGTAAGGCCCCGGGGAGAAGATGAACAATCACCCAGCACCACACGTTGAGTTCACCCAGCCAGGAAGGAGCAGCACCATTCAAGGACAGTCCCATCCACTCCGGCTTGGTCCCACAAATGAGTCACCAACAACTCATGATCAACAGTATCGAATGCAGCCGAGAGATCTAATAGGCTCAACAGGGTTGAATGACCCCGGTCCAACTCTCGGGAGAGGTCATCAACCAAGGCCACAAACGTAGTCTCAGTGCCATAAGCCAGACGAAAGCTGTACTGCGAGGGATCTTGGAAACTGATCCAGATGCTCCTGAAGCTGATGAGCCATCACCCACTCAATAACCTTCCCTAAAAAGGGAAGGTTAGAGACTGGCCAATAGTTGTCCAGGACATCAACGTCCAATTATGTTTTTTTTGAGAAGAGGTCACACCACCGTATGCGTGAGAGAGCTTAAGGACTTTGCATACTGTAAATAAAGCACACTTTTTGGTGAGGGAAAGTTCTGTTGGACTGATTCTGGGTGCGGATCCTTCAGGGATTTACCCAAAGAGGGTGCTGCTTTGTTATGCTCTGTGTCACAATAAACGGATACCAATAAATTTTCTTCTCAGCACTGAGAAGGTTAAATTACCTTTTCTTTTCATGTAAGTATTCAGAGGATGGGATATTATAGTGGCTGCTGGAGAGACTAGGAGAATGTGTGGAGAAAATAGGGTATCCTCCTCCAAGATGAAGAGTCTGACATGGCTGCATGGTCACTTTGGTTTGTCCTGCTTTCTGTCCAAAAGTGTAAACTACACCATCTTAATAGCAGATGAAACTGAGGGGATGGGAGACAATAAAGCCACAGACCGCACTGGCTTTTTAGTAGGTTAACTCCTCTTTACATCATCCATGCTATTCTCCGTGGAAAGGACTTTTTTTTTTTTAAACCTACAAAATCTCAACATCAGAGAATTGGGATCTTTCCTCCCCTCCCAGAAGGGTTCTTCAGTGGAGCTCATCTATGCATAATGGCATTTTCTGAACACTAAACAGCATCAGGGTTTTATTTACATTGTATGAGCTCATTTGGTTGGTAAGATGATCACCAAGCACAAGAAAGTGGATCACTACTCAGCAGAAGGGGTTGGCTCTGTCGCCTCAATAGATTGATTACATAGCTTGACCTCGATCAGATTACGCAGGGCCTCTAATGCCAAAAGACCCCAGTCCAGTAGGGTTAATTCCACCTGACATCATGGTACTTGATCAATCTACGTTGACACAAAGCTTGTTGCATAAGAAATTCAGGCAAGCAAGACTCAAGTTCTTACCTCTTACACTAAATATGTATTCTTTTCTATTGGCCCATTAATTCTGAATGGGGCTGTTCCACACAGATAAGGGCGGCCCAGGATGACTTCTTGTTATGATTGTTGAAGAACCAAGGGCACAACATCCTCAGACAGATTGCGCTGTCCTACAGAGTTGTGCACCAGCTGATGTGTATCTCAGCCATGCAGCATGTAGACAGGAATTGTGAAGAGTTTACGGTGCGGAGGTTCTAACGCATGGCAAAAATGACTCAAGCTTTCAAAACTTCAGACACATTAACAGCACACCTGATGTGTTGATTGGGAGTGGGTGGTGGGTTGTACATTGCCTGTGATGGTGGCGGCCGAATTGCTTGGACTTTAATGATCTCTTCTTGTGTGTGTAGAGATGAAACTGACACCCCCTTCTCTGCTCTGCAGAGCAAACACAGCCTTTGCAGGGATAAAGCTCTGCTTACGTAAGCTCGCAGAGAATGCCAAGTCAAAAGCCTGGCACAGGGGGGGAAAAACCTTCTTTTAAAAGCTAATTTTTGTCTTTCCTGGAGATGTAATCTATCTGCTAAGTGTTCCTGACCTTCAGAAAGTATTTTCATCTCACATGTTAAGTATAACAATCCTCTTAGCAGTGGAACATTTTGTTAGAGCTTTAAATTGGGTTACGTAAATTATTTGTAGTTCTAACAGGCAGCCTCTCTTCCACTCACAAGGACAGATGTTGCAAGATTGTTACAAGGTTCATTTGCAATCAGCACAGATAATCACCTGAAGGAATCACTTGAAGTGGGATTTACCTCAGGGATATGCTACAAATATTAAAGCATTTTAAAAAGGCACAATTGTTTTCAAATACTCTAATACTTTGAGGAAAAGGGGGGTGGGGCGGGAAACAGGAAACTCAGATGACAGAGTATTTTCTTAGAATCCCACAACAAACTCCCATGGGCATCACCTTGCCATGGGCATCAGTCATGTATACATTACAGGTCATCTCTTGTTACCACAGGCTCAAACGCTGGTTGGGGGAGAGGGAAGTCATTACCTTGTAGCTCATTTATTTCAATGGGAGTTGCAGGTGCACTGCTCAAGATTCAACCCTGTACTTCCAAATAGATTTGTAGCATGAAAAGCACTAAGTGGAAAAGGTCTACAGAAAAGAAAACAGTATCGCAAGAAGGAAGCCTCCACTCTTTTACTAGTGTAACAAAAAAACTCTACAGCTCCTTTTTTGTAGAAAGAGCTCAATTCCTAGGTCTAGAGAATGAATGCCATTAATTTTAAAATTCTAACGCCATCAATTTCAATGGGAAATACAGCTTAACGAGGAAAAGATAAAGCCAGAGAGCATTGATTAAGTACTCCAAGACTGCCTCCAATACATTGCACCGCTCTATCTTGCAATTGGATTGAAAGCCCAATGACAGATTTTTGTTCTGCAGGATGAAATACATTTTTTAAAAACATACATTTTTGAGAAGTCTTTTAAACAGTGATCGTCTATATTTTGGATAGTTTATATAAGTGGCTTCCAAAGCTTTCTAATAAGAAAATATTGCCCACTAATAATTTCATCCCTATTTTGACAGTTCTTAGTATGGACAATACCTGGATTTTCTCAAACCCATCATTTCCATTTTATTTAACAGTGGAAAAAATTCAAACATTGTTTCTCCAGAGTATCCTCAGACCTTTATAAGTAAAATATGGCCTCTTTTAGTTCCCTTTTTAGTGATTCTGCATCTATCTAGACTAGAGTGCGTTAGTGGAACAAGGAGGTATCTGGCCACCCAAAGCAATTCCAGTATATTGGTTTATACAAGGAATAGGAGTTATTCAATACGAGAGCTCAAATCAATTAATTCCCTGTTTCAGTAGTTTCCTAAAAGTTGAGATGGGTGGGGGTTGCATTTATAGTAATTTTAAGAAAGCCCCAAATTCTAGTTCTTCCCACATATTTTTTTAAACTGCCAGACTTCACTTTAGAAACAGAAGACACATATCACTTACCATTATTTAAGCTTTCCTGCAACCTCTTCAGTTTCATTATTGCTTGCTGTCCTAGATAAAACAATTCCCCAAAAAATAGACCAGTAGAATTAAAAAATTATCCAAAGCAAACGGAAAGGTCAACCAAAAGACTGCTAGTCAGAAATAGAAGTGATCTGATGAGAGGAGGAAGGTTATGTTGCTGGGATGTGAGTACTGTGTACAGCTGTTACTCTAGCTATAATTCACAATATTTAAATGAGAGGAGGCGGGCATGAGATTGTGCAGGGCTCCTAAGTGACAGTCCCTCCCTGCCCTTAAACAGAAGGAGGCCAAGAAGCCAGACAGTGTCTCAATAAACAGAATGGGAGTTAATCCTTGGTAAACTTAAGTATAAGTCAGAGTGAGCCACACTGATGGAGTTACCCCAAGGATGAAGGACTTCTTTCTTTCTTTCATTCACCAATTATTAACTTATTCCTTTCCAAAATCACTATAGCTACACACTCCACTTAAAACTCACCTCTTTCGCTCTGCTCTGTCTGACTCTTTATCCTGCTGAGCCACTATTCCTATACCTACGATCGGTTTACCCTTATCCTTGCAACATGGACCTGCCTGCTGTCATTCTCATCGTAACCAAGCCAAGTACATGCACTTGAGACCTCGCATCTTCATGAATGTTAGACCCCTTGTCTCTCCCTCTGTTCCCCTTCCTAAGTCTCTCCCCCAGCTCCTGTCTCTCAGATTGTAAGCCCTAGGGGCAGGGACCGTGTCTATTTTATTACTTTGTTAAGTGCCAGGTACACTGCTGGCGCTATATAAATGTTTGTTAATAATAATAATAATAATAAATTCAACCTGGCGGCTACCATTGATGAAGCCTGTAGGTTTTGATTTTGTATTCCTGCATTTCCACAGGAGTTTTACAGTTGGTACAAGATGGTTCGGAAAACTTCGTTTACTCCCAATAAATTTTAGTACCACCACTCTTAACTTGTCAGATGTTGAAATAAAGCATGGCCAAGAATGCCCCCATTCTCTGAAATAAACTTCTACTTACAGCCACACTTGGTCTAGCATTGTTAGTTTGTCAGGATCAGTCACATGAGGATAAGACAGGATGCTGATGCTTCAGAAGGACCAGGCCACAGAATGAGAAGGAGCAGGAGTGAGTCCTTTATGGAAGAAATATGCTGAGAGGGACGTGCAGGAGCGGAAGCAAGCTCATTAGAATGCCAGCGAACCTGCATCAATTAGTACAGCAACACCCAAGAATGGACAGATTAGCAGGAAGCGAGAGAGCCAGGGGACCAGCTGATGTTAAAGGCAAATGGGGAGGCTAGCATCCCGCAGGAAGAAAAGAAACCTGGCGGCTACGCTCAGTTGCTTTCAGGATTGCATAACTTTGTCCAGCAATTCTGTATAAAAACACCGCACATCACATACTTGATTTTGACAAAGCTCCTCTGTTTTTGTCAAAGAAGCACAACTACCAAGACATCCCTGGCTGAACCATTTGCTTTTGGTTTATAAACACTTATTTGCCTTGGTTTAAAAAAAAAAAAAAGAAAAAAAAAAAGAGAGAGAAAAATGGTTTTACATGGATGCAAACTTCCTAAGTGGCCACATATGCAGAAGAACTAAAAATATTCCAATAAGTTTCCAGCATGAAAAGACAACACCTTTGATCAAAGATTAATCTTAAGAGCTAGTTAATGAAGGTAAATGCCATACCTAAAGCTATTGTGCACATAGTATTCATTGTTAGTCTGACCCCAAAGGTCTTGCTTGTGAAAAAAGTAACTCCTTGAGGCTGATTTTATTATTGAGTACATTACCTAAAGTGACTGAAATGGATGTAGGCCTCATTAGTATGCATTGGTGTGACTAGGTTTAATAGGGCCCTGGGGCAATTCAAACTGAGATGGGCCTCCATAACAACCAGGATGAGGGAGTAGAAGGTGGAGGAAGGGAGAAACATGAGACACAAGGGGTGCAGAGGGCACTAAGGGGTGGGGGACAGGATGCCCATGCACATGGGAGCCGGGGGGGCATGGAAGTCACCAAGTTGTGGGAGGAAAGATAAGGCTCTTAGGGTGGCAGGCCCCAGACCCTTCTCTGGTAAGGCTTACCACTGCCTCTGCTAACAAGGGATGGCCCTGCCATGCCCCTGAATGATTGGGCCCTGAGGTGGTCACCATGCTTACTTACTTCACTTATAGATATGTCAGCATATATTAATAAGAGCTGTAGGAAATGACTCTTGGCAGAACTTTACCTTCTCGCTGCTGCATTGTTCCATGCAAATAACATTTACAAAAACTTATTCTGAAGAGTAGCTTATCTGATAAGCAAATACAGTGTGTGCACTGCACAGTATGTCAGGCTTCCATATGCTAGACACTGCCAAAGCTGAGTTTTCTGATCCCAACAAAACTAAGAAGGGACTACGATAGAGAAACAAGTGTTTATAGAGGCTCTATCTCTTCCCACACCATCCTGTTAGGGATGGGTTTATTCTGTCACAAATAAAACACCTGTGCTGCTACCACACCAGCTCTGGCCCTCAGTAGCTTTATGTATTTCTCTCCCTGATCATTAATAAACATTGCACACACCTGGTCATAATAAAGAATTTAGGAGCAGGTGGGGACTATGTACAATCAAAAAATGAAAGGACCTTGTAGAGCAGTTGGATTCTGGACTAAGGGTTCTCTTTTTAAATAAGGACCTTCTGAAAATCCTAGGACAGTATGGAAATCTTATTAGAACCTGTCCTGGGGCCATATTTTCTTTACTATCAAAACTTAAACAGTGTTGCAGATGGTTTGACCAAACCTGCCCAACCTCTGGAGGTAATTCAGTGCTCCTGTAATGTGGCTGCTGGGTTTCACAAACAAGTCTGTCTGTCTTATGGATCTTGGAGAGAAGAGTGAGAGGGAAGGACTTTTGAAACCGTTTTCTTTTAAATGAATATTTGGGGGACATGGTATCTGGCTCACGAGCTTTAAAGACCAATGTGAAAGATTTACTTCTCAAATGAGAATGCTAGGACCAGGGTTATTTAAAACAACCTCAAGATTCTACCCATTTCTTAGTGATTTTTATTGTTAGGCACACTATGCCCTTATTAAGGAATATAATGCTGCTGTTTGCCTTACTGCAGCAATTACATCATGGGTTTTGGTGCAATTACATGCAGGTGTAGAACAAGTGTTCTCTTACACGGAGGGCTGCCACCTGTGGTGGTTTTTTACCTGACACTCCTAGGCCAAAATGGAAGTGACAGGTAAAAAATGACCACAGGTGGCAACCCTGCTTACACAATTACTAAAATAATCTGCAGAATGTTCAAGTTTTCCTCATGGATTTTTTTCAAAAATGTTAGGAAGCTGAAGAAATTTTGCCTATGACTCTATTCCCCAATCCCTTCTTGCTTTTATAAAAAAGCATAAATACATCAATAAGCGCTAGCAAGGATCAGAATGCTACCAAACCCCCCCTCCCCTAAAAAATTCCTATCATAAAAGAAAACTGAGTATGGTTTAAAGAGCTTGTGTAACCATTGAATGGGTATTTAAAGGTGAAGGACGTTTAAAGAACATTTTCCAGCTGTAGAGAAGGTCAGGTGACTATTTTAATAACCTCAATAAAATGCCAACATTGCAAAATCTTTTATTTTTTATCTTCAAGGGCAAACTCCTACTTTAACCTGGACTAGATGGAAATGCAATTAATGTACTTGCTCTGTTCATCTCTTGGGGACCTGGATTCAAATTTTGCCTTGCCACAAATGCAGAAAGCGTGGCAAGTTTAGTTTGAGCCTGTAGTCTGCCAACAAGACACGTAGGACAGGAATAACCATTCTTCCCTTTACAAGGTCAGAGTTGATCAGAGAGAGTTGTACAGTGTCTTCCTGCACAATTCTCGTCAGGTGCAGTATAGGACTCTGAAACAGAGAGCATGTTCACACAAGACACTCTCCACCCACTATACATGTTGCAGGACTGTAGTGTTGCCCTATGGGTACCGTGTAACATGTATAGTGGGTGGAAAATGTCTTGTGTGAAAATACCCAGAGATGGGACAGACTACAGAGCCAATATCTCATTTTGAGAGTGAAGAGCAAGAATTGTCATAGGTTATGGGCTCTATTCTTGATTCCCACTAGTATTCTGCATGACCTTAGCCAAGTCACTTAATCTTTGACGTAATTTTCTTCTCTGCAAATTCAGGCCAAGACTTCTGAAAAGGGGTAAGGTTCATGAAGATTTACTGCTATAGTACAAAGGAAAGAATGGTCTTTGTTAAGATAATCACTATTTTCCAGTGTAAAAAATGAATTGCCGAAACCCAAGCCTGCCCAAGAATCCAGGGAAATGGATCCTAATTTCCAGATAGCAGTCCAACTACTGGTCCACTCTGCCCCTCTCCAGCTAGTATAAGACAGGAGTTTTTGTAATTTAATCTAGATGAGGACCAGTGCATAGGTGGAGCAAGAAAGTCATTGCTTTGCAAGAAAGTCATTGCAATGCACTCTAGATGGGGCTGCCCTTAATGACTGTTTGGAAGTTGCAGCTGGTGCAGAATGTGGTGGCTCAGCACCTTTCAGACATGGGTCACTGGGAACACATTACACCAGCGCTCCAGTCTTCACTGGCTACCGATAGCTTTCTGGGCACAATTCAAGGTGTTGGTATTAACCTTTAAAGTACTAACCAGCATGGGCCCCACCTATCTGAAAGATCACCTGTCCTGCCATGTCCATCGCAGCCCCTGCAGTCGGATGGGAGCACCCTACTGTGGGTTCCATCTGTTACTCTTGTCCGCGGGACAGGGATGTGCAGGGGGCGTTCTCGGTCACTGCCCCCATGTTATGGAGCACCCTTCCTCCGGAGTTCTCTCGAGCCCCAGTCTGAGCACCTTCCCGACGCGGTGCAACATGGTTTTGTTTGGTAAGGCATTTGGCAGCTGAGGATTGGGATTGGGGTTAGTTAGGTGGTTGTGTGTGGTTGCTGGTTGGGGTGAGGTGAGGGTTTTTTTGGCAGTTTTAGGGACAGGGTTTTGGGGTGGGTGGAGAGTTTTAGTGATTTTTTTAAAAAAATTGATTGTAAACTCCCTTGAGCCGTCATGGGAAGGGCACCATTTAAGTTCAAATAAATAAGTTAATTAATCAATTAATTACTGAAAGCCAAATAAACTATTCAGGTTTTGGGGGACTTTCATTTTCAACCATGAAATGACCAATATCAGCCTTTTCCTGCTCTGTCACACGTTGGGGCTCACACTGCTTCTCGGAACATTTCACTGCCCCCCCCCTTGAATTTAGTTGCTGGGGCTGAGCCCTGGTGAGCCTCCCCCCCTCTTTTCCAAATTAAGACCTGTTGTTTTTCAGTGGTTGGCTAGGATGGCTATGTATGTAGTGCAGTAGGTATAATGTCGTGTTCTCAAAAGGAGGCTACGTGGAAAAAGACACACCATTCTGTCATTTCCCATATCACAAAGGAATACATGTTCAGAAACAGTTTCCGGGCAACCCATAAAAGGACAGCAGCTTGTTGTTGCGGTAACCACAGTGGCTGCAGTTACACCTGCCCTGGCAATGCAGGAGAATTAGAATTAGCTTTTTCCTCCTTTTGAAGAGTCCCACCTGCAGCCCCCACAAAAAGCTTTTGCCAGTTTGGCTCCAACTGTTTCTAGTGGTGCTTGGATTTAAACTCATGACTGTCAGATGCAGATTGCTGGGAGCCTTGCCCAGCAACAGCCAGAGCCAAGAGAAAGTGGCACATACTAACTTTCCCCACATAAGCAGGTCCTATTTCCTTGTCCATTCTTGAAGAAAAAAAAAATGAGACCAGGCAATCCCTTTAGATGAAGGTCATGCAAGGGGATTTGCTCCCTCTTGGGCACAGTTAGCCTTTGAATGAACATGGACTACAAGCCCCCTTTGACTGTCTCAAACTCTGCTCTTCAGAGCATGCTGCTGCCTTTTTGGTTAGGTTTCTAGGTTTCAAGTTACACAACACTGCAAGCCACGCTACTGCTAATGCTGGTCAGTCAGAAAAGGCAGGTGGTTATTTATATCCCGAAAGTGATACGTCTATTAACTGTATAACATGATTTGTCTAGAGACTGATAAATAACCTCAGACTAGAAACAAAGCAGGTAGCTTATCATGTATTCCCATTAGAACTGCAATGGGGACTAAAATTAGTACCCGCAAGGAAAGCCTGCATTTTGGGGCACCCAATGGACTAACAAGGACCAATCAGGTGCTCGATACTTGAAAATGCGAGTATTACCCAGATAAACTGACAAACCCAGTGGACCCAGCTAGGACATGTCAGTTTCAAAGGTTGCTGGCGCTTCCCCCCTACAGCACTTCTCAGCCTTTCAGCTGAGAGGTGCTCTAGCTGGAGAAGCAGCCTTTGAAAGTGACAGGATCTAGCCTGGGCTACTGCAGCCTGGGCAGGGGCCTGTCAGTTTCAAAGGCTGGCAGGTGTTCTCCCCCCCCCCCCCGTGCCTCTCAGCTGAGAGGCGCTCTAGGGGGGGAAGCAGCATTTGAAAGTGACAGCATCCGACATGAACTGAGGCTTGTCAGTTGAAAGGCTGCCCGGCACTCCCTTCGCCCACCTCAGAGGAAGCAGCCTTGGAAAGTGACAGGATCTGGCCCGGGCCACTGCAGCCCAGGAAGGTGCCTGTTAGTTTCAAAGGCCTGCTGGTGCTTTCCCCCCCTAAAGCACCTCTTAGCTGAGAGATGGTGGGGGTGGGAGCAGCCTTCAGAAGTGACAGGATTTGGCCCAGCTGGGCCACAGCCTGTCAGTTTCAAAGGCTGGCTGGTGCTCCCCCCGCGCGCCTGTCAATGGAGAGCTGCTTTAGCGGGGGAAGCAGCCTTTGAAAGTGATAGGATCTGGCCCAGGCCACTGCAGCCCCATTGGGGGCCTGTCAGTTTCAAATGTGCCATCAATGGAGATGCATGCGGTTCGCACACAGGTGTGTGTGGGATCCGTGGGCCATGGGATTGAGCCCATTGTCTTGTAGACAAGACATTGGGCGAATTCACACGTGCAGCAATTATCTGGATTTTTAAAAACTGGTTCTCAATAGTTCGTTGTTAACAAGTCCTGTTGCATTCACATGCATGCCATACCGATTTAAAGTACAGCGAAATAATGCATTCAGACCTTCTTGTAGTACGTGCTTACCCGGCTGCTCAGTACGGTTCAGTTACAGGAAGTGGCCTGTGGGGAGCCAGAAGGTTGCTACTTTGTAGCAAAGTACAACTTTGCTACAACCTTTGCTGCAACTTTGCAACAACCTTTGCTACAACCTTTGTAGCAAAGGTTGCTACTTTGTAGAATCAGGGAGTAAAGAGGGAGAGCCTGAGGCTGCTGGAAAGAAGCCCCTCGCATAGTGAGGCGCGCTGCTTCTCTCCCTGGTTTCTTTCCGGTATCCCGCTGCTGCTACTGCTGCAGCACTACGGTAGAGGCAGAGGCAGATGATTGAAAGTCCCTTGGAGGGAAGAACTTTTTTGGGGAGAAGCATGGAGGGGAAACATGGAGGGGAAGAACTTTTTTGGGGAGAAGCTGGCTGCAGCCTGCACCCAGCGAGGCAACTACAGGGCTCCAGCTGGTCTCACTGCTTCCGGTAGGGGCAGGAGTAAAACAGCGCACTTGGAAGCACGGTTGCATTCACATCAGAAAAGATTACACACTAGTTAAAACCAGTACGATGTTGCTTTCAACTGCTGTTAAGTGCGGATTTATTGAAAACGGACAGCAAAAAGGTAGGTTTGAGTAGCTTTTCAACACGCATTGCTTTAGTGCGATATTGATTCCATTTAATTGAATTTAAGTGTTCAGACAGGCATGAAACATTCGTTTTTTTAAAAAAATCGCACAAATCAGAACGTCTGAATCCCCCCATTATCTTGTACACAGAGCTGCAAGAGTTATTGCATTTCTCCCTGCAGTCACAACCACTATTGTCTTCCAGCAAAAGCTAACCCATATTTTTTTCCTAAGGAAAGATAATGGACCAGGCCCTGGAACTATGGAAAGAGACTTTGCTCTTGAAGAGAATCTCAGGATTTGGCCCTCTTTGATGAGAATCTCAGGATTTGGCCCTAGGAAGAATAGGATTTGATCCTACTCCAAACCAAATCAATTGGGGGCGGGGGAAGGGGGGGAAGTCTTGTTCACTTAAATGTTTGGCTTTGCCCCCAATTTATTTGGCTCAAAGCACTCTTGCATGCAATCACAGGAGGTCTTCATTTATAAATTGCATCCTTCTGAGATGTAATTTTTCCTAATTTAGTACCCAGGCTACTACAGCAAAAATCTCACCCACTTCAGTCAGAGCTTTTTTTGAGCATGAATGTCAGGATTACACCCAAAGGCAGTGAATAGTTTGTATTATGTAAAATATAGACCGACCTGCAGCAAAGGAAAGAAATGTTCCATGGCTGCTAGCAAGAGACTGGTACATTAAACAGAGCAGCAGACTCTGTACTTTGTTGCTTGTGACCCGTGAATGCCTTTTAGTTTAGAAAAAGCATTTGTTTCCATTGACCCCTCCAGAAATCTTCTGTTAACTTAAACAGTGGTTGAGTTCACTAAGGATAGCACTGGCACTAGCACAAGACCCACTGAAGGGAGTGGCATGTATGCTAGTGTCAGCACCCTCTGCCTGGAGGATCACACCATGAACCTTCTAAAATACTTCCCCCCACACATTTTTGAGGGGTGAGTATTTGCATGGTAATAATAATCCCAATCCACTCATCAGATAGAACAAAGGATACTTTATCACTAGCTCCTTGTCTTTACCTTCAAGGCTCTTCATGGCTTTGCTCCATCTATTTTTCCACACTTGTTTCCCACTGCATTCACTCCAGGGAGCGTTGCCACCACCCTCTATTGCCCACGAGGCCCCGGCTCATGAAAATGTATTTGTTGCTCCTCCCATGCTGCCTCCCATGCCTGGGACTCTCTCACTGAATGCATTTGCTCTGCTTCCTCCCTCCCAATCTTCAAATTCCTCCTCGAAACCTACCTCTTCTGTCAGGGTTTTCCTACCTTCTCATCCTGCTCCTCAACCCTAGCTCCTCATCCTGCCTTTCACTCAGGGTCCCGGCCCCTTCTCCCTTGCCACTAAGCTAAGCTCGTGCACGTGCGACTTATCAACTTTGTGAATAATATACTTCTGCTTCTCCCTATGTTACCTTCTTCTTTGTCTTTCCTAGATTGTAAGACCCTGGGAGCAGGCACCTGTCACTAAAAAAATAATTGTACAGCACAAGGTACATTGCTGTCACTATATAAATAATAAATAGTAATAAAATTCCATAATCTAAAAACCTCCAGTTTACAAGAAGAGTTAAGGCTCTTGCAAATTTAATCATGCACTAAAAAGCATGGAAATTGCAAGTTAAGGCTCCCGCCTTAACTTCAGTGCCATGTTAACAGTAAAGACATTGTACAGTCTCACATGTTGTGCTCACTTACAACTTAGGCTCCATGCACCCTGCCTTTGTCTTTCAGCTCCAATCCCCTTCCTCTTTCCAGCTTGGGGGCAACACTGAAGCTGAGAACAGGAGGGCGTGAGATGGCCTCTCACCCCGTCAGTTTCCTCTTTAAGAAAGAGAGAACTTAGGAGTTCTGGCTCCCACCCCTTCTCCTCCTCTATTCTACTTGGTCTAGCCCTGTAGCAGAGTACTTGGAACTCCTGACTCCAGCCTCTCTACCCCACTCTAATCCAGAAAGCTGCACTCCCTTCACAGGCAACTCAATAGTCCTCATTCCGAGCCTGTTCTCTTCTCCTTGTAACAGACAACCCAGGAGTCCTGGGTCCAAGTCGCCCTTCTAACCCTGTAGCCCCCACTCACCTCACAGAGAACTCAAAAGTTCTGGGAAATATTGGAACAGAAGTGTGTGTGTGGAATGACAAAAAATAACAACAAAATTACAGGAGAGGAAATGGAATAACAGGGAGGGAGGCTATTGGGAGTCAAAGGACAGGGAGTCAGCCATGGTAAGTGGGTAAAACAATAGGACTACTTCCTCAGATATCCCATCAGACTTCCAAATCAGTTATTTCACTCAGAACCTTATTATTGTACTATTTCTAATTCCTCCTGTCATTCCACCCACTTACTTAATCCTGCACATTCTTTGTATTTTCCCCTGTCATTCTAACCACTCCACTTACTGCATCTGGTGCCTTCCTCATCATTTCACACCCTCTTGCCTTCCCTACGTACTCCCAAAGATGCAGCTGTGTTGTATAATTTCACAATCACTTAACTGACTTGGAATGACAATAGTATTTATTTAGAAATTGGCACTGCTGCTGTTGCCTCCATTCCTTCCAATGGCCATTCCATTTTATTAATTTCAATGCACACGCAACTTAGTTTTAATTAAACATTTGTATATGACTCTACCCAGCTTCACTGTGCTCTGGGAGGGCAATGGAGACTAGTGGGTAAGAGGGATGGTTGTGCGCCATTAGTCAGCTGCCCCATTCCCCCCAACCGAAATGAAAGGATAGAGGGAAAGGAGGGGATGAGGGGCCAGCTCACTCCCTCCTGTCCCCAGCTTCAGTGTTGCCCCCAACCTGCAAAGAGGAAGAGGATTGGAGCTGAAAGACAAAGGCAAAGTGTGGGTGCATGGAGCCTAAGTTGTAAGTGAGCACAATACGTGAGACTGTACAACGTCTTTACTGTTAACGTGGCACGGAAGTTAAGGCAGGAGCCTTAACTTGCAATTTCCATGCTTTTTAGTGCATTGTTAAATATACAAGAGCCTTAACGCTTCTTGTAAACTGGAGGTTTTTTGATTATGGAAAATCCAAGTATTTTGTAGAATACCATGCAATGGAGAAAATTTGTCCTGGTAGTGCAGTAGAATGCTGAGTAGCATAACCACTATGGGAGCAGGGCTTAGGGGAGGCCAAAATGGAAGAGCGTATCCCCTCCCTTTAGAAGGTTGTTACTTGCTTCAAATAGCAAGCAAGGCAAAGCTGGATTTTTACTGGTAGCTCCCTGATTTACTAGTGATACAACAACTTTGGTTTGGTTTAAGTATTGCAAACTTCCAAAAACTGCTCTCTATGATCTCTCTAGCTCATGGCTTGTACACGAGTCTTCCACCCTCCTCCCCACTGTCAGAGCTATTTCCTTGTGCAACACTGGCCATTCTGCTTTCTAGAACCTCCCCCTGTATAGGACTCCCAGGCTAGTTCACTCCTTGTACAGGGTTCGCTGACTCTGCTGTGCCCATGTACAGGACTCTCCACCTGGCATAATGCTGCCCATCCTGCAGCTCTCCCCCTGTACAAAGCTCCTTCACTCAGTTCTCCTCTGTCCAGGGCTCTCCCCCAGCACAATTATGGCCATTATTCTGCAGCTCTCTGTCTCTACAAGACTCCCCCCTTGGGCAGGGCTCCTTTTCTTGCACAAATCTGCCCACTTAGCAGATCTCCTCCTATACTTGCTTCCAGATTCTGTATCCCCAATAAATCTGACTGCTCCCTACAAAGTGCTCCCCCTGTGCATGGCTTCCACTGTGGAAGCTATTTATAGAGGCTCTGCCCCTATTCTCTCCCCTTAATGCCCCCCATTTTGTATACTCCCTCCCTCCCTGCACCCCCATAGGATTTTCCTCCCTGTGCTGAGGCTCGCTCTTAGAGTCCTCCCAAGAGGACTACACTTGCCACTCTGCCCCACAGGGCTGCTCTGCACAGGACCCCACCATCTCCCTGCCCCCCTCCTGCAGAACACCCACTGTATCAATGCAGAGCACCTGCTTACCCCTCATTCCTTAGTGGGGTTGGGAAAGTCGGAGGGAGAAGCACTGAAAGAAGATTGATTCCATCCTGCCTGTAGCCTCCTGTCCCTGTCTCTGGTATAACCTCTGCCCTCTTCCTGCACCTGGGACCATCCCAGGCAAACGCCAGTATTCCTGCCCCAACCATGCTCCTCCACTAGGGTGCCCCATTGGAGCCGCAGCCCAGACACTCCACGTTTTTGGACGGGGAAGGGCTGTCACTGAAATCCATGTGCTCTGTGGTTCTGGGCAGGGTTAGGGAGCAGCCACCCCAAACATCACTGCGGGATTAGGTACCCATCTCTCTGTGTCCCTGGTCCCCAAGTGTCAGCCCAGGGGCCTGGCAGTGGCTGCACCCCCGCTTCTCAGTTTGGCAAGGGCACATTACGAGCCTGCGGCAGTTGGAGGCAGGCGCCCTGGCAGCGCAGCAGGTAGATCCGCCCCCAGCAGCAACGTCTGCTCCAGGGCCGGAGTCCCCGGACCTGACTATGCCCCCTGTGCCGACTTTTAAACACTCTCTGCATTACACATAGAAAGTTCGCAAGCACTTCACACTCAGGATGGACTCCATAGGCTAATGTTGAATTTTCAAGATGTCATAACTTAAAAACTACTAACCGGATTTACAAAAAGTAAACCAGAAGGCACCCCCTGGCAGCCTCCTTGTATTTTATAAAAGGCTTACCCCTTCTCCCATCCAACACAAAACCCCTTTACCCTGCCAAGACTGAGATAGTCTAACTTTTGAAAAAACAGGCTTTCAAAGTGCAGTTTTCAAACTGCGATATCTCAGCTGTTATCCAACCGATTTGACTGGTATTTGGAGAGCATGAACCGCTTACTCCCGTGATCCTTGACCACAAATTTTAAAATGTAACTTAATCATGCCAATTCTATAGCAAATAGAATGTTGGGGCTTTATAATGGAGGGTGTAACACACGTTAACTATTAGAGCGCTCCTGCGCGCTAATAATATATTAAACTCAGGATAGCCGATACAATTCATATCCTTCAAACACAGGCATCACCTTTCCTCTGTGTTTTTAATGTCTTGCCATTTATTGCAACAACTCCTCATTTTCTAGTAATTTGGAAGAGGGAAACCAGGAGCTCTCATTCATCATTTTGGAGGCTTGCTTTCTTAGGGCGCATTCAGATGTGCGCTTGATTTGCACAGCGGCAGTGGCAGCATCGTGCGATTTAAAGCAACGCGCACTTCCGAGTTGGTGTGAATGCACCAATTCAGCGTAATGCGAACTGTCGGAGTGCAGTTTTAAAAGCTTGCAACCCAAGCCACTTTAGCTTTATACAAATGCCAGTTTGAAGTCCCTGCTGCTGCCTCTAATCGTTTTTACACACTTCCTTTCCTGTTTGCAGAGTGGGGGTTAGAAATCTTAGGTTTGGATTTCAAATGATTAAGCATCTGGGGATATTTAGATCTGATGCTGTGGATCTATATCCAACTCTATTACATGGGATCAAGGTTTAAAAATGTTGTGGTGTATGTTTTCATATTAATACACATTTACTTTGCCAGCCACTTTGCATGGTAGAGACACTTCAGCTGATTTGTCCACAGAACTTCTCGTTCCTCTGACAGCAAGAGATTACAGCTAATTTGGAATTCTCTCTACGCTGTGCATAAACAACTTATATATTCTTGCTTCCAGTGTTTATTACGTTGCTTTGTGCTTTTCTACCATGACCTGCCATCATGTTACCCAATTCCTAGCTTTGTCAGCCCTTACTTGAAGTTTCTCACAAGTTTAACGGACACAAAAGAAAAACTGATGTTCCATAAAGCATTTCACAGCATATGGCACTCTCTGATAAAAGAGCAAATGCTATAGTGGCAATTTTCCCTATGATAAAAACAAAAATGTGAGTTTTGCAGACAGTTTTTCAAAATAACACATTAGGTCATCCTCACGGGGTGGGAAGGAACTAGCACCACTTTACACAGCCAGGAAGTGACTGCTTGGGAAGAGCAGGAAGTGCCAGTAATGAGAACTCAGATTCCCATGGAGCCCAGAATCAAAGGCAACTGTTCCAGCCTTAAATTCAAATGGATAATAGTTGTAGCAGGCGGTGATTTAATCTTTACACAAAATCTGGATCACTCTAGCAGTGACGGTTGTAAAACCTGCTACTGCCACATCTTCTTAAAAATCATGTTTATTACAAACAGTGGAAAAAGGAGTGCCAGACTGGAGTGGTGGGGTGAGTTTCATTCACTTCAGCAGGCTCATGCTGATGCTATTAGGTATTGCTTTTGCAAAACAGTAAGAGAGATGCATCCCTAGGTTTGTTATATAGCTGGGTGATTGGGGACCTGGCTCAGGAGCTGCATGCAGCTCTTACGCAGTTCAAGGGTGGCTCTTGTCCTGAACCCCATGTGCCTTAATGGTCTTATGTCTTGCTTCATTGCACCTGAATCTCAGCAGCTGAATTGTAGCTGCTCCTCAGGATCTCAGGAACAAAGACTGCAAAACACTGGCTTTGCCAGCCGATCGTGAAGTATGAAAGGTGCACATATGCACCTGTAAGTGTGTCTTGTGGGCGGGCTCTTGCCATATGAAGATTTTGGTATATGGCTCTTGAGATTGGGAACTTTGGCCACACCTGTTATATAATCAATAGCACATTTTCTTTTTTATAATATTATTACGGGAACATTATAATCTGGATGATTTTGAAAATGTCTATGGGCTCATTCAGACCATTTTTACACAGACGCCCCCCTCGCCCATGTGTGGGAGGGGGCCGGTGCCCATGTGAATGCTGCAGCGGGTGTGGGGGGGATTAGCGGGAACGCCGTGGGTGGGGGTGCGTTGGTCGCTCCCATGCTCCACCCACCATCACCCACGGACAGAGCAACAGGTGCCAATGCCCGATGCTCCATGGGTGGAGGTGGGGGGGGGGGGTCCGTGGGAACACACCCAATGCACTGTCCATGCACCCGCACCCATTAGAAAAGGGCCTCACATGTGCAGGAAAGTGTCATTAGAAGGTCGGGAGAGATGCACATGCAAATCAGGATCACGACTGAACACCCAGAGGTGCATAGTTTTTCCAAGAACAAAGGTCTTGTAGTTCACGACAGGTTAGTGCTTCTTCTTTGTTCATCCCCTGCCAAGCCCAAAGTACTTTGTGCCAGAGCAATGTGCTGGACTCCAGCATGCCCTTCTCTGCAGATCACCCCACACAACTGGCAGGCCTTCCTGCTTCATTGGCAGAACTGAATAATGTTAGCTACATTATTCCCCCACCCTCCACACCTTCAAGTCCCTCCTCAAAACCCCCCTCTTCCGCTCCGCTCCGCCCTTCCTAACTCCTGCTAACTATTCCCACCCAGGATTATCCCCCACTTGTTATCTGTAAACTCCCAATTTACTGTAACCAAGCCAAGAACGTGTACCTGAGTTCTCACATCCTCATGAATGTCGCATCCCTTGTCTCTCCCTCTGTTCCCCCTTCCCTGTCTCCCCTCCCCCTGTCTTTAGATTGTACGCTCTCGGGCAGGGACTGTGTCTATCTTGTTTTTTGTAAAGCGCTAGGTACATCGCTGATGCTATATAAATGCTTATAATAATAATAATTAATAATTAATAATTACTGAAGTTTTTATGCACATTTACAAGGGTGATGAACAAAACTGGATTTCACCTGTAATCCAGCCCTGTAATCTGTGAGAGAAATTGCACCAGAAACTGGTGGACATGAGCAGAGCTTCCCGCAATTCCCCTTGGTGCAATTTCAGCTTGTGCTAGTCCCTCGCATCTCCCATCTTATGTGCAAGCAGCCTAAGTCCTCCCTTGCTGGGGAAGGCTCAGGGGGAAATTCCAGCGTGGAGGTTCATTTGTACTTATGTTTCTACCCTGTCTCTCTCTGATGAGCACTCTTGGCATGGAAGGGTGTGGAGAGGAGAATGGCCAAGATGTAGCAATGGGCATCCTGGAGAAGTCTGGGGCATCTTAGGTGTGAGCCTGTTGGCACTGAAGTACCCTTTTGGAATGGACCCCGATGGCACCTCCCCCGTTGGGGCATGGGCCACAGCGGGTGAGAACTGGAGACACGGACTCCTCTGAGTCTATTGGTACCAGGACCTGCATGGACATGGCCTGGACTGTTAGGTGTTCAGTCAGATAACGAGCTCTAGCCTTCTCCGCTCAGGATTTAAACCCCTGACAGATGCTACATGCTCCGGGGTTATGCTTAGGCCCTAGGCAAAAAAGGCACCGAGTGGAGTTTGGGATCTAGTGAAGTCTGGGATCTTCGCTGCACAGATTGTACAGCACCTAAAGCCTTTTGCCAAGGCCTTATAGTGCTGTGCTAGACAAGAAAGCCCTGTGGAAGCAGGGAAAAAGGAAGTGACAGGACTGGTGGGCAGGGACTATTTATATGCCCAGAAGATGTGACATCAGGGTGAGAGGGAAAAAAAGTGGTTTCTATATTCTAGAGTTAGTAACTAGATGACGCCAAATACCTATAATAGGACTTGGTGAGAGGATACCGAAGAAGCAATCATTATTCCTATACAGAGCTGAAATGAGCACCTGCAAAACCGGTCAAAATTATAGTGCCTGATTCAACCCAGTAATATAATATTAGGGTCACCATTGGTCACCCAATTTATGCAAATACCATTTGTGTTACTGATTTTCTGTTTCCGCCATGTACCGAAGTAAAAAATGGTCAGGGACATTCAGAAACACATTAAAAAGTGAAACAGTAAGCCAGAATCTATTGGTTACAATGGAAAATGAGTAAAAATAATAATAAATTGATTGGTAAACTGGAAATAGGTAATTTGGTAATGATAATATCTGGTATTTGGGGTAATTGGGTGCCTGACCCAGTAATTGGGCACCCAACAGACTACTTGAAATTTCAGGGATTAGAGATTCAGGTAACCAATTAGTAACTCATTTCAGCTCTCGTCTTATATATACTCTAGAGGTGACTAGATCTTCAAACCCCCTCCTGTCTCATCTCAAACAGTACAAAATCCTGCAGCCATACTTTGACTTTAAAAAACAGCAGCCGAGAGAAGAGAGCAGAAGGAAGTAGCAAGATTCCATCACAGTTTAATTACTGAGACCCAGTGGCTGCTTCTCTCTTCCTAGAAATGCCAGTGTTAGAGTTTGCTGTCTGACCCCATTGTTCCATGGGCCTGGGCCCTTAGGCCTCACTGTATTAACCATGCATCTGGATCCTTTATTTTGTTGTTGGTAAAAAGTCATTGATTTCAGCCTTATAGTAACAGTCAATATTTAGTTTATTTTTTCCAAAGGCATTTATTCATTCGCACTATTTGATATTGATTCATTCATTCATTCATTCATTCACACAATGAATGCCACCATGGTTATTTTTTTTCTAAAGGCATTCATTCATTCATTCACACCATTTGATCTTGATTCATTCATTCACACAATGAATGCCATCATGTTTGAGCTGAGTGAATGTTATTAGTCTGATTTTTGCAGCACCCAAGTGGGACACTACGTTTCGGGGGGAGCCATAAATCCAGGGCTTAATTTGTGCTGGGCTTGCCAGAGCTCAGCCCCAGCACCTCTTCCAGATCCTGTCCCTACTGCTACTCTGCCAGACCTCACCCAATCATGCTACAAATAAATAATAATTTAATAATCAAATAATTTTATTAAAAGCTGTGGGTTGTGCATCAATTTACAAATTTACAAATTAATAAAATGAACATCACTTAATACATTAAATGTATCACCAAAAGTACATAGAAACATAAAATTGATTATCCAAATATGGCATAGCATAGCTAGTCCTAATCCCCTCATCCCCAAAAGCAAACAAAACAAAATTATGGATAACATTAGGTTTCTTAAGACTGCCATATCCTCTGCCTATACTTGGTCAGGGGAGCAACTTTATATTTTAATTAGCGCTATGTTCCCTGTGGTCGTAGGGATCTCATCATGTCATTACCCTAGGGCTAGTTATAGGTAAAACTTAGCCATGTCTAATTAAAATATAGCCTTACTCTTCTAGGGGGAGTACTTTGGCAGAGCTTGACCCCATAATATACTTAGTCAACTAGATAAGATACTTAGCTAAGTATGTGAAATGACATATTACCGTGCTCCTTTCGGAGTTAGTCATGACCAACATTTGCCCCTGTTCTTTCTAGCAAACGTTTATTTATTTATTTATTTATTTATTTGTACTGACATAAAGGAATCCTCATCAGTAATACATTCCAGATTGATACCAAGTCTTAATAGATCAATAAATCCATTTCAAAACATAACATAGCATAGTATACATTCTCCATTTGATTGCTATCCAGAAACCCGAATAGCTCACCTCTTCCTTTACTTGTCACACTGGGCTCTTATCCTGCCTGATGCAAATGAAAAAGCAGCCACAGCTTTGGTCACATCCTCTTCCTTATTAGTTAATAGAAATATCAGTTTCTGCAACGCTGACCAATTACAAAGCTTTTGGTGTATTGCAAAAAATATTGGGCAAACCAGAATATAACAGGGGAGGTCATCGACCACCCCCATTCCACAGCTACATAACAGTTCCTTATATGGAATCTTCCCGTAGTGACCCAGTGTCACTGCAGAACTCATAGCTTGAAATCTCAGGTTGAAAAAAGTTTTTCTGAGCCTAGGATTTTATATTAATATCAGATATCCGGCCCCCTCATCTTTGGGTAGCCAATAATTAATAATATGGGGAGATATGAGAGAGCCTGACTTGAACTCTTTGTTGCTGTTGGACAATATCATTTATTCTTAATTTAATTAACCTCTTTGCTTCTTTTAAGTAGAAGGATTTTATAAAATCTACAGAAAAGCCTACGTGGCTCAGTTTTTTCCTTATACCTTTTCACCATGGATCCCTATCAAACCAATATGGACTACTTTTTTCTTCCAAGCACAATTTTGGCAAGGAGTCAGGTGGCAAATGCAAAATCTTTAACATAAATATAGGTATAAGTGTTTCCACTTTTGCTGCCATGGATTTCATTCCTACCTCCAATCTTAATGGAGCTGGGGCGGGTGCCGGTGGAGTTCCCAAACTCCCCCTCAAAAATGTTACAACAGTCCTTAACTCCCTGCTCACATCTGCCTTGCCTCCTCCCTCCGTTCCTTCAAATCCCTCCTCAAGACCCACCTTTCCCTTGATGCCTTTCCCAATGCCTGCTAGTCTTTCCCCCGTACACTTACTGTCTGCCCTCCTCTGCTGACTGCTGCCACCAACCTCTTTGTAACCAAGCCAAGCACACGCACCTGAGACTCCGCATCTGCTTGAATGTTTGTTTGTCTTCTCCCCTGTCTCTCCCACTGTCCCCTCTCCCTGTCTCCCCCCCTTTGTCTTTTAGATTGTAAGCCACAGGCAGGGACCGCGTCTAGTTCTATGTTCTGTACAGCACCAGGCCACACGACTGGCGCTATATAAATGTTTATAATAATAATAATA
>QEPC01009983.1:6382944-6393901 GCA_003113815.1 Sphenodon punctatus
CTGGACTGTAAAATGTGTTAATTAATGCAAATATGTAAATAAATGTTTGTTTTTAATTATAAAGATGTCATTACTGCTATTAAAGAACTCATTTTTAATTTTACTCGACCGGTTTTGTAACTTTATTTGGTCGCAGAATTTTCCATTTCGGGTCGCAGAATTTTCCATTTTGGGTCGCAGAATTTTCCATTTTGGGTCGCAGAATTTCAGAATTTTTTTTGCAGAAGAATCGGGGCCCTGCCCATGAGGTCCCCCATCCCCATGGTCCAGCAGGTGGCTATAGGAGTCTGGGCCCTAGTAACGCCCGACTCCTGCCAGTCCGTCTCCCAGCACTTCGGGGTTGGCCTGAGCACCGTTGCCTATATCCTCCGGGATGTGTGCGAGGCTGTGGAGGGCGTGCTCCTGGACAGAACAATCCAGCTGGTGGATCAGGGGGCCGTGATGGCGGGATTCACGGCCGGAGGCTTCCCCAACTGCATGGGTGCCATGGATGGCACCCACATCGAGATCCTCCGCCCCTCTGCAGGGAAGGCTGCAGAGTATGTCAATGGGCACGGGTATCACACACTGCAGCTGCAGGTGGTTGTGGATCACCGGGGCCGGTTCATAGACATCTTCACGGGCAACTCCAGCTGCAGTCACGATGCCCAGGTCATGACCATCTCCCCCTTATATGCCCGGATGTTCCGGGGGGACTTTGCTGACATGGGGATGACCTGGATCAAGGGGGCACCAATGCCCCCCTGTATCCTGGATGATCCTGCCTATCCCCTCACCAGGTGGCTAATGAAGGTGTACCCAGTCGCACGCAACCCTGTGGAGGTGCTATACAATACCCGCCTGTGCTCCACCAGGACCATGGTGGAGCGAGCCTTCAGGGCCCTCAAGCAGCACTGGAGGAGCCTTGCTGGCCGGCTGGACTACACCGTGGAGACCTCGGCCCTGGTGATCGGTGCCTGCTGCATGTTGCACAACGTGTGTGAGACTGAGAGGGCAGCCCTGGAATACCCCGAGCCCCTCCGGCCCCCCGGCCCGGTGCCCCTGTACATGAACGCTGAGAACCTGAGGGAGTACTGTTATGCCAAGCGCATCCGGGATGCCCTTGCAAGGCATATCAGCCAGGAGGCCGAGGTGTGAGGGACACAACAACCCACCCCACCCCATGGGGTTCCCTGGCCCAGTCCCTACATGGGAGCCAGTCCGGTACCCCACCGCCCCACCCCTGTTGCCCAGTAATGGGCACGGGAGGCAATATAGTGCAACCACGATTTATTTCACCTGTTTGTACATGTGCACCCACCCCCTATAGTGCCCCCCACCTCACAGTGCCCTCCCCCTTCCACCCCTTCCCCCACGTCTCCTAGGACGCCCCCTATTGTTGTCACTTATGGCCTTGTACCCCCTCTTCAGCTCCTTGGCCTTGGCGCAGCACTGTGCCACGGTCCGATGGTGCCCCGCCGCTATCATGTCCCGCACTATGTCCTGGTAGACGTGCTTGTTCTGCTGGTTGAGCATGAGCTCCAACTGGTACTCCAGGGTTCCCCAGATCCGTATGAAGTCCTGGGTCTCCTGAAGCCCCCTCTGGCCCCCTCTGTGGTAGGGCTTCCTCCCTCGTCTCCCCTGTGGGTCCTCCTTTTCCTCCTCCTCCTTCTCCTCCACCGCCTCTTCCATCGCCTCCTCCTCCACCTGGGCAGGGCCGGTGTCCTCCGGGGGCTCGTCCACCCGGGCCCGTTTCCGTGTCTGTGGGATGCAGGGGAGGGGGGGTTATGGTTGGGTGCAGTTCTGACCCCTCTCATGGCCCGCTCCCTTTCCCCCCTCCCTGCTGGGAGCCCAGACTGGCCCCCTGTCCCCCCTGGGTGCCCCTGTGCCCCCTGTTCCCCTCCCCTTGTTTCCCCTTACCCGTTTCCGGGGTGCCTCCTCCCCCAGTAAGGCTGCTGTCCCCAGGGCATCCTGTACAGGCTGCAGCAGGTGTTGTCCCTCCGCCTCCTCCATCCTCAGCACGACCCCCTCCTCCCCATCCTCCACCTGTGCTTCCTCCACCACTGCCCCTGGCTCCTCTGCCTCCACCCTCGCTCTCTCGCCCACCGCTCTCTTCCGCCTCCCTCCTCGCTCCATCCCACCACACTTCCCTGCTGCAGATTGCCCTTTAAATCTCCCTCCGGTGCCTGTGTTGTTGCTGGTTGCCTGGCAGTGATGCTGCATGCTTTGTCCCCGGCTGGGAATCATTTTCTTTGGTTCCGAGTGGTGATTGCCATCCAGACGTTACTTTTTGTTGTTTCCCGGTGGGAATCTCTTTGACCACGCTTTCGGCGATTGTCCTACGGGGAGCCCCGGAAGCGTGGTTGAAATTGACCCCATGTGGATATTGACCGTGGTGAACATCTGGCGGCTGCTGAACAAACGTTCAGGGCACTTTGGCCCCGCTGCAGAATTGACCGTGGTTCACTGTGGTTGAGCATGATCTCGTAACGTCTGAAAATACCCATAGTGTCAGAGCTTGTTTTCTAGACCAACGATGGGGTATCCAGGATCCACTGAATGCAAATATTACCCCAAAATATTTAAATAATCGTACATGCTCCACTTTATGCCCTTGTAGATACCATCTTTCAGCTTTACATTTTGGGGAGAAAATAATTATTTTTTGTCTTACTGTAATTTATTACAAGAGCTTCTTCGGTGCACGCAGATCCAAAATCCTCAAGGAGTCATACTCAACCTTGCTGTAGAAAGAAAAATGGTGTCATTGGCATACATTAGAATAGACACTTTCCAATTTCCAATTTTTTGTCGCCAGAATAATAATTTAATAATGAATACTAAGTGATGGGGGCTGGGGCTGCTTCTGCCTGTCAGCTTTTAGTCAGTCAGAGTGTTTTGCCACCAATCAGTCAGCTCAGCTGTTTGACAGCAGTGGCTGCACCAGCTTCCAGCCCTATCCCTGGCTGAATTTTATCTGGCCCTGAGCCAGGGGTGACAGAGAGGAGCTGATGTAGTGCTGAGGCCCAGCATGACAACTGCATGGTCCCTCTGAACAGGGGCGTAACTCTCAGCTGGAATGGTCCCTGGGGCAGAAGATGGAATGGACCCCCCTTGAACTCCCTCTCAGTGGCAGAGGATGCAGCTGCACCAGACACATCCCCACCACATCAGGCTCATGAGCCCTGAGGCAGCAGCACCATCTTTTTCTATTATAGCTATGCACTTGCCTCTGAATACTCCCTATGCTCCTGGGGTCCAGTGGCACAATGTCCAGGGCAGCCTTGAGCCCTGGCATCTCTTTTTTCTTACCAGTTAAGCACTGCACAAATCTACAGGCATGCACGTCCATCCACATGACAGTGACCCTCTTTCCAAGAGATGAGGACCATAAAGGCCCCACCATTCAGAGCAAGGCATGTTAGCAGCATCAGGAGTTTCATTTGTAAAGCATTTGTAAATAACTGAGTATCCAAATAATGGAGCAACCAAAATAGCCAAATAAGTGGATATGAAAAGATCCATTATGGTTGTGGAAATAATTTGGATATTATTTACATGGCTAACCAAAAACATCAATAATATCCATCCATACAAAATCCACTATTTTGTAAAATCCACGATTGATTGTAAGCTGCGTTGACCTGCCTGTGGCAGGAGGGGCGGGGTAACAAATTTTAAAAATAAAATAAAAATAAAATAAAATATTTGCTTCATTGCTCCTCAGTAATAGTCTGAGGTGCTGAGCATTTCTGTGAAGTGCTGAGAGCATCATCAACTCCCACTGAACTCAATGGGCTGGGAGAGGGTTAGGCATTTCACAAGAAAGCACAGCTCATGGCCCAAGTGGGCAGTCAAGAGCACTGTATTCTCTGCTGTTGCAATCTGGCAGAGCACAGCTGTGTCAAAGTGGAAAATTCTGGGAAAGTCATTGAAACATTCTTATTACTGAAGACATCATGTTTCCACAGCAAATGGGAACAACATTGACTGTGATTTCTGACCTGGTGGGTTTTAAGGTCACTTCTTTGCACAGATGTGAGAAGGGCTTGGGCTGGTGCAAGCCACTGAGGATTTGAGATATTCCTAAATATCTCAAATAGCCCAAAGATTTTTTTTAGGTTACTGTCTAAATGAGTGCAAATCATGGGTGTATTTTGGCTTTTACGTCAGGGTGGGAACTGTTGAGAACATCCTCTGTTGAGTGCAGGAAGACTAAACATTTTGTTGCAGCTAGAAATGTTGCTAATTTCAGGAATCTGAAGGATTCAAAAACTCTGAGAAGCCAAGACAGCATAATTTGTATTTATTAGTTATCCTGAGATTATCCCCCATGATTATTTGTGTATGCTGCTGCATAAACTTAAAGCTATCTTCTCAGTCTTTTTTTATTTCATAGGCTAATTCCAAGGTTTCCTAACATCCCCAGATATTTATTTATTTCGTTATATTTATTTTGTTATATATATAATGAAATAATATATATATATAAGCCACAGTAGCCCAAACGTACACACAATGCCCCCCTCATATAAATCAAAAGTTTGTAACCTGAACCTTCATTATTCCAGGTTAAAATTCGATCATTTGAGCTAGTGGAGCAGCTACTGATCTCTTTTTAATTTAGTCCCGAAGAGGTAGTTAACATACTTGCCCAACAACTTAACCCAGAAGTTTGCTAGAAGCTTATGGCAGAGGGTTAAAACACAGATGTGCGGCTAGTGGGATCACTCCCTGGGCTGCTCTGGGGTGGAAAATCATGGGCAACACGACCCTGGTCAAAGTGATCAGGCCGGGGCATTGAACTGATGTGCGTGCAGCTGGGGAGCTATCCCGCCAGCCACACAGCCTGGCTAAGGTCAGAATAACAAATGTGTGGACAGCTGGCCCTGACCATGCAGTGCTCCCATCGCCCCACCCCCTGCCATGACCGGCTGCCATGGCAGCCAATGAGGCACAACCATGGCGGGTCGTGTTGGTCATGTGGGAACAGATGTGCTAGTATGCTGTGACCTGGTTGGGCGGGCCTTAGCCCAGACTCTGATCTTGGAGATTTTCTGAGATCACAGCTTGGTCTAGCTGCCAACATGGCCCAGGGCAATCACAGGCCAATATCTGGTGGCACCTGCACACATGTGCATCTGGGTCCTGGACTACAGCAGATCAAAGTGAACCATGACGGGCCAAGGTCAAGTCTGTTTTTACCCCGAGTTAACAGTATGGCTGGGTAGCTAAACATTGTGTTTCCTATGTTAGAGTCCTAGGTTCTGGACCTTACTGTGGTCTGCCTGCTAGCTTCTTTGAAGAAAAGTCCACTTCTCAAAAAGTCCACTCTTGACCCCTCTGACCCTTCTAGCTATCGTCCTGTCTCACTCCTTCCTTTTGCTTCCAAGCTGCTTGAACGTGTTGTCTACTCCCGCTGCCTTGACTTCCTATCCTCCAACTCCTCCCTTGACCCCCTCCAATCTGGCTTCCGCCCCCTTCATTCTACTGAAACTGCTCTCGCTAAGATCACCAACGATCTTCTGGTGGCTAAATCTAAACGTCTCTATTCCATTCTTGTCCTCCTTGATCTCTCTGCTGCCTTCGATACTGTTGACCACTCACTCTTGCTGGATTCCCTTCACTCCCTTGGCTTTTGTGGCTCTGTCCATAACTGGTTCTCCTCCTACCTCTCTGACCGCTCCTTTAATGTGTCTCTCTCCAACTCCGCCTCCTCCTCCTTCCCCCTCTCAGTTGGTGTTCCTCAAGGCTCTGTTCTTGGCCCTCTCCTCTTCTCGATCTATACCTCATCCTTAGGCAAACTCATTGCCTCCCATGGCTTCCAATACCACCTCTATGCTGATGACACTCAACTCTATCTCTCTACTCCCTCTCTCTCTCCCTCTGTTCAAGCTCGTCTCATCAACTGTCTCTCTGACATCTCTACCTGGATGTCTCAACGTCAACTCAAACTCAACATGGCTAAAACTGAACTCCTTATCTTCCCCCCTCATCCTTCCTCTCCTTCCTCACTGTCAATAACTATTGATGGAGTCACCATCCTGCCTGTCCCCCAAGCCCGTAGCCTAGGCTTCATCTTTGACTCAGCCCTTTCTTTTAAACCCTACATTGACTCTGTTGCTAAATCCTGTCGCTTCTCCCTCCATAACATTGCTAAGATTCGCCCTTTTCTCTCTGTCTCGTCTGCCAAAACTCTTGTTCATGCTCTGGTCATCTCTCGCCTCGATTACTGTAACCTCCTTCTCACTGGCCTTCCCCGGTCTCACCTTTCTCCCCTCATCTCTGTCCAAAACTCTGCTGCCAGGGTCATCTACCTCGCCAGTCGCTTCGACCATGTGCAGCCCCTCCTCTCTTCGCTTCACTGGCTTCCCCTTCCTGAACGAATCCTGCACAAGCTCCTAGTCTTCACCTATAAAGCTCTTCACAACCTTGCTCCCCCCTACCTCTCTGCACTTATCGCCCTCCATACTCCAGCCCGTGCACTTCGCTCCTCCTCTGTCCCTTCTCTCACCCTTCCACGCCTTCCCTGCTCCCCTAAGCGCCTTCGTCCCTTCTCACTTGCTGCCCCCCATGCCTGGAACTCCCTCCCTGTCCACATCCGCCTTGCCCCCTCCCTTCATACCTTCAAATCTCTCCTTAAAACTCACCTCTTTCGCTCTGCTCTGTCTGACTCTTTATCCTGCTGAGCCACTATTCCTATACCTACGATCGGTTTACCCTTATCCTTGCAACATGGACCTGCCTGCTGTCATTCTCATCGTAACCAAGCCAAGTACGTGCACTTGAGACCTCGCATCTTCATGAATGTTAGACCCCTTGTCTCTCCCTCTGTTCCCCTTCCTAAGTCTCTCCCCCAGCTCCTGTCTCTCAGATTGTAAGCCCTAGGGGCAGGGACCGTGTCTATTTTATTACTTTGTAAAGTGCCAGGTACACTGCTGGTGCTATATAAATGTTTGTTAATAATAATAATAAAGACACTGAGGTAGATAGCAGGACAGACTTCCATATCCTACAGATCATGGTTTGGCTGTTAAAAATTAGGGTATGTATAGAAAGCACAGTGAGTTGAAGATGATCTCCCATGCCCAGATCAGGGATTCTTCCACAGAGCTAGGGCACACACTTACTCTCACCTGTTTTGGGTGCCAGCTCTCCAGCACTACTGCACATCTCTTAGGTCAACTGAAATACTGTACTGAAAACATGCAAATGCTGTATTGGATGATGAATTTACCTGCTTTGATCTGGATCCAATGAAGCAGACATTTGGTCCTGCTTTGCCAGATCTCTGTTTCAGATATTGCAACTTGGTTATTTTGGTTATTTTGTTTTGGCGCTATTGTGCATGTACGATAGCCAAAACAAAGCAGCTGAAATGCTGAAATATCCAAAATATTGAAATAAACGAAGTGTCCAAAACAACCAAGTAAGGAGAGATGCAAAAATCCATTACAGTTGCGGATATCATTCCGATATTTGGATAGTTAAATCTGAATAATAGCCTAGTGGATAAGAAGCTAAACTTGGACCTGGAAGACCAGGGTTTAAATCCTGGCTTAGCCACGACACACTGGGTGTCTTTGGGCAAGTTATCTGTAAAATGGGAATATATCCCTATCTCTCCCTACACTCCCTTTCCTTGTCCGTTCTACATTGTAAGCCCTTCAGACAGGGGCCTGTCTGTAATTACAATTGTTCAATGCCGGACACATTGCTGGTGTTATGTAAGTAATAAATAATAATATCCACAAATACTGAATCCTCTATTCATTTCAGGCCTGGTTCTAGGGTCGCCGCCTATGGTGGTTTTTTACCTGACACTCCCGTAGGCCAAAATGGAAGTGTCAGGTAACAAATGACCCAAGGTGGAACCCTACCTGGTTCTGCAGAGGCAGACAGGACAAGACTGAGAGGGCCCAGTCCTCAGAGGCCCTTAATGAACCTGTTCATATGGAGGAAATATATCTATCTGGAGTAACCTACACATCTTTTTGTCCCTTTAGCAGATCCGCTGTGCTATCCTAAGCTGCTCAATTCCACTTCTTAGTGTGTAGCTTGCCCTCCCTTGCACATTGCTTGCTATGTGGCCTGCTGAAGGGACAAAAAGAAGTGTAGGTTACTTCAGATAGCTATATTCCTAACTCTCCATTTCCTCCACATGAGCAGGTTCATTAGGGCCTCTGAAGACATGGCCCTCTCAGTCTTGTCCTGTCTGCCTCTGCACAGCCAGGTAGGGTTGCCACCTTCGATGGGCATTGGGTTTAGGAGCCTCTCTGTGCCTCTGCAAGTCTGCATATCCTTCTATAAAACAGATGTAGGGGTGTTATGAGACTTCATTACAGCTTGTCGGCACTTTGAATGCAAGTGCCAAATATTCCTGTCATTCAAACTGGGGACTCAGAGATGGAGAGCTGCCATGTATAGATAGATATACGTTTGCCAGCAATGCTATTTCCGCCTCCTCATTGGCTTCCATTAGGATCCCAGCTTAGCTGATCTAAGAACAGAGCATTAAACCAGGGTTGAGGAACCTTTTCCCTCTTGGGGGCAACTCTGAACATTAGTAGAAGCAAGGAGGGCAGCACAGAAGTTGGGGGAGGGTGCTGAAGAAATGTGCTCAGAAAGAGGAGGGTCCAGATCAAGGATCTATCCCCTATCTTTGGTGCATGCCCTCATCTCTGCTCCCTTCCCCTGAGCTCAGTCTTCCAGTGCTTGGGAGTAGAAACTGGATCCAGGGTTTGACCCAGGAACTGGAAAGGGGCCACATTTGGCTCTCTCACCCCTGAATCAAAGTATAGGGTTACCCAACACTAGAACAATTGTGGCCTCGCCTTTTTTCTTTAATTTCCCCCACCAAAACCTTCTTGCAACACAAAATTTGTCATAAGTATAGCTCAACTCTGGTCTCATTGCCTTAACAGGGAAGTTTTGTGTTATTCCCAAAATGTGTTTTATACAAACAGATCCTAATTAACATCTCCCCTTGGTCAATAGCTGCCGCATATTAAACAGCATTCCATGGCAAGTGAGGGCTCATTACCAAGAAACTGTTGCTTCTTGCCAACCAGTTAATTGGAGTTTCTGCACCTTTCATTGCCTGAACTTGGAATGGCTCACAGTACTGTTCATGGAAAAGGCAGACGCTTAAACCATCAGAGTAGATCAGACACATGCTCTTTACCGAGCCTACGAAGTAAAACCAAAGGAATATTTTTGTAATTATGTAAAACCCTGCATCCCAGGATCCAAATCCAGTTATTAGTGCCACTTGGGAAAAGAAAAGTGCTGTGCAGCTAAGTAAAGTCCAAGAATCTGCTACTGCAAAAAAGTAAAATAAAATAAAAAAGTTGTTTTTAAAACAACTGACAGCCAATAACTAATTTTATTTCAAACATTTGCTTTGTAAGGCTGTGAGCTACAGACCACATGTTCTGGAGGAGCCCCATTGAAGCTCTATCTGTGGAACATGGCCTAAAGGTACAAGCCTGACCCAATTGAAGTTAATGGGAGTTCTGCCACCGATTTTGGTGCAGATGGGATTTCACTCATTTATAAAAAATAAAAATAAAAAAAAAATTCTTACCTGTTTCTGTCTTCCACAGACTCTGGGCTCCTCTGTCTCTTTGGTCCACTTAAGAATCCCTCTCTTTACTCTGCCTTTCACTGTCACTTTACAGTGACACAATTCCCTTGAAGGGCTTCACAGAATTCTCAACAAGAAGCAGAGTAACCCCAAGCCAGGAGCTGACTTAATGATCCTACCGTTCCTCTTACAATAAAACGTTTACGGGGCAGCTGCTAGTGAGAAGCAACCCAATATTGTGGCATCCCCCTTGTCTAGACACCTCAAGGACATGCTTTCTGCCTAGTTAAGAGAGGTTCGTGTCCGTATAACTGTTGCACTAATCATTATTAGGGCTAAGTTTTTGTCACGGTAGTGACAGAAGTCATGTTTTTAGTGACTTTCCCCCCTCACTGTGACTTGTACAGCTTTTCCGTGACTTCCATGACTTTTGCCTAAAAAACACTGGAGGAACCACCTCTGGCTCACCCCAAAGAAGAGAATTGCTGCCAAGAAGTGCCACTGAGAAGAGCAATGTGGAGACTGCAGTCAGCACCGGCTGCCGCACTGATGTCTCCAGGGTTCTCCAAACCCCATCCCTTCAGAGCGCGGTGTGGTTAGAGGCAGAGGGCAGAGCTTGAGAAGTTCCGCCCAGAAGAGCAGCATGGATACCATGCTCAGTGCGGCCTGCCGTGCTCACATATTCCTCCAAACCCCTCCCCTCAGCGGCGGCCCTAGCCTGAGGGTGCCTGGAGCAGTGCCCTGCCCCCGCTCTCCCCCGTCCCCGGTGCCACTGATAGTAGCGCTCAGCCACTCACTGACTGAGTGCTCTCTGCCTCTGTCTCTGCCGGTGACTGAAATTGACATCGGAGCACCGTGTTGCTCTGACTGCTGCAGCTTGGCTTGCAGTCAGAGCAGCGTGGCGCTCTGATGTCAATTTCAGCCGCCGGCAGAGACATAGGCAGAGAGTGCTCAGTCAGTGAGCACTAGCCTCTGCCTGGACTCCTTCTGGGACTCCAGAGTCTGGAGTCCCAGAAGGGACAAACCTGGTCTGAATGCAAGCCAGGCGGCTGAGCGTTCAGTCCAAGTGCGCCGCTGGGAAACGAAATTTCCCTGAGCGGCAGCTTTGCATTGAGCCCTATGGGCTCAATGCAAAGCCTCACCTGGGCGTTCAGTGGAGGTGCTCAGCAGTGAGCTGTGCTGCAGCGCGCATGCTTGAACTGACTCAGTCAGTTGAGCATGCACTCCGCAGCCCATCTCACCGCCGAGCGCCTCCCATTGAACGCAGTGAACTAACTGCCTGGTGCCAGTCCCCGACAATGGTGAGTAAATGCACGCGGGGTGTGTGTGGGGTGTGTGTGGGTGATCAGGGAGCAGAGGCACTTGGGAAGGGGGGGGTAAACAGCGTGGGGG
>QEPC01009983.1:6413724-6449642 GCA_003113815.1 Sphenodon punctatus
GGGCTTACAGGGAATGGGCAAGGGGGGATGAGGGTGAGGCGGGGGAATGGGCACAGACGAGAATAAGGGGTAGGTTGGATGGAGAAAGGCCGTTGGAGGAAGGAGAGGGAGAAGGAGGGGAGCCATCAGCAGGGCGAGAAGGAGAGGGGAAACAGAGGGCAAGGAGATATGGGGAGGCATCCTAGGTGGCAACAGTCAGGGCAGCAGAGTGGGAAACCTGGCCTGAAGGTGGCCCCGGAGTGTTCACGTGGTGTCTGGTGGCGATGGCAGCGATGGTCAGATGAGGCTGTGGGGTGGGCATCGTCAGGGGGGCGGTACCTCGCAGACCTCGCACCGGCCTCACAACGAATCCAGTGCAGCACAGAACTCACTGCTATAGAGTCAGGGAAACAAGGGTCTGGTTCGTCCCCCACTTACACAGATTTCTCTAGTAGGAAGACCTATGCAGTTATAGGAGGGTAAGGCTACTGGGAGTGAGAAGAGAATCAGCCCTTAGGTTTCTGGCCCTTATCACGATGCAGCAAGCAAATAAACAGCTCGCTGCAGGCCATGCGGTGAGCCGTTCCCATTCAATACAGAAAGGGCTAACATATGCAAATCAAATAATTGCTGTATTTAATTCAGTGCGCTAAATGCCCCCATAACTATGTTGGTGAAACCCATCAGTTCTTACACAAACATATAAACTCTCCCAGAAAAAAGATTGAGGACAAAAGCACGGACTTAACTGTGAGTTCTCACTTCTCCCAGAATGATCATTCAGTTGGGTTACCAGTTGTTAAAGGGGTGGGGCTATGGAGGGCAGGGCCATGAGAGGAGGGCCCATTTTTTATTTTCACCCCAGGCCCCTGAAATTCTAAGACCAGCCCTATATAATTCCATTTCATGCTCATCTAGCAACCTTATGTTCTGTATTTCATTGAGCGAGGGAGGATCAGCAATGGTGGCCCTAAAAAAGATCTAAGGGAGACAGAGGACAGGTCAGATTTTCCCAGGTCATGCCTCCATTCTTGAAAGCCACTTCCACTCTTGACCTTTCCATGGAAGGGGGAACTGTTAGTTGCTGCCATGCCCATCTGTCCCAGTGGGGGCCGTGTTCCTCACTCCTGCTTGTGCAAAACTGGTCCCTGTTTCCTGACTATGGTGTGCAGCAGGGTGCCCGGTCCTGTTATCTCCACTTGGTAAATGGAGATTTATTTATTTATTTATATTAAAATTTATATGCAGATGCCTTATCTGCTGCTGTAGAAGCTGTCTGGAGTCCCCCTTTGCAGGCAGGTTATGTCTAGACTGCAGAGAAGCCAGCTCTTGTCTTCTTGATGTTCAGCTCAAAAAAGGTTTATGCCAACTACTGATTTTAACTGTGATTCAAGCGAAATGTCAGCTGTGCAGAGGTGTGATGTATAGTTAGTTACATAGGCAGAGAGAGATGGGATGATGGGAGCAAGCTACAGGCACATGTTTGTGGGGTTTTGTTGTTTTCTTGCTTTTTAAGCAGTGTCTTATAAAGATTTCATGATGCAACTGGGTATCTGTGGAAGAGAAAATATTCTTGTGGGGGTTTCTCCAAATGCAAGAGGACTAATGGGGCTATACCCTCAGCCAGCAATTTTTCAAGGAGCGGCCCCTTGGAAAGACAATAAATAGCCTGAAACTACACCTCTGTTCCGATGACCCCGTATGGGGACAGTCCACATAGCTGTGGTGTTGTCATACAGAGTAAAAGGTCAGTGGAAGACACACCAAAGTTCCCAAGAGATAGTGCAGGCAATTTGTTGATAATTGCCTCCTCCTCCCCGAAGTGGGGGGGCGGCAGGCGCTTTCCGGGGCTCCCTTAAGGGACGGGGCAGGACGGGGACTGAATTCCCACCCGTAGGGTTGCAAGACCCTGCGGGTGGGAAAGCAGCTGCATGACCGTGCAGGCAGAAAAATCAGGAACCCCACCAGGGTTGCTAGGCAATCCCTGCAGCCAGCAATAGGGCCAGCAAGGCCACATGGACTCTGCCCAGGCTGGGCAGAGCCCACCTCACTGGCTCCGTGGCTCCAGCTTCAGTTGCGGGCTGGAGACTAGACGAAATCAGCACCACAAGCCGCTGCTGTGGCATCGGTGGGGCAGACCTTTGGGCCTCAGGGCCTACACCGCTCTGGCCTGCCCCAGGACGCATCTCGCCAGGCCCATGCTCTCTGGGGAGAGCTTGAAAAGCCCAGCGGGCACACACAGCAGGTGAGGCTCAAGCAGCCCCCCCGCCCCCCCAATGGGGAAAAATAGAAAGAAAGCCGCCGCTACCACAAACAGGTGGAGCAGTGCCTGGCAGGCGGGGGCACCCCTGGTAGTGGTGGTGCTGGAAAATGCCTTGGAGGGGGGCCGGGTGGGACGCGCCCCTCCACACATCAGGCATGGAGATGGGGGAGCGGAGGCCCCCTTCCATGTGAGGCTTGCAGGGTGTGAGGCCCTGCTAAGGGACCTGGCTGTGGGAGGGACAGGCACGCCACAGAAGCGGCTCCCTCTGCTGCCTGCTCCGTGGCCACAGCCCCCTGTCCCCTTTGGATCCCAGCTTCCCCCGAACAGCTGGGAAATCTCCTCGCACAGGGCAGAGGGCTGGGGCTGGCAGGCCCACAGCCTAGGCACAGGGGGCATGTAATTGCCCCCCCAGCCTGTTTTTTTTATGACCCCCCCTGCCAACAAGGGGGAGTTCCAACAGGGGCAACTGGGCCCTCCAGGGAGGTCCTCCAGGGGGGCTGTCTGGTGCCCGGGCCCTCTCCCCCAGTCATTGACTCCCCCCAGTGGTCACGGGAGCGGGGTCCTGGTCTTGGGGAACACGGGACAGATGGCCTCGCAGGGGCTGGGACCCCACTCCTTTGGGGATCCTCTTGGTGGGCTCAGCCCGTATGCCCTCCCTGTTCCGGGCCAACATTTGCCTGGGTCTGTATCGGGGCTAGACTGGGCCACCCGCAAAACAGACAGGTGCTGCCCCCCCTGTTTGGCAGGCAGTTGGGCAGCGGAGCAGGAGAGCCCTCTTTTTTATTTTATAGGGACGCGCCAACCCCACATAGTGAGGAGCTTGGTAACCACCTGGAGCCCCAGGGACAAGAGAGGGATGATCTCCATTGGAGGATCGAGGCAATCGAGCAGACCATTCAAGTTCGTGCACTTGAGACCTTGCATCTTCATGAATGTTAGACCCCTTGTCTCTCCCTCTGTTCCCCTTCCTATGTCTCTCCCCCAGCTCCTGTCTCTCAGATTATAAGCCCTAGGGGCAGGGACTGTGTCTATTTTATTACTTTGTAAAGTGCCAGGTACACTGCTGGTGCTATATAAATGTTTGTTAATAATAATAATAATTAATTAATAACCATCCGAACTATGGCGCAGCAGCCGGCCCAACAACTATCGACCTATCATGAGCTGCTTTCCCTGACCCTGCAATGTGATCCAGGTGAGCCAGGGGCCCTCTCACAGGAGGAAGGCACCATGGGTGCTGGGGTAATAGTCCAGGCCTGGCATGTAGGAACGCAGGTCACTGGAGTGGCCAGCGGAATGGTGACTGGCCCCAGACAGAGTCTTGTGTCCGGCATATGGACAACCCAGCTGTTGTGGTAGAACAGGACATGGGTGCCAGTAACTGTACCCCCTACCTCTGTCCCCGGGGCTGACGGTGGGGCTTACCCCTCGCAATGACCGCCCCCTGTGGGCCAAAGAGGCAGTCACCCCCCTGAAGGGTCTGGGCCCCATCCCCCGCCTCCCCTGGACAGTTGAATGTACTGCCATATATGCCGTAGCCCCTGGGTGAGGCCGCTAGGCAGAGCCCCCCCCCCCATGGGCTGTGGGTCTGCTGAGGTCTCTGCCCACATAGGGGATCACCTCCTCCCTGCCACCCGTGAGCAGATTTGGCGAGGTGAGTACATAGACATATTTGCCCTTTTGTTGAGTGATCCCATAGTGGACCCAGCTGAGCAGGATGACAAAAAAGAGAAAGAACATTTCAAACATCCCGAGGCTGAGAGGAACTGGTCCAACTGGACCGCAGTCATTTCTGTCTATCATGGCATGATGATAATGGCGTACCCTGGTCGGGCCGCAGACCTCCTCAAGTACACTGACATAGTCCAGCGGGCATACAAGGCCGGCCCTTCTGGGGCCTGGCTTTGTTATGATGAGGCATTCAGACACTGGGCAGCCTACACTCTGGGCCTCCGTTGGGATCTTCATGCATATGACTTGTGGTTCAATTGCATGAGCATGGGGGCAATGCCCCCAGATCAGACATTGGCCACCTACTGGCCAGGAGAGGCACTGCATCCGCTGCTGATTCCTTTTAAGATGAGGGGGAAAAAGCAGCGGGAAATACCACGGGGCAGTGCTGGGAGTACAACTGATCAGGGAAATGTTCCTGCGTGGCCTGTAGGTTTCGGCACACCTGCCCAAACTGCTCAGGGCACCACGTGGCCTCTGCGTACCTCCGTGTCAAACTGTGGGCAAGAAGTAAACCCAACGCAGGGTCCACAGAAAGAATCAAAGAATCTTGTTTAAAAGGCAGCAACCTTCTGTTCTTCTTCGAGTGGCTCCTCACATGCCCTTTTTACACGGCTCCGCTGGGTGGGGGGGTCCATGGGCGCGCTGATGCATGGGCGGGGCATGCACACGGCTGCACACACATCCCTACTCACCCCCCGCTCATCCCCCCCCACGGAGCATCCTCTATTTCCCCCAGTTGCTCCATGCGTGGGGACAAGCAGGGGGTGAGTGGGGATGCGTGTTAGGCAGGCACGTGCATGCAGCCCCAGTCACCGCAGGCACGTGTGCCATATCATTCACACGGAGCTCCCCCACCCACAAACACGCAGCGTGGGGGCAGGGCTTGGCTTGGGGGCAGCAGCCTGAGAAGGGTCATGGGGCGCAAAATTCCTAAGTCCGGCCCTGTGTATATGTGCAGGGCCCTCCCCCAGATTTGTTTTGACAGTTATGAGGTTTGTTTGTTTAGTACAGTATTTAAACTAGCATTCTTCGGGGCCTTCCGCATGAGCGAGTTCATGGCTGAATCAGCCAGGGATACCACAGGTAGGGCGCTTAAGTTTAGCGATGTCCAGATTGGGCCAGCAGCAATGGCCCTGTGGATCTGCCGCTCAAAAACTGATCAGAGAGGCGGAGGGCAGGTGGTCAGGCCGAACAGGACTGGGACACTGGAGTTGTGCCCCGTCCAGGCGGTGGAGGCATACCTCGCCATCCATCCCCAGGTACCCAGCCCCTTCCTTTAGGCATGCCAGAGGGGGTGTTTTGACCAGGTACCAATTTACAGCTGTCCTGAGAGCCGCATTGGCCTGCATGAGTTTGCTGGCAGTGGAGTATGGAACCTGCTCGTTCCGTATAGGGGCTGCCAGTTTTGTGGCAGCGGCAGGGATGACAGAGCAGGGCATAAGAGCAGTGGGCTGTTGACAATCAGGGGCCTTCCGGTCTTACGTCTGGCATGCCCTCTCCCACGACCAGTCCTAAACTTCCTGTTTGTTCCCTCAGGTGCTCCCCCTCGCCACTGAAGGCAAGTCTGGATCATTGGTGACAGCCTGGTATGTTGGGTGGGCAAGGCCCTAGTGGGGAACCCAGCTGGGTTTATTGACATAAGCAGAAATACAATGGAAGGACCATGAGGCAGCACCAGCTGTTGCCCACATTCCAGGTGCCACAGAGGGCCCCACCCCCTGCCGGATGTCATTGTCCTGCATTTAGGCGAGAATGACATATTCCAGTTGAAGGGCATCCAACTGATAAGGAACTTCAAGAGGGACATGTAGGAGATAAAAAAGCTCTTCCAGTCTGCCCTTATCGTATGGACTGACCTGGTAGAGCAGATATCATGGGTTGAGGGAGTACACCCTAGGAAGATAGATAAGACCCGGAGGACTATCAATAGGGACATAGGCAGATGGCTAGCAGGCTTAGAAGGGGAAAGAATCCACAACTAGGCCCTGTGGCACAAGCAGCCTGAGCTGTACCGCAAGGACACCGTGCACCTCTCTGCCAAGGAGAATGATCGCTACCTGGAGGCCCTGAAGGGGAAGCTAGTTCAAGTACGAGATAAGATGTAGGTAGGTGGGGGTCGAGCTCATCTGGGTAACCCCAGCGACCCCTTAGTGGCAGGGGTCCAGTACTTTGGTTTAGAGCATAGAATAGAATTAGGATAAGCACGAGTCATCTCCTTAAGAGATGGGGAGGCCACACCTACCACAAAAGCAGGGTAGGGTAAGCGGCAGGGTAGCCTCCCTGGGAGGGGTGTCCAGCGAGGGTGGTAGGGATAGGTATGGTCCCTAGTCTGCAGGCACCCGTGTCCTTAAGTCCAGAAGGACTTTGGTCCCCCTCACCCGCGGCATGGGACACGAAGAGGGGGAGATGTTGTGTTTGTGACTGAGGTGGTAATCGGTTGTGTTTGTGACTGGGGTGGTACTAATCGATGGTATATCGAAATCAACCCTGAGTTAGCTGTCTTGTTCAACAGTTAAGTACTGGACCCAAATCATACTAGGCAATTTCCCCCACCTATTTTAATTTATGATTGGTTTTAATAAATAACCAATAATAAATTAACATAAACTAGCATTCTTTGAGGTCTTCCGCGTGAGCGAGCTCGTGGCCAAATCAGCCAGGGACACCACAGACCTTGGTCTTAAACCCAGGGTGTCCTGTCTCTTTCGGATGCGTCAGCAAAGGACATTGACTTTCTGGAGAGTAGGTTGGGATCCATGCCAGTAATGGCAGATGAGATACGGGAACCTTTATCAGCTTTGATTAAACAACATTCAGAGCAAATCAGGGAAAGTGTTGCAGACTGAACACACATGGGGGTGGGGGAGAGAAAAGGGCAATTTTGTTTGTTTCAGGAAAATTGGAAGAAGTCATCTTGATTTCACAGGTGCGAAGTCACTGGGCACGCTAATTGGTTCATATCAGCGAACTAACAAAACAGAGTAAATGTCCTGCTTGTGGAAGGTGCGAAATTGACAATCCAAGTAATTTACATGGCCCTTTCCCCCTGAATAGCCAGTGGCAAAGCAGCTTCCCCATCCTGCCAGGCCAGTGCATCTAAGCCTTAATTCAGAGGGTTCATTCATGACCTAGCTATTTTTCATCCCATTTTGTTCTTTGCCTTTCTGCTGTGACTACAACAAGTTACAAACAAATATCCTGAGTATGATGTGGCCAGCATGACTGCAAAGAGGGAAGGGAGGGTCTATGAACCAATTTCTCTTTTAATGTAATTAGTGCTGAAACTTGGTCCTCGATTCCCTCTGGAAACACTGAGGACCAGTGCATTCGGCCTCAATTTCCTGAGTTCCAAAGTTCCCAAAAAAGGGCCCTGGAACTTCACCAAACATCGACTGAGTGTACAGAAGTGGGCCAGAGGGCAGGGAATCAGGGGCTGGAGGTCCGTGCTAGGCCCCTGCTCCCCATTCCCTGGTCCCTGCTGGCCGGGGAGGGAATAGGCCAGCAGAGGCCAGGGGAAAGGCGGATGGGAGCCTAGTGGGTGGCCTAGCAGGGGGCCAGGGGTGGGGTGCTTAGAGGGAGTGGGGGCCTAGCGGGGTGTGTGTCAGTGTGGGTTACTTACTTTCCGGCAGGGTCCCATGCGATGCGTGGCCTCTTCCCGGCGTGTAAATTTGTAAGTAAAAAGAAACAAAACTGAGCATGCTCTGCCATTCTGGCCCTTTCTGAGCATGCTCAGTTGTTTCTTTTACTTCCAAATTTACAAGCTGGGAAGAGGCCATGCATTGCCTGGGGCCCCTTTGGCAGTTAAGTAACCCACCCTGACTCCCTCCCCCTGACCTCCCCCCAAGCCAACTCCCCTGGCCTCAGAAATTCACAAGTATTCTCCGAGGGTTTGAGGGGTGACCTGAACACACGGGACCACTCCTCAGACGCTTGGAGAATACTTGTAAATTCCTCCCCCCCAACTCAGAACAACCCTAATTGTAATCCAGATTTGGAATCACTAAATAGGAAAGAGGATCTCTGGCCATGGAATAGTAGCATGTATGAGAAGTATTAACATACCGGGAGCACAGTCCTGGGAAAGCAAACTGTTCTGCAATGTGGGAGTACCCCAGAAGGATACACTCTAGCATTACTGTGTATAGTGCTATGACAGAGGATCCCAAAATATGCGTCAGAACTCCAGATAGGGTCATGCCAAATGGAGATGGGGTCATAATCCCAACTGATATTTGATATACTTTGCTACTGTCTGGAGCCATTATATTTAAATCTCAGGATGGGGTCACTGCTGATGGGGAACCTTTAAAATATGGCAGTTCTGGTCATCTTTTTCTAAAGAAAGCAGTAGCCCAGTGTAGCAGAGAGCAGACAGAATGGTGATAGAATTCTAGGGGTTAAATTACACAAACGGCAAAGACCGAGTGTGGCTGTTGTGTTGGTCCCCAATGTAAGAGATGGAGATAAAAAAGATAAGACAATTTTTTTTATTGGGCCAACTTCTGTTAGCAAAAGAATGCAAAATCCTATGCCCATGATCAGAGCCATGAAGCCTATTCAGGGCCCAGTTAAAGCAGGGTGATTATTTCCATGGTTTGGTCTTGGACCCCTATCTATTCTCTTAGTCAGAACTTGTGTGCCCCCTGCCAGCTGCTGCAGTGTTCAATACAGAGACACAAATAATCCCCCATGTCTAGCAGAGGTAGGAGTCTCCATTGTGCATTATCAGGTTGTCTGCAGAGAAGCTGGCAGACAGAAGGGGTGTTACTAGCATGGGTTTTGCATGTCAATGAGGAGTTGGCACAGAGAACTTTAGATGCAAGCGTTTATCAGATTTGGCTTGAAATATCCTTTCAGGATGCCCTGCTGTACAAGAATAAAAGGCATCTGACTCCAGCCACAACAAGGTCAGGGCTGGCAAGCATAGAAGCTCTAGTGACCTAGCTGTAAGTGACACATCAGTGTAGGGAGAGAAGTCACAAAAATGAGAAGCTTTAGAAAAACTTGCCTAAAAACACACATACGCAATAGTAATTTTATACAAGCTTCCAAAAGTAGAAACCAGATTTGTGGGCTTTAAATGCTTTAAAAACAGCTGACTTGAATTTTCTGACTCTTCCAGTACTGATTTTTTGACATTCCATTCTGATTCCAGTACTGATTCACAATTTTACCTATCGGTACCGATCAGTAGACTGGTAACTCAGTAACAGTAATACCCAGAATGTTCGGGTAATTGGGTACCCGACTTTAGATGACTGAAGTACTGGGATTACCCATGGATAGCCAATGTGCTACCTCTCTCAGCTCTAAACTGGGGAAGTTTTTTTTTTGGTGGGGAAAAAGACACAAGGTTGTAAAAGTACACAGTCTGGAAAAAGGATTTGAGGGTGGGAGGTGGGTACGAATTTATTTCCTCCAAGTCATGTTGGGATTAACTAGATTTCAAATGGGCAATGCCCCTTTAATCTCACCAGTCTGATTTCACTCAGTTTTTCTAACAAAGACCTCACCCTGGTGAAAGGTTATGGCAGAAGATTATGCTTGCTTTGCCCTTTCTTTTGCCTCCCTCCCATTAGCTCCTCCTCTCTTCTAGACCAACTTCCTTGGTGTTAGTCGAGCTTACTGGACAAAGGGGATGGGAATGAGCCAATGGAAATAGAAGCAACAGCTCCTCATCAAGTGTGGTTACATCTCATCTGAGTAACCCCAGCCACAAGGCCCAGGCTGACCCTTCTAGCAGAGTCATTGGCTGTTCTTGTAATAAAATGATAATAAAATAATAATAATAATAATAATAATTAATAAATAAATAATAATTTTATTTTATAGCCCCCCCCCCTCACCTTACATGGATCTTGGAGTGCTGCACAAGGTAAAATCATAAAAATACTCTAAAACAATATAGAACAATTATAACAATTTAAAACAATCACTACACATTTTTAAATGGGGCAGGCAAAAAGGGAGGGCAAAGTACATTAAGGGGACCAGCAGTGGATCCTAAAAGCACCTAGAGAATAAATATGTTTTCTGGTGCTTTTTAAAGGTAAGGAGGGAGGAGCTGAGACGAACATCTGGGGGGAGCGAGTTCCACACTGAGAGTCCCACCACAGCAAAGGCCCGATTGCCTGCAAACTTCAGATGCGATGGTGGAACCCCCAAACAGCAGGTGGTTCCTGAGCAGAGACACCCATCAGTGGGAGGTTCCAGGAGTAGCTCTCAAATATAGCCAGGGCCTAAACCATTCAGGGACCTAAAAACCAGCAGCGTGATCTTAAACTCAGTCCGTCACTCCACAGGCAGCCAATGCAGAGAATGCAGGGTGGGTGTAATTCAGTCACGGCTGTCTAAACCAGTAAGCAGCCAAGCTGCTGCGATATGAACAAGTTGAAAGCAATGGATAAGCACTGCCGGCAGCCCGTAGAAGAGGGAGTTACAAAAGTCAAGACTCATAGTCACCAGGGCATGAGTCACTGTGGCAAGGTCAGTCTGGGATAAATAAGGCAGTAACTAACTCAAATTGCATAGTTGAAAAAGACATTTCTGAACCACATCCGACACCTGGGCTGTCATGGACAGAGCATGGTTGAAGATGATGCCCAAGTTCTTCACCTGGCCCACTACTTCTACCTAGACCCCAGCCACATTCTGGGGCCTGAAGGAGGCAAGGGCATCCTCATATCGGCTGCCCCTTCCCACCACCATCACCCTCAGTCTTCCCCAGATTGAGGACAAGGTAGCTGCGATGCATCCAGGCGGCTATGTCAATCAGGCATTCCTCCAAGACAGAGGCCGAGTTGGCAGGGTTCACGGGGCAAGAGATATACAGTTGTGTATCATCAGCGTACTGATGATACTCGACCCCATGAATCCCTAAAGTGCTGCATGTACAAATTGAACAATATGGGTGAAAGAATAGAACCTTGAGGGATGCCACAGTTCAGTTTCTTCGGGGATGATGCATATCCATCCATCACCAATGTTTGACTCCTCCCTTCCAGGTATGACTGAAACCACTGACCAACAGTTCCTGTCACACCAGCAACATCCCTCAGCTGTTGAAGCAGCAACACGTGGTCAATTGTATCAAATGCGGCTGTAAGACCCAGCATGACCAGAATGGCCAGCTGTCCTCAATCTAAAATCATCAGCAGATCATTCATGACCCTGACAAGAGTGGTCTCTACCCTGTGACCGACTGAGCCCCGACTGGAATTTCCCCCAAATATTATTTGAGTCTAGGTGTTTCTGTAGGTGTACAGCCACAGCCTTCTCGATCACCTTCCTTAAGAAAGGCAGATTGGAGACCAGGCAATAATTGGCAAGCACTCCAACTTCAAGAGATGGTTTCTTGAGGAGGGGGTGGACCTCTGTGCATTTGAGGATGGTTGGCACCCTTTCCTTCCTAAATGAGGCATTAACAATGCCTGTTAATAAAGATACCACCACCTCGGCACTTGCCCTTAACAGCCAAGACGGGCATGGGTCGGAGGCACATGTGGTGGGTCTCAACGATCCCAATAGCGCATGGACCTCTTCATCATCAACCACATTGGAGTACAGTCCCTAGGGACCCCACGGCTCTCCACATCAAAAGGCCCAATGTGTCCCGCTTGGAGCCTCTCTAGCTTCTCTGCAAAGAACTTGGAAAATTCTTCACAGCGCTCTATTGAAGAAACTAGGTGGATTGAGACAGTCTGGATTCACCAGGCCATGCACTGCCCAAAACAGTTGTGCCAATCTCTTCCCTTGTAGGAGCATTACAGATCCCAGGCAAGGGGGTAGCTAGGCTGGAATAGGCCCTAATGCAAAAAATGGAATGGGGACCCTCTGCTGCCCTACCTGCCTCAGGGAACTGAGCTTCACCAGGGAACATAACCTCCCCTCCCCCTCCCCAGCTCATGACCCCCCAGTGCATCCACACTACCTGTCCGATCGCAGCTATGCCTTTGATCCTGGGGTGTGGTGCTTTCAGAAGAGTAGTTTCCCCCATTGCCTTTCCACCCACAAGCACGCTGGTGCCATCCCATCTATAAGTGGCTGAGTGTGTTCCCAAACACTGTCTACTGTTGTTGATATTCATTGTGAAAAGACATGACTGGCTCCGAGGCCTTGGGCACTTCACTTCACTGGGCAGCAACTTCCCCCTTGTGTGAATCAGAAATGAGAAAATAACACGTGTGGGTGTAAAAATGTGCAGGAAGGGAACAGGGACAGTGAGGGGAAAGTTCCTTCCTTAATTCCGGGGTTTTAGGAGATATGGGGTGGCGTTAGGGAGAGATGCCTGCCTGCACGCACACACACACACACACATACACACACACACACACAGCCTGTTGTACCCCCCAAAAAACTACTGTACAAATCCTTCTTGTCTTGTTTTCAGGACCACTGGACCGGGTGGGCATCCTTTGTTGCAACAGCTTTCTGGGATCAGCACCAGAGAGTATCATAGGCACCTTGACATTGCCTACAAAAGCCCAGGACAGGACTGGGATGTCAAATGCAAAGGGTCAGTGCCCCATGTGTTATGACCAGGGCAAGCAAACACCTCAGGCCAGACCTGCCTACATTTATCAAGGGAGGAACAAACTGGCAGCAGAACAGATTTTTGATCTGCCCTTTTCTAAAATATTCAGGAACAGGAGAAACGGAGCCCTCCCAGTGATAGAGCGACAGGCTGAAACAACAGTTGCTGTTTATAGGTTGGCGCTCCCAGCTTTGCCTGCCAGACAGGTGTGGTTTAACATGCATGGAACACTTGCCCTATGTGACACACACACACACACACACACACACACACACACAGAGCATCTCCCTCTGCGTTCATCTGCCAAGCGCCCATGGTCTGAAGCAGAGGAAACATGTAAACACAAGCTGGTGTTTGAGCATGAGAGTTGGCTGGGCCTCATAAGTGTTTCTCCTTCTCAAGTGTTTAAGAAACAGGGCATATTGTTGTGACTCAAACAGGCAGAAAAGGCTTCTTCTGCGAAACTGCTCTAGGAGTGCTAACTCACACTTGGCATTTCCACTGCATTTCTGAGAGGTGGTCTAAGAACTGTATAACCCCCAACCACGAACCACAAACAGGCACAGCCCCCTTCGGGGTCATCCTCCCCACCCCCAGTGTGTGTGGAGTCAAGCATTCAGAGCATCTGCCTGCGCTACTGGAGGGAGGGAGTGTGAGTGGGGACACTAATCGAGAGCTGACCAAAACGAGCAGAGAAGTGGCTGCTACAGCTGTTCAGACAGAGCTCTGAGGGTGAACCACATGAAAGGGGCAATAGAATTCCTGCAGTCTCCAGATGACGCAACCCCTTCTCTCCTGCTCTTTGTTCCTCTCCCCTCCCAAGTAGTCAGAGCATTGGGAGACTCTGATCCGCAGCAGACAGGAGCTTTTCTTGGGGAATTTGACTAGTGTAGCCTTTCTGTGTTTCACAGGGTTGACCTATAGGCCATTGGTTAACTTAGGTCTCCAGCTACTACAAAAAAAAATAAAAAAAATAATAACAAATAGTTTCCAGGCAAACCTTGCTCACTCAGGGTGAATCAGTTTGCGACCCACCTGGCTCCTGCCAACAAGGACATTTTTTCCAGTTGCTCAGGATGTGAACTGCATGGCCCACTTAGAGGGAAGCAGAGCGTCAACCACAGCAACATTCCCCCCTTATCGGGTTGCAGAAAATGAGGTTAGACAAGGGTGCTTCAAAGTGCCTTTCATTGGCAAAGACAGGAAGAGAAGGCCTCCATTCACAGTCCTCTGCAACCCAGAAGCCTGAAAGGAGAGGAAACAGCTGGGAACAGCTGGAAATGAGTATTTGGGCAAAAATGTGTTTACAATCCTTCCCTTGAGTGGAGGCTGGAACACGAGAGAGTGGAAAATGCCCAACCATGGCTGCATTATGGTGCTGGGGAGTGCAGGACTGGGAGCATCACACTGCAAATCTCTCCCTAAAGGGATACACATTTTGAGGGGAGGGAACCACACAATAGAATCAGACCCTTAACCTCAAGATCATGCCACATACTGGCTCCTGGAGCCAGGGGACTAAAAAGCATGTAGAATGAGGGGAGGATCAGTCCTGACCCCCAAACCTCACCATTCAATACTCTCCCCTGTGCCCCAAACTCAAGGAGGAAAATGTCTCTTCCATGTCTCCCTCACCCCTACACCGTGTTTACATCCATGTGTGTCAATGGGAGTTTTGCCACCGACAGTGGGATAAGGAGTTGCCCTTAAGGCAGAGGCACATTCCTTCTGTGCCCCACAATCCTGATCCAGACTTTCTCCAAGAGATCCTTTCCCATGGATAGCTGAAAGAAACCCTTTCCACCCTTTCTGTGCTGAAGCTGTCCCACGGTCAAGCAAGCTTTTAAAGGTTCAGGGACAGCAGCTATTCAAGATGTTACTGCTGCATCTCAGAGACATTCGGGTCAATTCTGCCCCTGCTGATGCCTCCTCTACATCAACAATGGAAAGGCCACAGAGGAGTCGCAGATGCCTCACAGTATAGCAGCAGTGTAGAGCTGTTGTGAGCAGCTCTCAGATGTCCTTCCTTGGAGGCCGCAATGCAGGGGACACACTGTGTAATACGAAGTTATGGGTCCAGGAGCGTGCTTGGTGATATCAGTCCAAGCTACAGAGATTCCAGGCTGTGGCACAACCCAGAGTTAGTACAGGAGAGGATGCTCCGATTTCAGCCCTGCCTCCATGCAGTTTAAAGGTCTGTTAGTGTTAACGTCACCTTTGCCCCACTCCTGTTTCTGGACGTGGCCCTCTGTGCTGCATTTTTCAAGAGGGTGCAGCCCAATAGCTCAATTTGACTTGAGGCCTGAGGAAATTCAACCCTTAACAAAATCTAAATCTGCAGCAAGGACATGCTTTCCTTCCCCTTGACTAGCATTCTCCATTCTACTTTGCCGAGCCTATGCTTGGTGCAAGTCACCATGTTACACTATGCAATCTTCCACCATTAAAGTCAATCAGAGTTGCTCCACTGCTTCAATGGTTGGAGGCCTGAGCCCTATGGGTTTCACTTCTATTCATGAAGGGGAGAGGAGTCTGCTACAGACTTTGCCTAAGCTCACACCGTAGCCAATTATGCCTTAGCTCCAGAGTCCCAGCTGCCATTTTCACCAACATCTAAGACTAGAGTTGCAACTACTTGCAGTTAGACTCTGAAACTCATGTTGGCCTGCGAGAGTCTTGAGGTCAAAACCACAAGAGGTGACAACCCTATCTAAGGCTCCTGTTGTTAAAAAGGCACAGGGCCATTATCCGTCATGGGCTCAGTAAATTACTATTTTCAATTAAAGAAAAACAAAAATGAATGGGTTGATTTTTTTTCAAGGCGGCACCAAATGAGATATCTGGAATTGTTCTGCCCCACGCAAGGTGGGGAGGACTGTGTTTAACGGTACAATATTCTGAAGCTTTATCTTTTATTGGATGTTGTATAAAGTTATGGCCTATGGCTAAACAATAAAATTTATATATACCCAATATTCTGAAGAAATAAAACAACAAGCAAAGCCTCAGAAAATATCAGTCTAATCTCATGACTTTGGCTCTGCCTTCCCAGGCAGTGACACAGCATCTGAGACTGCTAATCAAAAAGCAGACGAGGAGCAAGATGCTAAAGTTACAAAACTATTCAAAGATCTGTCCTTTAATGTGATTAATATGGAACAGCTTGTTTAATGTTTTTGGCTTGATGAGGAGGACTCTTGTCCAATATTCTACTCCTGGCAACACTTTGATCCAACTGTATCATGAGTCAGACAAACCAGGTCTTGATACACATTACAGAACTGATAAAGCAAACAAACCGCAGACACCTTGGACAGGTTAACAGAGGTAACAAAGTCCATTGGGTGTTCTACTCTGTTGTGAAATGCAGGCCAGAGAGCCTTCAAAGTGCAAAGTTGCTTCAAAGTGCAAACCATACATCACAGCCTCCCTCTTACAGTCTGCTTGGGAACTGCTTGGGAACTTTGCTCATTATAGCAAATAATTTGTAACAGCAAAAGGTGTCCATACGAACAGGTGCATTTATAGCCAAGGGTTACTTGTAGCTCAGGGCATTATAGCAAGGGTACATTGTGCCAGGATGCAACTGGGGGGTGGGGGTAAGAGACCTTCTCTTCCCACAACTGCCTTCATTGATGGATGCTTCTCAATCCTCCTGCACAGGGTCAGCAGGCACCTGGACAACTGTCCACCCCCCTCTACAGCAGCAAGACAAGCAAGGATGCTAATAGTAGAGGAGGACAGAGGAGCTAGCCAGGCACCTGCAAATCTTGTGCAGGCACTCTTGTGCCTGGCCATGCTGCACCTTTCTGGGCTAGTTGCTGGGGTGGGGATGGGGACTGGTCAGGAGCTGAGAGCATCTGATGCTGGAGCTGAGGGGAGGGTTTGGGACTTATTGCTGCTGGGCTGGAGAAAGAGCAACATTTATTTCCCCACACCACCCCCTTCTCTATTTTTGGGTGCACCCTTGCACTGTACTGGTTTTTCCCACCCAGGAACAGCACAGTGACAATTCTAGCAAGATGGTGAACAGAAACAACTCAGTTTTTAAAGATAGTGTCGCTACAAGGAAATGAACCTAGCAAGAATGGGTATGACCATAGATCTGCGCTCTGTTATCTGAAACAGAGTGTGTGTTGCCTGGTGAGAGCCCTGCAAATACATGGGCATTGCCAAGGTATTTACCTCCAGAAGGCAAAACACATGGCCTCCCTGTCTCTGCTTCTACACTGTTCCAACACTGAGGTTTTGTCCACACAGGCCTCTCTTTCAGGGATTGAGGGTGCTAAAAAATGAGACATTCGCCCGCTGGAGTCCAGGTTCAGTCAATGCAGCCCACACTCAGCCTCTCACAGGTTTAGTGTGTCCAGCTGTGAGCCCCCTGCATGTATTTCATGCACCTGTAGGCAGCCCCTACTAGCAGTGCCAGTGAGAGCGAGGGACAGGAAGTGATTGCTCCTCAGACGGTCTAGGAATTTTGCCCACAACTCTATGGTGTTGGTGGACCTGGATGAAAGAGGCGTTGTACACAAATTAATTGACAGTATGTGGACATGTGGGCACACATTAGCCCGCATTAATCCGTACGGTGGGCTCCACATTCTCTGAGATCCCATCAATGAGTGGGAACTGCATGTGCATGTGGGTGGAGGCCACATGACTGGTAGAGACAAACACCTAATAAATGGGCAGGTGGACAACTACCTGGTGTGTTGGGCTATTGTCTCATTTGTTAAAACCCCTAAAGGGCTGGATTTGACTAAAATGTAGACACTACAGCTATGAGCACACCCAGCTGAGCAGTGATTAGAGCTGGCAGACGTGCTTTCTCTCTCTCTTGACCCCCCCCCCGTATTTTAGCTTGTGCTCCTTGCAAGTATAACAGGCAGGATGGCCCATTCAAGATGAAACTTTGACTTTTCAGCAAGATCTTGCCAGTAGAAGAGCCAAGTATAGACCAGCCTCATCCAGTAGCACAAAGACACTGGATCTACAGATGGACGGGAAGGTACGGGGCCCAAGCACCCGCAGAACCTCAGGCACTCTTCTCAGGAGGTGGGAACCTAGCACAGTTTTCCGGGCTCGCTTGGGAGCCTCAGTATGCCCGTCAGGATAGTAGTTTGGCCCTTGAACTCCATGAGGGATTAGGTCTATATCATCATAGGGTGCCTGGCAATCTGTGCAGGAATGCTCCTCCTCTCCCACCACCCACCACACATGTACTGCAATCACCCCAGGGGGCAGGGAAGCTGGTGCAAGATGTGGGGGGAAGAAGGGTACAGGTCCCAGGTTAGGAAGGGGGAAAAAGGGGGTCACACTCTGGGAAGGAGAAGGGGGCAGGAGTCCCCAGGGGGGAGGGTCAACTCATCCTTGTCGCACTCACCACTTGAGGTCCTTACACCGAGCTCACAGAATTGGGGAAGAAGGGGGAGGCAGGATACACTCACGCAATCACCCACTCTGCCGAAGCGCTCCACACAGTCACCCAAGGGGATAGGAATGGGGAAACCACGCTAGTCCAGGAATCAAGATCTCTCTTCCTCTAACAATGCACACAGGGGGCCAGTCTAGAACAGATCACCGGTGCTGTGTGCCTCACAGCGCTGGCATTTGAGGAGGAAACCATGCCCTCCCCGTGTGCCTGGAGTTGCGAGGGGTGGTGAAGCATTGTGGCCCCGCCCCTGTACTCCGCACGGTGTTGGGTGGTGGTGCCTTAGCCACTGCTTGTTGTGGTGGTTGCTGGGCAACCGCCAAGTCCGGAACTGCGCTGGCAGGGGGAGCGAGTGGCCCTGCAGACCTCGATACCCCAGGGCAGTTGTGTGTGCGCGTGCGTGGACCCCGTTGCCCCTACCCCCGGTAACATCCAGGGAACTCGGGTGCGGCTGCTGGCGGGGCCTTGGGGCCCGGACCCGGGGACTGGCTCTGACAGTACCTCCCCTTGAACCCCCTGCCCAAGGGTCCAGGGGGGCCCGGGCCTCTCTGGGTGTTGGCGGTGAAAGAGTCAGGTCAGATGGGGGGCTGAGACGTGAGAGGCGGGTTCCCAGAAATGCTCATCAGGACCGTACCCATCCCAGTCCACTAGTGACAGTGACCATGAAGGAGCTTCGAGTCCAGAATAGCATGAACCTTGTAACTGGTATCCTCGGAGGGCACTGGCAGGGCAGAAGGAGAGGGTTCCTGGGGCACCGCAGGCACCTGTGCCTTTTTGAGGAGGGACACATGAAATGTAGGATGGATCTGGAGCCATGGGGGAATCTGGAGTTTGAACGTGACCTCGTTGATCTGCCTGAGGATAGGGAATGGTCCAATATACCTATCATCAAGTTTCTGTGAGGGGCGTGTGGAAGGGTAATGACGTCGATCGACCCAGACATAATCTCCTGGCTGTAAGGGTTCAGCAGGGCGGCAATACTGGACTGTGTATTTATTGTAACACTGACGGGATTTGGCGAGAGTAATTTTGGCATGGTTTTGGACCTGGTGGAGATGGTGCAGGAGGCTACCGGCTGCAGGGATGTGCACGGTGGAGGGGTATCGATTTGGGGGTGATAGCCATAAGATAAAAGGGGGACTTGCCTAAGGAGGCATTGGGGGCATTGTTATGTGCGAATTCTGTGAGCGGGAGTCATGTATACCAGTCATCCTGGAGGTAGTTTACATAACAGTGTAAGTAGTGTTCAAAGTCTTGGTTGACCCGTTCTACTTGTCCGTTTGCCTGTGGGTGGTATGCTGTGGTAGGGCCCAGTTGTACATGGAGGGCCTTGAAGAAGGCGCACCAGAAATGGGAAACAAACTGCGAGCCTCGATCGCTTATGATTTCCAACGGCCACCCGTGTAGGCATACAATGTGGTGAATAAATAGTAAGTCCATCCGATGGGCAGTGGGGAGCCCCTTACTTGCGATAAAGTGGCCATTTTCGTAAAATGGTCCACAACGACGCACACAGTGGTGTACCCTCGAGACGGGGGAAGGTCGACAATGAAATCTATGCCGATTCGCTGCCAGGGGCTCTTGGGGGGATCTATGACTTGTAAAAGCCCCTGGGGGGCTTGCCTCAAGGTTTTTGTGTGAGCACATGTGACACAGTTGCTAATGTGTTGCTGGACATAAGGATTGATGAATCAGGTGGCAGGTCTGGTTGCGCCCGGGGTGTCCTGCCAAGAGAGCATCATGGTGAACCCAAAGAATATGGGGCTGGCAAGAGGAAGGAACGACTATGNCTCAGTTTTTAAAGATAGTGTCGCTACAAGGAAATGAACCTAGCAAGAATGGGTATGACCATAGATCTGCGCTCTGTTATCTGAAACAGAGTGTGTGTTGCCTGGTGAGAGCCCTGCAAATACATGGGCATTGCCAAGGTATTTACCTCCAGAAGGCAAAACACATGGCCTCCCTGTCTCTGCTTCTACACTGTTCCAACACTGAGGTTTTGTCCACACAGGCCTCTCTTTCAGGGATTGAGGGTGCTAAAAAATGAGACATTCGCCCGCTGGAGTCCAGGTTCAGTCAATGCCGCCCACACTCAGCCTCTCACAGGTTTAGTGTGTCCAGCTGTGAGCCCCCTGCATGTATTTCATGCACCTGTAGGCAGCCCCTACTAGCGTAGTGAGAGCGAGGGACAGGAAGTGATTGCTCCTCAGACGGTCTAGGAATTTTGCCCACAACTCTATGGTGTTGGTGGACCTGGATGAAAGAGGCGTTGTACACAAATTAATTGACAGTATGTGGACATGTGGGCACACATTAGCCCGCATTAATCCGTACGGTGGGCTCCACATTCTCTGAGATCCCATCAATGAGTGGGAACTGCATGTGCATGTGGGTGGAGGCCACATGACTGGTAGAGACAAACACCTAATAAATGGGCAGGTGGACAACTACCTGGTGTGTTGGGCTATTGTCTCATTTGTTAAAACCCCTAAAGGGCTGGATTTGACTAAAATGTAGACACTACAGCTATGAGCACACCCAGCTGAGCAGTGATTAGAGCTGGCAGACGTGCTTTCTCTCTCTCTTGACCCCCCCCCAGTATTTTAGCTTGTGCTCCTTGCAAGTATAACAGGCAGGATGGCCCATTCAAGATGAAACTTTGACTTTTCAGCAAGATCTTGCCAGTAGAAGAGCCAAGTATAGACCAGCCTCATCCAGTAGCACAAAGACACTGGATCTACAGATGGACGGGAAGGTACGGGGCCCAAGCACCCGCAGAACCTCAGGCACTCTTCTCAGGAGGTGGGAACCTAGCACAGTTTTCCGGGCTCGCTTGGGAGCCTCAGTATGCCCGTCAGGATAGTAGTTTGGCCCTTGAACTCCATGAGGGATTAGGTCTATATCATCATAGGGTGCCTGGCAATCTGTGCAGGAATGCTCCTCCTCTCCCACCACCCACCACACATGTACTGCAATCACCCCAGGGGGCAGGGAAGCTGGTGCAAGATGTGGGGGGAAGAAGGGTACAGGTCCCAGGTTAGGAAGGGGGAAAAAGGGGGTCACACTCTGGGAAGGAGAAGGGGGCAGGAGTCCCCAGGGGGGAGGGCCAACTCACCCTTGTCGTACTCACCACTTGAGGTCCTTACACCAAGCTCACAGAATTAGGGAAGAAGGGGGAGGCAGGATACACTCACGCAATCACCCACTCTGCCGAAGCGCTCCACACAGTCGCCCAAGGGGATAGGAATGGGGAAACCACGCTAGTCCAGGAATCAAGATCTCTCTTCCTCTAACAATGCACACAGGGGGCCAGTCTAGAACAGATCACCGGTGCTGTGTGCCTCACAGCGCTGGCATTTGAGGAGGAAACCTTGCCCTCCCTGTGCGTCTGGAGTCATGAGGAGCGGCGAAGCGTTGGTGGCCCCGCCCCTGCACTCCGCACTGTGTCAGGAGGTGGTGCCTTAGCCACTGGTTGTTGTGGTGGTTGCTGGGCAACCGCCGAGTCCAGAACTGCGCTGGCGGGGGAGCGAGTGGCCCCACAGTGGGGCTTGGTGTTGGTACTTGGTGCTCCAGGAAACTCAGGTGTGGCTGCCGGTGGGGCCTCGGGGCCTGGGCCTGGGGCCCGGCTCTGACAGTGGGTGTTTTTAAATGAGATGCTACCATGCATGGCCACCCATGTGTCCAACTGCTCACTTGAAGGTGGTGCATTATTATTATTATCATTATTAGCAAGCATTTATATAGCACAAGCAATGTACCTGGTGCTTTACAAAGTAATGGAATAGACACGCCCCCTGCCCTAGGGCTTACAATCTGAGAGATGGGGGTATGGGGAAGATGAAGGAAGGGGATCAGAGGGAGAGACAAGAAGTGTAACATTCACAAAGATGCGAGGTTCCAGGTGCACGTGCTTGGCTTGGTTACATTGAGAATAAATGGAAATGTGTGCTCCCATGAGCCACACAGCACCCACTCACGGGTCACTGCCGAAAAGGCTGGAGTGTGCTATGTGAAGCAAGCCAAAAAAGTGCATGGGAACAGGCACCCATGCATCCCCTGCCCTTATGAACCAGGGCACCCACCCATACCAGCAGACAGGTCCACAGCCCTGCTGCCTCCTCGCCCCTGTCCACAGCCCTGCGGGACCCCTCTCAAGCCTTTTTCATTTTAAAATACCCAATCCTTACCTCTTAAGGTTTCCTCCCCCCTCTGATGGTGAAGTCCACAGCTGGCCCAGAACCAGTGCAGAGCGTACCCCTCTCTGGTCATCAAAGGAGCATAGAAAGGGAAGGGAACCTAACCAGAACCTTGCTGAGTTCCAGTGATCCCTGACTGGCAGAGTGAGCTCCAAAGCAGCAGTTCCCAAATTTTTTACCGGTGACACCGCAATTTGTTTTATAAACACATAACCTAGTCGCAAGTCACAACTTGTGCTTTAGAGCAGTCCTGACGATTCCAGTTGACTTCCATGGGCTTTGGGTTAAGTCCTACATGACAGGGTTTCTTCCTGATACATTCACCATGTAAGTATATTGCGCTAGGCTAGGGCAAAGGAAATGTAATGACAATCTTGCTTGCTGAATACGCATTGTTGGCATTTGTTAAGCTTGTAATTTCTCTCTCTTAACTGAGGTAGAAATTCACTAAAAGGATTAATAATTACAGGCCAAGTTCTCTTCTAAACTACATGTGCCCCATTCTCCCTGCCTTTGAAGAGCAGTTCTGTGTCTACATGTGCCGTGGCAAAATTGGGCTTTAGTTCTTTATTAAAGTAGTGTCTGGCTGGGCCAGGTTTTTGCCAAATTAGTGGTTTAAATTTAGATGAATGAGTATCACATTACAGGATATCGCTTGATCTAGATAAACTGAAGCCAAACCAGACCTGAACTCATTGACTGAGAAGCCATGGAAACAGTTCTTAGTCACGTCTGTGGTTCAGGAATGTGGAATTATCTCACTCCAGTGCTAAGTTTGTACTGGAAAGAGACACGTACCCATGTGAGACAACCATAAACGGTATGTTCAAGATTAACGGGCTATGGGTAGCACAAAAAGTAACAAAACTTTCCATTCTCTGAAGTGGTGGCTGGGTTGCAATTTACAAAATAAATCAAACATACATGAGCCCTGCTGGTGACTGTTAACACTTCCCTCATAAGCAATTACCTTTAGAGGATTGCAGTGTGGCTATAAAAATTCATATTGAGAGTAAAATTCAGCAAACAGTGTTTAAACCATGGACTTGCTTTCTCAGATTTAGTCTTAAAAAGTTAATAGCTGTCTTCATCATTTTCCTGTTCCAGGAAAGGCCATTTTAAAGCTTAAATTTGGAAAATGACAAAGAGTCAATCACGTAGAGTGTTTGTTATTTTTAAAGGCTAATTATATATTTTGGAGACATTCTTTTCACTGTCCTGTAAACAGCACCCTTGACAAAATGCCCCGTTTCCTCCCCAAGAGGCCAGGATGTTGAAAAGTGATGTTCACAGTGCTTCCTGTAAGGAATGCACAAGCTATAATTTTCCACTGTGACACAGATCAAACAGCAAACTAACCAGTGAGAAATAAAGCCTGGAGTTAGATTTCAACTTTGGGAACTTGAGCCACATTGGGTAGAAGCAGGGAAGCCACAGAGGCAGTCATTTTGGCTGCAGTAGCTGGAGGCAGGAAGAATACACGCTCCTGGAAGGGGGTGCCATCAGTGACCTACAGTGTTGGGCAGAGAACTGCCTGGAAACCATAATAGCTAGGGATGGGACTATCGGTATCGGATTAATCCGATAATCGGCAATATAGGATTAATCCAATAAAACCGATACTATCGGTACCGGCATATCAGTTTTTTAACATTGCCGATTTTTCAGATATTTAACATTGTGACCATTTAAAAAATGGCAATGTTAAAGATCAGAAAAATCAGCAATGTTAAAAAACCGATATGCCGATACCGATAAAACCGGTATTGGATAAAACCGATACCGGTAAAACTGGTAATTCCCTGATAATAGCCAGGGCCATATAAATACATTGAGAAGCTTGGGCCGAATTTTTGAACCCATCAACCCAAGCAAGAATAGTCCCTTGCTTCCCCACTACTCTCTTGTAGGGATGTGAGAACCCCCAGGGGTTCAGGGTTCGGCTGAACCTGAAACTATTCAGTTCGGCCTGTTTGAGCCAAACCTGTTCGGGGGGGAACCCGTTTGGGCGGGGGGGGGCAGTTTTCCCTCCCCCCTCCAGGCTGCGTGGGTGGAAGGGGCACCAGGGAGCACCTCCTCCCCACCCTGCTCAGCCTGGGAATTTTAATTTTTTTTAACCCCACCCACCCCAGGAATTGCCCTACCTCGTGGTGCTAGGGCTCCAGCCCTGGGTCTGGTGGTGGCAGCAGTGGCAGCAGCGGCGGCAGGTCCGGCAGTGGTGACGCTCCAAAGCGCTTCAGGCCGCTACTAGTCCTTCCGGGTCAAACCGGAAGGCCTAGTAGCGGCCTGAAGCTCTCTGAAGTGCCACCGCCACCAGACCCGCCAGACCCGCCGTTGCTGCCACCGCTGCTACTGTCACCGCTGCTGCTGGACCCCGACCTACCTGGTGGTGCCGGGGCCCTGTCTGTGGGTCTGGCGGCGGCGGCAGCAGCGGCGGCAGGTCTGGTGGCAGTGGCGGCGCTCCAGAGCACTTCAGGCTGCTACTAGGCCTTCCGGTTTGATCCAGAAGGTCTAGTAGTGGCCTGAAGCACTCTGGAGCACCACTGTTGCCTGACCCAGCGCTGCTGCCACTGACAGACCTATACCCAGAGCCCCAGCACCACCAGGTAGGGTGATCCCTGGGGTGGGGTGGGGTTAAAAAAAATTTCCCAGGCTGGGAAGGGTGGTGGTGGTGGGTGCTCCCCGGTGCCCCTTCCACCCACACAGCCTGGAGGGGGAGGGAAAACCAGGTTCCTTCCTGCCCCCCATCCCCTCCCAAACACATTTGGAACCCAAACTTTGTTTGGTCAGTTCGGGCAGGGGTCGGTTTGGATTCAGGGTGTTTGTGAATGGGCCAAACACCCCGAGTTTGGACTGAATCCCAAACTTCCGAACCACGTTCGCACATTCCTACTCTCTTGGGCTTTTCTACTCTCCAGTGGTTCCCTGGGCAGGCAATAAGTGGCTTCTCTCTGTTCCAGCAGCGTGTTCTCTTGGGGGTGTGGGGGGTGTTTAAAACTGAGGGCAGGTCATGGTGACTAGATCCCTCAGCCACCACCTTCAAGACAGGGATGAGGGAGTTGAGTCCCCTCATCACCCACCACCTATGGCTGGGACCCAGTGGAGCCAGCAGCAGCAGGTGACCAGGGCACTGGAGTCAGCCCCCCTGAAGGAGGCAGTCGAGGGATCTGGTCACCATGATATGGCCCCATCTCAGGGTGCTTGAGGTGGGTGAGCTCCCGCATAATCAGGACACCATCTGACACTGCCCTCAAGGACTCTGAAGCCAGGTTTTGCAACCACAGTGCCCCTTTATTTATAGTATTTGTATATAAATGGCCTCCCAGGGTACCTCCGACAACAGGGCTCCCCCTGTCCATGAGCAGGACTTCCACACAGCTTTATGCACCTCTCCAGCGTTGAGGGAATATACATCATCCTTTAGGGCTCATGGAATGGGAGGTCACATTGAGCCCCCCCCCCCCATCTTCTTAGCAACTTCCAGGTTTCTCCCCTTCTCATTCCTCCTCTGCAGAAACCTCCTGCTTATATTTGTTAATGGGCCCGGCTGTGCTAGGCTTGCCACCTTAGGTATATTTTTCCAGGCCACTTATGAAGAATACATGTTGCAGGGTCTGCATTGGTACCACAGGTAAAATATACCTAAGGTGGCAAGCTGTGCTAAGGCATGTGCTTAGCTGCAGCCCTCAGTGGCACTGGCTAGGTGCTTGCCAGCCAGAGAGCCAATCCTGTCAGGACTCACCCTGATCAGTGCCCTGCCATAGGTCCCCTTATACATGAGAGGCCCAGGACAACTGACTCCCCCCCCCCACCCCCGTGTCATCCCTCAGCGAAATCCTAGAGCTTTATTTGGGCTCAGTTCTTTAATGCACCAGAACAAGAGGCAGGTGAAGTAGAGGACGAGGCAGCTGGCAGAGAGTGGATCTCTGCTCCCTCACATTCACCTGGCCAGCTCTAATGTAAGTCAAAGTTGCAAGAGGGTCCTTTTAATTTACACGAATGATGGAAGAACTCTCATCAGCAGAGAACCAGGTATAGCAGAATTTCATTCCACTAAACTATACTTCCCAGCAGTCCCTGTTTAGGAGGGGCGGCACCTCTTTGGGTGCTGAATCTGACAGTCCGTCTTTCAGGGGCCAAAGTCCCACTTTCAGGAAAAAGAGACAAAAAGACCAGTATTCCAGCCTTGGGAATTTATTTCCTGTTTCCCCCAAAAAAAGCACCTGAGAGGAGGACACTGGAGAAACTCAGTGGAATGAGAAGCAGGAGACCTGTCCCTCCTTATGCACTTGGAATGTTGGAAATTATATGTGTGGGGGGTGGAGTTTAAGGGTGAAGGGTGGGGCTTATTGGCTGAAGGGGGTGGGACTTTTCCCTCTTTGGCCTCTTGAAATGTTGGGAGGTATGCTGCCTCCTTGGGCTCTATCTAATTCTGATTTCTCCAAATTTAGAGCTTGGGATGGAGGGCTCCTCTCCTGGAAACAACAAGAGCAGGCAGGCCCCAACAATTCTCCTGCTCTGAGGCAGTCTCTCCCTCTTGCTGAGATATGTAGTTGTGACTGGCAGAGCTACCCTAGAGTGTGGCCAAGTGTAGCTGACTAAAGACTGAAGGGATGGTGCCTAGAAGAGTGCATTTAATTTCTCTGTCAGCCTCTACTGCTTTCCTCTAGGTGATCCCAAGAGCAACAAGAAAGAGCAAAGCAGGAATTTCAGATGACTGCAACATGGTATGAAGTGTGGCAACTTTATGGCATCAAGTGCGCTTTCACTGACATGTCAGCTGTTTACAATGTGTAGTTAACGACAATATCAGCTGCTGGTGTATTACAGTACAAACAGATCACCTTACAGCTGAGTTACCTACGTGGCCAAAATCTTAATGAGTTTTCATGCTATGTATGTACCAGTTCTGATTCTCCAATTGCTGTGCCAGTGCATATCCCATCTGTTTCAATGGGGCTTGTGCTGGTGGAGAATGTTAGCCTGCAGTAAGATTGCTGGAGGGGGAGAACTAAAGCAAAGGCAGGTGGGATGATGGTTAGAGCACAGAACCAAGAGGAGTCCAGATGGGTTGTATAAATCAGGCTGCTACTAAGAATACCTTGTATGTACAGGTTGAAAAATTCAAGGCAGAGCCCCATGGTCAGGGGTGGGGTTCACAGGAACACTTATGAAACATACATCTTGCAGTCCCTGCATTGGTGCCTTAGGTGCCAATGCAGGCCCTGCAACATGCATTTTTCATAAGTGTTCCTTTAAAATGTGCCTAGGTGGCAATCCTAACTCAGGAGCCGAAGCCTGATGGGCACTGCCTAGAATCACAGGATGTCAGCATTGGAAGGGACCTCAATGGTCATCCCTCTGCTTGGATCCAAGATGACTACAACGTTCCTGACAGATGGCTGTCCAGCCTTTTTTTGGAAGACTCCAGTGACCAAGGGTGATAATAAATGTGATGGGGGCTCACTAATGGCCCGTCTGGGCCAGAGATGCCCCATCATGTTTAATACCGGGCGTGTTTTGGGATTGTTTATTTAGACTTCTATCCCACTCTTCCCTTAAGGCTCAGGGCAGCTTACATAAAACACATGAGATAAAAATACAGAAATTCCCTTTAAAACTTCTTTAAAAATTGTTCTCAGGAGGCACGGGCGATAAATTAACAAAATAAATCAACCTTCTAACCCTGCCAGCCAAATGCTTTCCCAAAAGGAAAGGTTTTACACTGCCTCCCTCCAGAATATGGTCAAGCTTGGCCTCTGACAGACTGCCAGGGAAAGGGAATTCCACAATACCAGGCAGCAACCGAGAATGCTTCCCTGCGGGCCCTTGTCATATGGACAAGATTGGCAGGTGGTACCCACAAGAGACTGTTCCCGGCCGACCGCAGGGGAGCATGGAAGGAAAAGTGGTTTCTCAGATAGGTCAGGCCCAAGTCGTTTAGGGCTTTAACGATTAGGGGAAGGGGCTCCTGTCCCCAAAACGGCTCTCGCCCTGGGATAGACAGCTTCTACAGCCCTGTCCCCCTTACCTGGGTGACACTGGTCCTTCCTCTGCCTTTTCTAAGGCCAATTAATTTCAATCCAAATGAGACACCAGCAGCATCCAGTTGGAGAACGTTAACTTTCAGACTCTTCTCAGGCCCTGCAAGCAGAGAAGAGACATACATGCATTGGCAACATTGTTCAGTCCACATCTCAAGGACAGTACTGGCTCCACACAGTGTTTTTATTTTTTATATAGCATCAGCAATGTGCTTAGCTGCTTAGAGATGGTTAGAGATAGGTCCCCACTCTGAGGAGCTTAGAATCTAGGATGGACAAGGGAGGGGAGACAAAGGAAACAGGAACATGGGGGGAGACAGGAGCACACTTGCAAAGTGGAGAAGGTGCAGGTGAACACGCTTAGCTTAGTCACAGGGGGAGAAGGAGAATCAATGAGTAGCTTTTTGGGGTGAGGAGCTAGGGAGAGCCTGACAGAAGAGGTAGGTTTCCAGAAGTGATTTAAAGAGAGGACGCAGAGTGTATGTATTCAGGTCTGGGGTACCAGGGGGTGTGTGGGGGTGTGGCAGGAGATGATTCAGGGAGCAGGAAACTCTGGTGCAGGCGAGGGTGGTGGCAGAGAAGAAGAGAAGTTCCCAGGTGGGAAATGAAGGCAAAAAGACTTGGCAAAAAGGGCCACCATCATCCATGCTGCCATCACCTCAAGACTGGACTACTGTAAAGTGCTCTATGTGGGACTACCCTTGGTGACAAGTCAGAGGCTACAGCTGGTGCAGAATACAGCTGGTGCAGAATACAGTTTCCTCACAGGGACGAGTTGTTGTGAGCACATTACACCTGTGCTCTGGTCTTTGCACTGGCTGCTTATAGTCTTCTGGGCCTGATTCAAGGTGTTGGTTTTGACCTATAAAGCCCTACACGACCTAGCCCCCACCAACCTGCAGAACTGCCTCACCCCTCGTGCCCTAGAGTGGCCCCTGCGGTCAGCTGGGACCGCCCTTCTCAAGGTCCCCCGAGTTTTGCGGGCGACCACTCTGGGGATGGCATTCTCAGTGACTGCACCAAGGCTGTGGAACTCCTTCCTGAAGGAGGTCTGCTTGGCCCCGGATGTTTCCTCTTTCTGACGACAATGTAAGACCTGGCTGTTCTGGCATTTGGTGAGGGAGATGGGTGATGGGTGGGAGGTTGGGATGAGCAGAATTTTAGCTCCACTAATGTAATTTCTATTATTGAATTTTTATATGTATGTCTATATTTTTATTTATATTTATTGTATTTATATTTTATACGTCTATTGTATTGGACATTTTATCTTATATTGTGAGCCGCCCCAAACTGCTGTTGGTGGGAGGATGCGGTGATAGAAATGTCGAAATAAATAAAATCCTTACTAATTCAGAGGAAGGTATATGGTTAGCAAGTGTCCTTCCTCATTAGACTATAGATAAAACTATACAGACAAGACAGTAAATCTGCCTCTCTAGCATTGGAATACACAAGAGAGGGGCCAGCATTTTATGGGTGTCAAATGGTTCAGTTCTGGTTGACCGGAGGAAAGGATGCTTCAGTGTTTCTGTGCTGAGCAGCTGATTGGTGGCTGTCCTTGACCTCTGCGGCACGTCATTCGGGAGCCGCTCATTGAGAGAAAATGTGGGTGAGTGTGGAGCATAGACAATGCTCAGCACGATGATCTTTACATTTTATGCACTCCCTGCCCCTTTTCAAGTTTACACCCTCGAGGCGAAGGCAAAGTTTCATTAGAGAGGGTAAAAACAGATGAGTTGGCAGCGGGACACCTCCTTGGCCCGACCCGGGCTGAGGAACTACAGCCATTGCTCCCGCGGTTGGGGAGGGGGCTGAACAGAGTTGCCTGCGACCTCTGGTGGCCAGAGAGCTGTCCCACTGCCCCCATGCCCCAGGTAGGGTCAGGGAACACAACAAACGTGCAGGCTGCTGTCATGGCGGGACTGAACAAACATGCAGGCCTGCATAGGTGTCCCTTGGCCTGGGATTGTCATGTGGAATCAGGCCCAGGGCACATTCTGGGCTAGCCAGCTACCTACCCTGGGGCAGTTGCAGGCCAACATTTGGCAATGGGGCAAGAGACGGGTGGGTGAGTCCTGGGCCAACGTGGGTCACTGTCTCATCTGTTTTTACAGAGTGACTATATCGTGATCCTGTATCTCTCTGTGTTTGTAAGACTGTCTCTGCAATTTAAAGTGCCGGCAGGTGTCTACTACAGCCAGGTATTATGGATAGGAAGCTGTGGTGTAAAATCGATTGCTCCTGCCTCATAGGAGAGACAAAAGAGGTCAGTAGCACTCCCTCCCAAATTGTCATTTGCCTTCAATTCCAGGATGTAATGGCTGTTTCTGCAGAAGTGACACTGCAGCTGGGCAGGAGAAATCTGTTAATTTCAGTTGCTGCCGGCCCAACAAACTGTGAAGAAATCCTTTCCTCTCCCCACACCAAACTAAACCCATCTGCATAACAGAAGAAGCTTTATTTTAGCAGGTCTCCAAACTGGAAAAACGAATGACCCTACCTACCATATCTCCCCCGCCCCCCTTTTGTGATCTTGGGTGTGGTAGTAGCAGAGGCATCAGCTAGGTGGGAATGGGTCCCCTGCTGGAGCACTCCACTCCAGGGTGCATACAGATTCTACATGTGTGTGCACCCCCCAGGCTCATGGGCCCCGCTGCAGCTACATCAGCTGCACCTAGCTACACCCCTGGGCAATGAGATGGGGGATGACAGAAGGCAGCTGTAGTTTTGGACCCAAAGGTCCCAGGCCACTGCGATGAGGTTAGGCAGGGTTCCACAAAGCAATTGATGAGACAGACGCAAATCCCTCCACTCCAGTATGGCTCACCAGTTTATTACTCAGAGCCAGGGGCCAAGACTGGAATCCTTTGGCTTTGTTCACTTGCACATGTCCTTGGTTCACAGCAACTCTGCAAATGGTTTGGTCACAGGAGTTCAATTTAAATACATTCATTTGGAACCTCTGAAGGGCTGGTCCTAATCATATGGTAATAACAGACAGTTCTTTGTTTGGAGGGGTAAATGGTTTAGGTTACAGGCTAAGAGGTTACCTTGATTTGATTAAAACTAGGCCTATGCATGGGGTCAGGGTTTTGTGTTTGTGTTTTGTGTATTTGAGTTTATTTGTGTTTGTATCTTTGCCTGTGTTCACTGCGTTTCCCCATCACTGCCAATGTGGAAAATGCAGTGAACTCAGGGCCCTGCATATGGATTATTTTGGCACAGAAGTGTGGTAAGTCTTTGCCAGTTTAGCAGGCCTATAAAGAATCGTAAATAGTACAGTTAAAATTGCTACTAACCCTACTACCAATTTTTAAAGGGGGCACTGGTGCAGGGGAGGGTTAAGAATACAGCTGGCTTGGTGGGGAACTTGTTAGCTTGGGGAGGGTGGAACAGGGCATGGATCTGGCTCAGAGAGGGTAGCTGGCTTGGGGAGGGAGAAATGGGGCATAGGTCTGGCTCACTGGGATTTCTGGCTTGAGGGAGAGTGAGGCATCAGGCTGGCTTGGAAGAGGGGAAAATAGGACATGGGGTGGGCTCGTGGGGGTTGCTGGTTTGGAAATGTAGGAAAGGAACATGGATGGGTCAGGCTCAGAGAGAGTCTCTGGCTTGGGAGGGGGAATGGGGCATTGGGCTGGCTCAGGGAGTTCACTGGCTTGAGAGAGAGAGGCCACTGGCTTGGGAGTGGGAAAATGAGGCTGTCAAGGGGGGAAAACAGACATGACGCTAACCACCCTTTAACCACGCTTGGTGGTCATTTATGCATGTTTCAGGGCTGCATAGGGCACCAACACAGCCCTGCAACATGCATAAATAACCACCAAGGGTGGTTAAAGTGTGGTTAGCGTCATGTCTGTTTTCACCCAAGGACTCACCATTTCCCCCTGGCTGGGCAGGCCCTGACTGCAGTGCAGGAGACTGCAGTGCTGAGATGACCCCTGGGTTTTATGAAAACCCATTCATTAAAACATACATTAACATTTCAGTACAGGAAAATGGTTACATTAATGCAATGGAACTTATGGCGTGTCCTTGCTCTGCCCAGATATCAAGCTCCAGGGAAGAGATGAGAGGATCCCACCTCAGCCGGAGCATTCCTTTTCTTCAGCTCACATGAACTTTTTCCCTACCTTCCTAGAGGGGCTGGAAAAGGGTCAAATAAGGAGACAGGAATTCCATTAGCTTTGCAGCTGCTGTTGCCTGGATGTGGGGATGAGGCTGAAACCTATTCATCCTGACTTGCATGCATGCATTTGTCGGTGGAGTCTCAGCTGGTCTGGAGACAAAGCTGTCCTACATCATTTCCACTCTTGCCCTCATGCTAGAGAAATTATCCCTTTATAGTACATAAAGGGATAATTTCTCTAGCATGAGGGCAAGAGTGGAAATGATGTAGGACAGCTTTGTGCCAGTGCAACCCACTATAGTTCAGCCGCCCAGGTGCAAGTTACGGCACAATGCTGCTGCACGGAGAAAGTCTGACCTCTTCAAAATAAAGAGAGTCCCTGTCTTTCTGATCCCTCCCAGTCTCTCTCCAGCTCTATAGACTCTCCCCTACTCCTGTCTCCTGCCTGCTTCTCAACTTCCATAATTAGCTACTGTAGCCACTGGATACGAATGGCTCTGTCTTTACCTTTATGCTTTAACAGCAATGACAGCCAATAAGGAATCTTTCTAAAAAACAATCATTAAAATGTTTTTTCTTTTTTCAGAACAAGAGATGCCATTGTGGCTCATGCTTCAGTCACAGTCGCTTGCGGGGAACTCTTGTGTTTTTCCGATCATCTGGCCTTGGGAGAAGCAATTCCACTCCAGAGGGGCAGAGCTAAAAGCGAATTCCTCTTTAAAAACAAGCAAGAGGCAAAGAAACCTCCGCCCTCCGTGCGTTTCCTTTTGAAAACAACAGGCGCTCATTGGGTGGTTGTAAGGTAGGAGCGGAGATCCAGTTATAACAAGGGGCGTGGGCTGAAAACCAACTCCACCGTGTCCCCACGCCAGAAACACAGTGCGGCAAGGGAACACAATAATACAGACAGGTTAATACTGGATTATGTTTTTTACAAATTCTCTTTTGAAAACTCACAGGTAGAGAAGAAGAAAGAAATAAGGCCTATTCCTTGGCCCTAATAGGTGATTTCTGCTACTCCATTAATGCCATAAAGCTGGTAAAACAAGTGTGTCTCAAAGTTACCCTGCACTGGGGACCTAAAGTATACCTCCCAATAGTCCCTAAAGACCAATCCCTCTTTTGTAGGGTGACCATCCCTCCCCTTTAAAAGAAGACACTTATGAAAAATACATGTTGCAGGACTGCACTGGAACCAATGCAGCCCCGCACCATGTATTTTTCATAAGCATCCCCTTTTAAAGGGGAGGGATGGTAACCCTATTCCTTGGGTGCTGAGTTCTCTCCTCAGGCGGTCACAGTCTTTGTTTCATGAGAGAGAGACAAAAAGGGTGATATTCAAGCCTCAAGTGCCTTTTTCCTGGTTGCCCACCAGGAAAAGCGCTTGAGAGGACAATGTGGAAATGATGGACTGAGAAGAGACCAAGTGGCATGATCACAGCAGGGGAGCTTCTCCCCCTCGTTCTGTACTTGGAATGCTGGGAGGGGGGTGCGTGTCAGTGTGAGAGGGAGCCGGGCTGATTTGGGGAGTTAGCCAAGGGAGAAGGGCTTGAGCTCAGCATGTTGGAAGGTTATGCTAAAGACACAGCAGTGGTTCCTTTGGCATCACCCCTGCAGTGCTTTATCCACAGAGCATGTGGAGGGACTCAGTGGATGTGGCTAGAGCCTCCCTAATCTCTGGTCCCAGAAGATTCTCTTGACTCCTGAAGGCCGATCTTATTGATGCCTTGAATTTATTATTTCACTGACCCCAGGACTACGAGACCATATAGATCAGGGGTTTGAAACCTCGAGCCCAGGCCCCAAGCCCAGATGGCTGCTGGATTGGATTTGGCCCATTTCCATTTCCTGGATCTGGTTTGTGGGGATCTAGTTCATTATCCCCTGAAATGAATTACACAAGGGAAGGGAGCCGAGATGAGGGCACATGATCACGGATAGGGGGGTGGATTGGTACATGGCATACAAGGCCAGCCTTGTCACGGAGCAGTTGCCCACAGCCTTTTCTCTACTTCTGGGGACCCCACAGTGACTTCCATTTTCACCCTGGCACTAGGGTAAGGGGCCCCACTCTCTCCCAGTGGGACCCCAAACACAACCATCTTTAGGGCACTGCAGAGGGTGCCTCCATGGGGGTGGGGCCATGGAGAAGGGGGTGGGATCACCAGGCCCCCACATTTTATCTTCGCCCTGGACCCTGCATATTCTAAGGTCAGCCCTGGTGGCATAGATCCATAGTCTGGACTTTCCCCTTCCTTTCCTCATCTTGAGCACACCCTGTCTGCCCCCATAGAGCTTGAACTAATTTTCAAAGTGGCCCAGGGAAGGAAAAGATTCCCCCAGCCTCATAGCATGCAAGCCTCTGTCAGTCTTCCCAAGGTACAAATTACCCCATATAAACAAGGTACTGTTGTTACAGTCACAGCAGGGCAAGGGTTGCAACAGGGGAGGCAGAGTACGAAGACCGATGGCCGCCATCCAGTGGCATAGCAAGTCTGTGGTGGGCCTGGGTTCATGTCCCAACTATGGGTCCCCCTATGGGCAAGGGGTGGGGTCTCCCAAGCTTCTGGCCACAGCCTTGGTCGCCCTCCACAAAGATTGTGGTGCTGCCCTGGCTCCCAGTGAGGGCCCCCAGACTGGCATGAACCCGTCCAGAAAGGAAGTTTTACGAGTCGATGGAACCAGCCCTCCACCCCTGCCCACTCTGAAAATCATCCTTTTTGGTAGGACCCTTTGCCCTTGCAAACAGCCTGAGTGTCAATAGAAAATGTTCAGAATTGGTGGGGGTGGCGTGTTGGCCCTGCTCCCTTCCCCACTGCCACTGAAAATTTCCTAAATGTGCTCCAGCCACTTGCAGAGGGGCTCCTTAATGTCTAAGGCCCACCTGACCCAGGCTCAACCAACTACACCCCTGCCACGATCCATAAACCACTCATTCTGGAGAAGTCCAATTGAAGGTGTGGAGAGGAGGGTTGTGGATGGCAGCCAGAATAAATGTTAGCATTACACAGCAGGTCTTCTAGGGACAAATACCCAAGAAATTAGTTGCTTTTTCCTTTCAAACCTATCTGTAAAGGTTCCACATGCATGAGGCTAGTTGTCAGTTTGAGGCAGGTGAGGCTTGCGTGTAGGATTCTGTACAGTAAAGACAACTTTAGAAGTTACTGACATCACATGTCTGATGTGAAAATTAATTAATTGGAGTTTCTATGGCACTTAGATGAGGGCTAAATAGTGATCAGCATTAAAATTTGCCTTTAAGCTGTTTTTTTAACCAGTCCTTCTTAAGAAAAATAATGAGGATAATTAACATATGGCATCGGATAATAGAACTAGGAGACATGAAATCATTTGGGCTTGGCTGGTGTTTAAGCTTGAGCATCAAAGTTCATCTGTAACTTTTTTGTCTCGTGCCTAGACAGGTAAATCGGAGCCCTTCAGAAGGAGCATTACAGAGTGCTAAAGGATACTGTATTTTTATTTAAAGTTACAGTCTTGCCTAGTCTCCACCTGAATATCACTCCTGGGTAGAACAATTAACACAACTGAGGATGTACAGTAGGGATGGGTGAACAGATCGCGGTTCAGGTTCATCTGTTTGTCCGTTTC
>QEPC01009983.1:6483494-6497407 GCA_003113815.1 Sphenodon punctatus
GTGCTCCGAGCTCTGCACTGGCTGCCGATAGTGTGCCGGGCCAAGTTCAAGGTCCTAGTGATGATCTATAAAGCCCTACACGGTCTCGGCCCCTCATACCTTAGGGACCGCCTCACCCTTCGCGCCCCAGAGCGGCTCCTGCAGTCTGCCGGGGGTGCCCTCCTGGAGGTCCCCCGTGTTAAACGGGGGGCCACGATGGAGAGGGCATTCTCGGTGGTGGGACCGCGGCTGTGGAACTCCCTTCCGGAGGAAGCTCGCTTGGCCCCAAGCCTTTTAACATTTTGGCGGAACTTTAAGACCTGGCTGTTTGCCCAGGCCTTTGGGAGGGAGGGTGGGGAGGGGGGTGTTTAGTTCCCTACCCATTTGTGTTTGGTTTTTGGTCTAGCCCTGTTAAGTTATACTTATGTTTAATATTTAATATTTTAAGCATTTTTTTTTAATTGTTTTGTACTGATTTTATTGTATTTTATGGTTTTTAATGTTGGAAGCTGCCCCGAGCTGCGTTGCAGGAGGGGAGGGGTAGAAATTTGCAAAATAAAAAAATAAAATAAATAAAATATTACAAGTGATTGATTACACTAGGAAACTTTTTCTTAATGATATAACAAGACAGGACTTTTTTCTGCTCCTTTTTTTAAACTAACAGATGGGATCAAATTCTGCTCTGTTGCATTAATGTAAATATGGGCTAAGTCCAGTTTGTACCAGGTTAAAGTTAAGGTTAAGCTTCCAGCTTAAGCTCATCATGGAAGTGATAAAAAAAAATTACTCCTTAAAATTCTCCTTGGGGTATGGCCAGGGTTCTGAGCTACACTTGCCCAAAGAGATTTCCACTTCTGGGTCATCCATTCTATATGCACCATTACCACACAAAAAAACCCACACATCTAATCCTTTAAGACCTACCCATTGTAAATGCTATTTACAACAAGCAGGAAAATAACCATTATTTGAATTTAGGTCAATACTTGCTTGCATTTGTCGCTGCTGGGTGCCCTGGTTAAATGGAACCTTATTGCATAAACAGGAGTTACATCACAATGCCCCGCTTTGAAGTGCTGATCAAATAAAAGAGGTGATTATTACTAATGCACTAAGCTGGAAACCTCACACACAATAACCGGAAACAGGATATTAAAGCATGCGCTTCAAAATACACTGCTTAGACCCTGCAACCCAGTTGCTGCCTGGAAAGCAATAAACGTGTTTTATTGTCAAAATTGCAAAACAATCTGCTTAGGGCTCAGTCCTGCATAGGTCTAGGTGATGTTGAAGCAAAACAGTAGGCTCTGTGAGCAGTCCTGCTGATGTCAGTATGTCATCAGTGGGACTAATTGCAGTGAGTACTGTTCCAAAGAGGTATAGATCATTGTAGGAGTGAGCCTTTATGCCTTTTTCTTCCCATGGGCCACTTTGAAAATTAGTATGACCTCTATGGGCCACACAGGAGATGGGAATGGGGATGCTTAAGGGGTGTGGGAAGGAAGAGGAGGGTCCAGATCATAAATTCAAGGCATGGATCCATTCCCCATCTTTGAGTACATTCCCTCATCTCTGCTTCCTTCTCCTGAGGTCACTCTTTCAGTGCTTGAGGAAAGGGACTGGATCCATGGGCCAAATCCTGGAAAATGAAAGGGACCAAATTAAAAAAATTAATTGTGGGCTAGATTTGGCTCATAGGTCAGAGGCTCCTGACCTATGCTTTAAACTGGAAGCTCTTCCGGCAGGGACTATCTTTTCATTATGTGTGCTAGAAGATTTAATCCATGACTGGGGTCTCTGCACTATAAATAATAAATCCTGATAAAATGCTAGGAAACTGTCACTGTGTTTGTTTGGAAGATTAACTTTTAGTCATTGGCCGCATATTGGCATTAGGAAATTGTTATGCTACGCATGCATCAGTGTCTTAGAAAATAAGTTGTTCCCTTCACTTCGAGATGTAGTCAAGGGCCTAAGTAATTCTTTTCTTCCTTCCACCCATGTTGATTGGTAGTAACTCTCCTGAATCAGTGGGGTAGCCCTGGCACAAAACAAGTGCCAGGCTCAGCATGTACTGCAGTGTGGCTGATGCCTAGGGCTTTATTGGTGGAGTTTAGATTTATTAATACTCAATGGGAAATTGTCCCTGGTCTAAAAATATATAGGTTCAGATGTTCCCAGTGATAAGTTCCCTTTGATTCACAGCAGCCAAATTGGGTTTTAAAGGCAGCTTAAACAACTAGTTTGGAGGAAATCCGTAGCTGGAGTAAAACTTGGAGAGTCAGTATGTTGCACTTCCTTCCTGCACTGCACAGGAGTGGTATCAGTGGAGAAGTGACTGGTGAAGCAGCTGAGGATCTGGATCTAAGGAGGAACACTTCCCTTGAGTTTAATTGGCTAAAAAGGTGCTTTGGTTTCAGCTGTGGAATGTGCACCACAAAAGCACAAGGAAGATGGAGCCCTGAACCTTACCCACAAAGCATCTCTGCTGTGACTGACACCTTGCGAATAAAGGATTTGAGAAGCAACCATGAGGGGATGAGGAGAGAATTCAGAGAGATCTATTGACTTGCGCATTTCAGAGCTCTGGCTGGCTGCACTTCAAGAAGGCAGGGAATTGATTATGGCTGCAGGGAGACTTTAAGTACTTGTAGTTCTCTCACTTCTCCTGTTCATGTTAATTATAGATTTAGAACACCCAATTTCAGTTGTCTCTTAGGGTGTTAACAAATGAGATGATAGCCCACACCAGGTGGTTGTTCACCTGCTCGTTTATTAGGTGTTTGCCCCCCACTGGTCACGTGACGTGGCCACTGGACACCAGACACAAAGCACCCACCCACAGCAGGGACTTGGAGCATGCTGGGGTTAATGTGCACCCAAGCGTCCACATGCCATTGATTATGCAGCAGGGATGAATGCCTGCATGTGCATTAGGTTTGTTGCACTATGTGAGTGGGGGTTACCCATTAATTAGGCTAGACATGCTAAACATGTGAGTAGCAGGCTGCACAGACCAAACACGGACTCCAGAGGGCTATCGTACCACACAGGGTTCCTACCTCACAGGGTTGTGGTGAGGATTACTATTTGAGTTAATTAGTTAATGGTTAGATGTAAGTTGTTAAAGTTAAGAACTTTAAATGTGAGCCACACTGAGCCTAAGGGAAAGAGTGACATACAAATCGAAATAAATACATAGTCTTTGTTTGTTAAACTAATAAGGGTGTAAACGAGAGTCCACAGTCCTGAGTTAGTCACCCCCAGATCCTATCTGTGTGGATTAACTGCATCCATCTGAATCACAACAGCAATACAGCAAGCCTGGGAGTGGCTGATCTGAAATCAGTTTCACCATCCCTACAGACAGGCTCTGGCACACAGCTTGTTTTGTAAGCCTTTTGCATCTTCCTGCAGCAGTTCAGTGGAGAGGAGACTAGAGAGCTGAATTCATTTGAAATGCATTTATGAAAGTTCCACACTCAGGATCTTTTTCTCTTTAATCTCAACCCACCGAATAGTTTACACAGGAAAAATTTCTGTAGGCCCAGCAAATAGTGGCACAGAACTTCCCTCAGATGTCAAGGTCATTGAAAAAAAAACCACTAATTAAGTCTACTTGAATAGAAATAAAGAGTCAATGTGGTTGGAAAAAATGTACTCTGGAAATTTAAGGGGAATTTACCATTATGCCATGGAAGATTTGTAAACTGGCAGATGAGGATATACAATCCATGGGGGAAATGAATGCTAATAAAGAAATGTAGGACATCTGAATACAGAACTCATGTTTCCAAAACAAATCAGTGCCCATTTGGGCATCCAAACAAATGACCGCAAGTTCATTGGACGCTAAGCTTTTTTTGAAAATCTGGCCCTGACTGTCACAATGGGAATGTTTGGAGACCAAATGGTTAAGGAACGCTGACTTGGATTTAGGTGCCTGCATAGTGCTGCTCCATCTCTTCAGAAAATGGGGCCCTGGGGATGGGCTGTTGAACACTTGAAAATCTGACTGAGACCACAGTTCAAGTCTAGACTCTTATGAATTGATTAGCCCAGGTCTGAGATTTTAACCAATCCAAATAAGAAGCAGAATTTGCGTTGGATTTGTGAGGTTTTAGGGAAAAGGAGGCTGTGGCAGAAGAGCTGGTTACAAGCTGGTTACAACACAACCATCTAGTGTGGCTACTTCATTGTTATGTCAAACTACCAGGAACAAGAATTAGAACTCTGCCTGAGATAAGTGCAGAGCTATCAAACTTGTTCAAGGGATAGCACATCACATTGCAGGGGGAGGGCTGGGAATACAGCACAAGAAACAACAGTGAGTTTGTAATTAATTGATAGAGAAGATAATGGATTTTAATATAATAGTGTGAATTGCCTTATTGGTTAGGAGAAGGCTTTGATTCCAGGTATACTAAGACAGTCCTGTGCAATGAAAAGACATTGATGGATGGGTGGATGGATGGATGTAATGGGTGGTATATCAAACAAATCTAGACTACCTAGAAAACCTCAGCTGTAATGATAATACTTTAATAAGGTAGGAGGAGGTTTTAAATAGAAAGAGGGGTATCCCAACTAGAATAGCTTAGTACATAATACGATGGACTTGAACCTAGAGGACTAGAGTTCAAATCCTCTCTTAGCCATAAACTCACTGGGTGACCTTAGGCAAGTCACTAGCTTTCAACCTCAGTTCTGCATCTATAAAATGGGTATAGTAACGACCTACCTCACAGGATTGTTGTGAGAGTGAACTAGTTAAGCACTCAACACTAAAAGGGCTGTATATATGAGAAATGATAATTGATACCGTTTCACCAAAGTTATTCACTGCTACACTTGAAATTTCCAAGCAATTAGTCTGGCATAAATATAAATGGTGGGTTCCTTGGCTATCCACAGTTTGCAGACATTGTAGTCCTAATAGCAGAAACAACAGAACAGTTAATGATGGAAGACTGTAACAAGGAAAGTAACATGAGCATCAGTCTGATAAAGACCAAGATCATGTTTAATTGTGACTTTACACCAGTGGAAATCAGAGATTGGGTGTTTTCAAACGTGACAACGGCACAGTTTAACCTGCTTTAGCTTGGGTAAAACTGGGTGCCGCCGTCATGTTCAAATGTGCCCACCAGATGTTGGCTCCCAACTATGGTGGGGACCCAGGCTGTGACTTGGGGAAATCCAGCCCAGGCTAAGCTCCACCACAGTCGGGAGTCAGCTGTTGAACCCAGAGTAAAGTGGGCTATCACATCGGATAACCCACTGTACTTACCATGGTCCAGGGTGGCGGGGGGAGCCAGGTGCCATAGCAGCTGTCATTGGCCACCATGGCTGCCCATCAGCCAGGGGGTGCTCCACACAGTGCAGGGGCGGGGGCAGCGGATGCACGTCCATGTGTCTCCCCACCCTTCCCCAGCCTGGCCGCTGTCACGTTTGTTTGGTGGTCAGGCCAAGTCCCAGCTGGAGTGATGGCTCCCGATACCGCCCAGAGATGTCCGTGGCAGCGATGGGAGCCGTCACATATGAAAACACCCAATAATGAATATGTTTATCTAGGACAAATAATGCAATGTTATCAAAACCTACTCCCAGAAATTAAACAATGGGTGTTTTTACACACACATTTCTCCTGGATGTTTTCTGTTACATCCTGAACTTTCTGTGTCTAAATCACTCACCCAGATCTTAAACATCTGGCTCTTTGAACTTCTGCATAGAACTTCTCCCAGAACTTTTGTGTGTAAAAAGTTCTCCTGGTAAACTGCTTTGCTCCAGGCAGCTGTGGTCACTTGGTTTCCATGGCAGCCCTTCATGTCTACAGCTGTGGCTACTTTAGGCTGCCACAGGGCAGTGTTTGTGTGAAGAATGCATGGAACTGCCTCAGGGCAGTGTGTGTGTGAAGAATGCATCCAGAAGTTACTTGTGGACTTGTAAACCCAGCGGATTTAAAAACCAGCACTTTAAGGTGTGTGTAAAAATGCCCAATCAATCAGATTAAGGACTGAGTGCATTTAGAAAGCTCCACATAGCAATAAAGAGCACCTTTCCCCATCATCTGAAGAAAAATCTTTTTTAACCATTATATCCCATTTGTCCTGACTTATGCCTCTGAAACATGACTGTTGACAGCCAACATGGCCCAGAACCTGAGATCAGCCAACTGTGTCATGGAAAGATACACATGCAGGATCACGATGGAAGACTGAGGAATGAAAGGATAAGAGAAAAGACAAAGATGATTAATGGAATGAAAAGTTAAGAACAATAAATAAATAAATGGCAGTGGATTGCATGAAGAAGATCAGAGAGGGACAAAGATAAAAGCTTCAGTGAAGTCCATGGAGAAAAGAAATAATTCATTAGAAAAGTCAATGATATCAAGGAGTGCTAGGGAATAACATGGATGCAGCCAGCAAAGGACTTGGCAAAACAAGGCATTTTCAGACAAGACACTCTGCGCCCACTACCCCCCACCCACCCATTATGCATGTTGCAGGACTGCAGTGTTGTCCTATAACATGTATAGTGCGTGGGAGGGGGTGGGGAGTGTCTTGTCTGAAAACATCCATAGTGCCATTAGGGGAGGCATTTGTTCAGCAGTGGATCTCTGCTTGTTGGCCATGAAGAAAACTGCCCTTCCTTCTCACCTCTGAAGCAGTGCAATTAGCAGTTTTGTATGACAGTAATGGTATGAAGCTAGATTGCTTTGTTTAGAGGTTGCTGAAATCCTTCCCGAAATACACCCCACTGTTCCAGGAGTGTGAGGATCATACATCAATATATCAGTCTCTAAATGAAGCACAAGGTTTCAGATGTTGTTTCGTCTTTATATGACAGAAACTGTAGCAGAGTAGGACTTGACTGAACTATGGCTGGTCAGAAAATCCAATTGCAAAAATGTGGAAGGAAACAGGAATAAAGCTGTCACAAAAGGCCATACCATTCCAGCCCCATTTGCCAGGCAGCTCCTGACTACTCTTTGAGCCCTTCGATCAGCATGTGCATGGTGTGTGCGTGTGTGTGGGTGTCTAACATATGCATTATAATGTCTTGATGTTAATGGATATTTGGAATTTACAGTGGAAGACAAAATGAGCAGATTCCTTCTAACCCTTGGGGCTACCCAGTTCCTGTCCCCAAACCAACCACCTTGTGGTTCTACATTTCTCCCCCTCAAGGCCAGGAGTCTTACGCTCCTCTCTCTAAAGTTCAGGGGAAAGGAACTGGGTCCCTAGCACCTAAATTGCTCTTCTTCCCAATAAGGGCTTGTTTATATGAGGAAAAATAAAAAAAATTACCTCAGGAGACATCGGGTGATTCACCCTGGAACATATGCATGAATCCTACACTTCAGATTATTTCTCTGCAGAAATGAATTAATCCTTGATTCCCTGCTCTGGTGGGTTGTTGGTCCTAGACTGTCCAGAAAGACAGAGATGAAACCAAAACAATGTACTCACAATGGGTGAAATGGCTACTAAATTTAGTACCCATACTCACTGGTAATACCTCCTTTTTTGAGTACCATATCAGGTACTCGATGGGTTACTCGGGTACCAATACCTAGAAAACTAAAAAATTGAGTACTTCTGGTACTGACTATTTGATTTTCTGATACCCAGTTGTATATTGGTAAATACATTAGTATATCAAGTTGGAAAACTGAAAGATTGGTCCAATTAATTTTTTTTAATGGCTGGATATAGTTTTCTGGGACCGGAAGCTGACTTTCTGGAACTAGAATGTGGATTTTCTGGAATGGAAAAGTTACAAATAAGTGTTTTAAGAGGAAAAAATAAAAAAGAAAGTTAAAAAATTTGGAACCGGAGGTAGTTTTCCAGCACCAGAAGTTGCCTAAAAATTGTTGGAACTTGACAGAACCCAATAAATTGATGTTGGGAGTTGATATATCAATAAAATGTTAATAAATCGATCCTGGAAGTCGACATTCCAGGACCGGAAGTTATCATTTTGTGATATCGATGACTCAATCAGGTTGCAATTGGGTACCAAAAGGTACTTACCGGGTTAATTTGAGTACTGTAAATTTGACGAGTTACCCGTTTTTGCCGGTACCCTTTTTCAGCTGTAGTCTGAATGTCAACTTGCAGGAGTGGCATTTGATTAATCTCCTTCTCCTAAATTTACTTACAGCAGTAGCTGTAAGGAGGAGAAGGGTGGGGGGGAGGGACTCACTGCTAGCTGCCTCCCTCCCACTCACTCTGATGCTAATCAAGCTCTGCCGGTGCCCCCCAATGCCACTAGCAGTAATTGAGTTGCAGGGACCTGGCCAGGAGGGAGCTGGAGACTCAGACTCAACTCAGGCTGTTTTCATACAGCACCGCTGGGTGGGGGATTGGTGTGTGCTGGCGGCAGGTGGAGGTGGGTGTGCTCCCTTTCCCACAGGCACACACCCATCTCCATTCACCTCCACCCACGAAGCCGCCTCCATTTTGTCAGACGGCTCCATGGGTGGGTGATGAGTGGAGATGGGTGTGTTCCAGGAGCGCACACCCACCTCCACCCACCGCCCATGGTGTTTCTATGGGTGGACACCCATCCCCTCAACCACCACCCTGCCATGTGCACGGATCCCCCCCCCACTGCACACCTGCCTGCACACCCAGCAGGGAGGCAGCATCCATGTAAAAATGACCTCAGACTCCCGTGCTCTCAGGATCCGACTGGGGAGCAGGTGGTGCTGGTGAAGCGCATGGCTCCTGCGCCCCGAGACCGTTCTGGGAAACTGGCTTGTGTGCCCCGAAATCAAGGTCTTATCTATGCCGTGTCTCAAAACACGGAGGAGTCGTGTGGCGCCAATGTTTCTAATGGCACCTGGGCAACTTCCAGTTCATGGAGGAGTGTCTAAAGCCCCCCCCCCGGGGGGTTTCCCAAGGCTGCATGTTTGAACTGTGGGAGAAATCCCGCTCATATAAAAACGGTCTAAGGAGGCATTCACACAGCCTCACCCTGAGTGAGAGTCCAGGCACAGAGTCCAGCCATTCCTGACTACCCCCATGGGAAAATGGTTTGACAGCACCCACAAACCAAAGGGGCAGGGGGGGAGGGTCCGTGTGAGAGAGATTGAGTGGGGGGGAGAAGGAATCGAGTGTGTCTGTGTCTGTGTCTGTGTGAGAGAGAGAGAGGGAAGGGAGTGAATGTGTGTAAGATAGAGAATGAGAGAGTGGTGTGTGTGTGTGCCATGCATGTCTGTGAAAGAGAATGAGAAGTGAAGGGTGTGTGCACGTGTATGTGTGTGCCGTGCGTGCGAAAGAGAATGAGAGAAGTGTGTGTGAGTGAGACAGGTGTTGTGTAAGTGAGAGAATGAATGAGAAAGTGGTGTGTGCTGTCCCCACCCACCCCATGACTGCCCACTCTCCCCCTGCCCACCATCATGTAGGGTTGCCATACCTCCCCTTTAATCCAGGATGCTTATGAAAAAAAAACATGGTGCAGCCTTGCAGCATGTATTTTTCATAAGCATTCAGGATTAAAGGGGAGGTATGGCAACCCTACCCCCATGACTCCTACAAGTGATCCACCTGCTGTCTCCTGTCTAGCAGCCTAAGCCTGCCCCTGACCCCCCAGCCATCTCAGAAGACCCAGGCCCAGCAGCATCTGAGGTAAGGGCTGCCTGGCCAAGAAAATACCTTTTCCTCTCCTCCCCCAATCTGAGCTTCCCCCCCTTCCTCCATGAGCTCTTTAAGCTACACGCCCCCTCAGGTGCACTTAGGAAGAGTAGGATCCAGCTCATGGATCTGTTCCCAAACACTGTGTGCATGGCATGCCCTCATCTCTGCTCCAGGGCCCACATCCAGGAACCCCACCAAAATGAAATAAATTATCTAAAACAAAAAACTTAATGGTTTAAAAAAAGGTTAAAGGCAGAAACATTTCCCAAACAAAAATACTTTTCTTTTTTAAACCATTTCACAAAATACATTTTCCCCTAACTTAAACTAAAAAAAAAACATGAAAATTTCAATTCCAATTCAAAAAACATTTCACAACATACATTACAACAAAACATAAACGCCAAATTTTTTCACACTGCTTTAACTCTGTCTTTTTGTGCAGAATTGCATTGTAGTCAACCAATTTTATATGGTTGTCTAAACTGACATTGTCAAGATTTCATCATATAACGTGTATGCAATGCCTATACATGTAAAGGACAGAGTTAAGGCAGTGTGAAAATTTTTTCGTAGGCGACTTATGATAATAAATAAATGACCTGCAAAGAAATAATGTGATAGTTTAGTTAGTGGCAAATAGTAATAAGAGTATGTATGGTAATAATATAAATACATATCTTTGCTTAATGTTGATGGTAAATTATGGAATATAGATAGAAAATGTGGACATAATTTTCATCCTTTTTGGTGTTTATGTTTTCTTGTAATGTATGTTGTGAAATGTTTTTTGAATTGGAATTGAAATTAATTATCATGAGTTTGGGAGTTAAAGTAAGGGAAAAATGTATTTCGTGAAATGGTTTTGAAAAGGAATTTTTTTTGTTTTGGAAATGGTTCTACCTTTAATGTTTTTTGAAATGGTTAGGTTTTTTGTTTTAGAGAATACTGATCTAGTTTTGAACAAAAAGGACCAGTCAATACAAAAGGAAAGATACTACAGTGCTTGGAAAACACACGGGTGGGAGACAAGTGACTCATGTTCTCTTCCAGCCTCTTCCAGTCTTGCTTTTTAACCTTGGTCATGGTCAAGTCACAGCTTCTGTTTCTTGAGTTTCTGCCAAATGGGGAAAATATTTTCATTTACCAATCTTGCAGCGGTGGAAAGTGAGATTTAATTTATTAATGTTTGTAAAGTAGTTTGAGGCCTGTGGACAGAAGGTTCTATAGAAAATTATTATTATACTGAGCCATCCCACTTCTACAGCAACAATTGCGGCAACAGAGCTTCCTTAGACAATGTGGAAAGTATACTCAGACTCAAATACTCAGAGGCTGGTGACTGGGCTTTTGCTGTGGCGGACCCCTCAGTGTGGAACTTGCTCCCCCCAGATGGCCCTCAGTTCCTCCTGCCTTACCTTTAAAAAGCACCTGAAAACATATTTATTTTCTAGGTGCTTTTAGGATCCACTGCTGGTTCCCTTAATTGTACTCTGTCCTCTCTTTATCCTTCCCCTATCTTAAAGTATGATATTAGTGTTTTAAATTGTCTTGAATTATTTGAAATTGTTTAATACTTTTTATATTGCTTTAAACTCTGTGAAGCACTCTAAGTGCCATGTAAGGCAGGGGGGCCCTATACGGCATTTGATACGGTGGACCATGGGTTGCTTTTGAGATGGTTGCAGACCCTGGGGGTCGGGTGGGGTGGGTGGTGGATGGTACTGTCTTAGGATGGTTCCGGTCATTCCTCTCAGGAAGAAGCCAGCGGGTGGGGCTGAGGGAAGAAACATCTGGCCCCAGAGATCTCATTTGTCACGTACCGCAAAGTTCGATTCTGTCTCCGCTTTTATTTAATATCTATATGCAACCTCTGGGTGAGGACGTGAGACGGTTTGGTGTGCATTGCCACCAGTACGCTGATGACACCCAGCTTTACCTCTCTTTTTCAACAAACCTAGGTCCTGCAGTCTCGGTGCTTTCCCAGTGAGTGACTGGAAGAGGCAGAGCAAACTGAAGCTGAATCCTGATAAGACAGAGATGATGTTGGTGGGTAGGGCAGCGGAGGTGATGGCTCCCCTTGTGGAGGGGCTCCGCCCCTGCTGGTCCTGCAGGTATGGAGTTTGGGGGTTCTCTTGGACCCTGGCCTCCACCTGAATTGTCACATGAAGCCTTCCTCCAATTACATCTTGTGCGGAGGATCCAGTCATATGTTTCAAGCTCCGACCTGGCCACCCTCATCCATGCGTTCATCACCTCAAGGCTGGATTACTGCAATGCGCTCTACGTGGGGCTGCCCTTGGTGACAACATGGAGGCTGCAGCTGGTGCAGAACATGGCGGTCCATCTCCTGATGGGGACGGGTCATAGGGAGCACATTACCTCTGTGCTCCAGGCTCTGCATTGGTTACCTATAGCATTCCTGGTCCGATTCAAGGTGCTGGTTTTGACCTTTAAAGCCCTACATGGTCTGGGCCCCTCCTATCTGAGAGACCGCCTCATGGCCCGGACCATGGGGCGACCTCTGTGGTCTGCTGGGGGCACCTTCCTGGAGGTCCCTCGGGTGAACCAGGGGACCACGATGGAGAGGGCTTTCTTAGTGGCTGCACCACGGCTGTGGAACTCCCTCCCAGAGGAAGATTGCCTTGCTCCAAGCCTGTTGGCCTTTCGTCGGGCCTGTAAGACCTGACTGTTCATCTGGGCCTTTGGGGGAGGTGGGGGAATGAGGGTGGGGGTGAGTTGTTTTTGTTTTTTGCCAGTGGTTTTATCTCTTTTTACTGTTTTTATTGTTTTAGTAACCCCTTCCTGTATTTTTAATCGTTTTAAAATGTTTTCTAAGCTGCCCCGAGCTGCTGTAAGGCTGGAGGGAGAGGGGTAGAAGTCTTTAAATAAATAAATAAATAAAAGTATTACTTATTGTTATTTAAATTGTGATTGAACAGTGCTGGGAAAAGTTCAAAAGCACTGGTGGGTGCCACAGGTTCTAACTCAGTGGAAGAGCATGTTCCAGTCAGAGTCATTTGAGCAACTGCATTATATTGCTCCTTGGAAAGCAGAGAGGTAAGCCCTGAACACTGCACCTTGCCCAGCCTCAAACAAAACTGGTTTCATGATGAATTTGTTTAAACAAGTTAAGAGAGATGACACAGGCCATTTCAGCCCCCAACTGTGACTACATGTTTTCTCCTCCTCTGTCAGCATATTTCTGCAAACAATTACATTCTGCAGCAGACAATTTACCAATGCTGAGTCAGAATAAAAAAGTCTGTGTAGAAAAGTACAACGTGACTGAAGGGAGAAGACTAGTATTTATGGACTCTTTCACACAGTCTCCTCTCCATGCCTACATCTCTCACCCTGCCTAGAAGGAAAGTGGCAGAAGCTTTCCAAAGTTTTCACTTGAAAGATGTTCAGGCAAGACTGAGACACCCCCAAGTACAGCCCAGTGTTTTGGTTTCCTCACAGAACTTAAAGGTAGATGTTGATAGGAAATTAAATATCACAATACAAGCGTGTCTAGTTTGATCGCCTCTCCTTATACCAGCTCTGGGTAGAAGAATTCTGAAAAAAACTGTGGTGTTCTTTTAAGGGTGGTCTGATGTTAACATATAGAACTAGGAACAGGGGCGTAACTACCATAGGGACAGGTGGGAAATTTGTCCTGGGGCCCACCGTGGCTGGGAACCCACGGGCCCGCCTGGCCCTATGGTAGCTGTCCCTGATTTTTTTAAAAAATTAAATTAAATTAATTTTCCATGGTCACTGGCCAGTCCATCCGTGACTGCCCCCACCCCAGGCCCCGCCAGCTGACAATGCCCCCCCCCCTCCCACCGGGCCCACACGCCGACCTCACCATGGCACTGATCGCTGGTTGGACTGAACTGCAGCCCCGCCTCCCTGATGCCATCGCCAATGCAACATGCACAACTGACTGCGCATGTGTCGGCGTCCTCAGCGGCACATGACGTGCATGAGGCACTTGAAGCGACCAGTCAACACGACCACTGACAGCACTGGCGGCACTGGCACTGGCAGCGGGCCCAGGCTGAGGCTCTGAGTCTGGGAGTGGGTAAAATCTTAATGGTAGGGAGGGGTTTGATGACTGTTTGGGGGCGGGCAGCACTGGCTAGCAGAGGGGCACTGTGGGGGGGGCCCTCCGGGGACAACTGAAGGGGAGGTTGGAGTGGGGCACTGGCCAGTGGGTGGAGGGGGGGGACTGAATGAAGGGGAATGAGGGGGGAACTGAATGAAGGGGAGTGGGGCACTGGGCCACTGGCTAGC
>QEPC01009983.1:6500679-6513681 GCA_003113815.1 Sphenodon punctatus
GAAGAAGAAGAAGAAGAAGAAGAAGAAGAAGAAGAAGAAGACTGAGGCGAGAAGGGGGGAGAGAGAGGAGGCAAAGTCCAGGAGCGTTAATGGCCTGCAGGTCACGGAAGGGGCGTGGAGACGGGAAAGAGGAGGGGGGATTGGGGGAGACATTGAAAGAGGCAAGGAAGTGGTCAGAGATGGGATGATGATTGAAGGAGACTACCTCTCCTATGATGTGTTCCTATGGCTAATCTAAAGGAATTCCTCCCCCCCCATGGATACTTTGCCCTTTTTGTCAGTATCATCTCACTTTAACCTGGGCTGATCTATCTTCCCTAGCTGCATGGAGTTCATGAGACAAGGACACAAAACTAGGTCCCATCAGCACCAAAACCCAGGACTCAAAGTTAATCCTTCTTGCAATCTTCTATACCAGGGGTGGCCAAAATTCCCAATCATGAGAGTTGCATATCAAAATCATCATGTGGTCAAGAGCCAGAAGATACCCTCATCCTTATGCATACACACACACACCCCATTCCTGTTTCATGACTGACTGATGGAGTCAGCACTCTCTAGTCCTGGATGTTGAAACTCTGAGATGTAGAGCAAGTCTGAGGAGCAGCTGAGATTTGCTGTTGGGTAGAGCAGGGCTTGAACCCAGGCCCCTCAGGGTTTGTTGGCAACCACCCTATCTGTTCTGCCACTGGAGATGCTGGCTGTTCTCCCAGAGCTGTGACCATCCAGTTCCGTCACCTCCCTAATTGGCCATTCTCTTCTAGGCTCCCTATTGGCAACTCGAACTATTTAAGTGATGTACAGGAAGCAGGCGGTGTCTTCACAACACAGATACCATCTAGCACAGACTGTGGCCAGAAACTCCCAACTCTCTAGCCTCCCATCTCTCCAGCCTTCCAGATCTTCAGCTCTCCAGCCTTCTGGTTCCCCAGCTCTCCATCCCTCCAGGTCCCCAGTTCTCCAGCTCTCCAGTCTCTCTCAGTGGGGGAAGGGGGGAACCTGTCTGTGAGGAAACAGTAGGAAGCATGCAGCCACACAGCCCCAGTCAAACCTAGACAGCCCTGACTAAATTTCCTAATTCGGTAGCGACGTCCATCATACACCCAGACATCTCCCACCCACCACAACTAAGAAGGGAGTAGAATGCCAGTAATCCTGTCAGTGGAGGAAGGGGGGAACCCGTCTGTGGGGAAAGGGGGAAAGGGTAGGAAACACGCAGCCACACAGCCCCAGTCAAACCTAATGCTCTAGAGCTCTTGCTCTTCCCGTGCGGGGAAACGGGCCCGTCAGGATAGTGTGTGGGCTTCAATAGTCTCAAAGAGACACAGCCCCTATCATCATTGGGCATAGAGCGAAGTGGCAGACTGAAGCCTGTTGGTTCCACAAGTTTTACCCACACACCCACGTTCACACGAGACGGGGTATGGGAACAAGTAGTGTGCTCCAGTGAGGGGATGAAGGCAAGGTCCAAGGAACGGGGGGGAAGGAGGGAGAACGCAGCACCCACAACAGGGTAGATGGGGAGATGAAGGCCCCAGGGAAGGGGGGGCACCCAGGCACTCACCATCCTCTCCCCTTTCACTCCTTTCTCTCACACAACCCCAGGGAAGGAAAGGTCACCAGGATCCAGGCAATGTCCACACAATCCTATAACACACAGTCTAAATCAACACACAAATAATCAAGCTTCAAAACACAATGCAAGGAACACTTAGCTCAGTTAAGGGGCCAGCTTCTCTCTTTGATTACCGGCACTGACTGAGTCTCAGCGCCGGCCTCTTATTCCTATAGCTACACCCCCTGATGTGCCCGAAGCCTTGCGGAGTTCTTCAAGGGTTCTGGGCATGACCCCACATGGTTTTCTGCACCCAGAAGTGCAGCTATGCCATCGCCACCGGGGCCGGTCACCGAGGCAACCGGTGATACAAGTGGCGACGGCAGAACTGCAGCCAGCTGCCCTGCGGAGGAGGTAGGAGCGATGCTGGAGTGGAGGTTCCTGAGGCAGTGTAGCTACCTCCTCCTAACAGTAACCCCCCCGCTGCATCCCCCGGTCCAGCCCCCAGGAGGGACAGGGGCGACTAGGGTGCCGGAGGTGAAACGACCGAACCAGGCGGGGAGCGGAGATCAAGGAAGCGGGTTCCCAGGATCGGTCTTCAGGTCCGTAGCCCACCCAATCAACTAAGTACTGGAGGGAACCCCGATGGTACCAGGAGTCGAGGATGGCCCGGACCTCATATTCCCAGGGCCGACAGGGAGATGGGACCAGTTACGGGAGGAGTAGGGGACACCCCCCCCCGTGGCTGCCTTGAGCAGGGATACATGAAAGGTTGGGTGGATCTTCATCGATGGAGAAGGCGGAGGGTGTAGGTGACCTCGTTGACCTTATGGAGTACAGGGAAAGGGCCGAGGTAGTGATGATCTAACTTCTTTGATGGGCAGATGGAGGGGTAGTGGAGTTGGTCCAACCATACAAGATCATCAGGTTGAAAGGATGGGGCCAGGCCCCGACGTCGGTCGATGTATGTCTTGTAACGCTGACGAGCCTGGGCGAGGGTGCGGGCAGTGAGAGTTTGGGCTTCATGGATCCGTCATGCTAAGGTCCCGGCATCTGGAACTGAGATAGTTTGAACATCAATGGTTCCAAGGGGGGGATGAAATCCATAAGAGACCAAAAAGGGGGAGTTGCCTAAAGACGCATTAGGGATGTTATTATAGGCAAACTCCATGAAGGGAAGCCAGTCATATCAATCGTCTTGGAGAAAATTGATATAATTCCAGAGGCACTGCTCTAAGTTCTGGTTGACCCGTTCTACCTGTCCATTTCCCTGTGGGTGGTATGTGGTCATAGGGGTCAAAGTGACCTGCAGAGCCTTGAACAGTGCCTTCCAGAAATGGGATATGAATTGGGTACCTCTGTCACTACGTATTTCTTGAGGCCACCCATGCAGCTTGACAACGTGTTGGATAAATAAGCGTGCAGTCTGTTGTGCCGTGGGTAGCGTTTTGCATGCAGTAAAGTGGCCGAGCTTCGTAAAGTGGTCTATGACCACCAGGATCATGGTATATCCTCGTGAAGGCGGCAGTTCTATAAAAAAGTCTAGACCCACACGCTGCCAGGGTCCTTGCGGCAGGGGTTGTAATTGGAGGAGTCCTACAGGGGCTTTCCTCGGTACCTTATTGAGAGCACACATCCGGCACTGTTGGACATATTGTTGTGTGTCATGGTAAAGAGTGGGCCACCAAAAGGCGCGAGTAATCAACTTGACTGTTCGGTCTATCCTGGGGTGTCCTGCCAGGGGGGCATCATGATGGGACCACAGAGCTGAAGTTCTGCATGATGGGGGCACAAGGATCCGTCCATCCTTCCGGAGCAAGCCTTGATCAGGCGTGTAGGATGGATCGCTTTCTGGGTCAAGTTCGGCTGCTGAGACATCTTGGAGTTGCTTCAATGTTAAGACTGTGTCTGCAAATACTATTTTTTCCAGAATTGGGCCCCAGGGATGAACGTGCTGCTCCTGGTCTTCATGATAACAGGATAGAGCGTCAGTCAGAACATTTAGCTTCCCTGGGTGGTAATGCAAGGTGAAGGAAAAGCACGCGAAGAAAAGGGCCCAGCGTGAGTGTCGTGCATTGTTGATTTGAGCCGTCTGGAGGTACGTGAGGCTATTATGGTCCATGATGACAGTAACTGGGTGTCGGGCCCCTTCAAGATAGTGGTGCCATGTGTCAAAGGCCGCCTTGATGGCAAGGAGTTCGTGATAGAAGATTACATAATTTTTTTCTGCCGCGGTAAGTTGTCTGGAATAGTAGACACACGGATGGTGGAGTTGTTGGTCAGGCAAGGCTTGGAGGAGGATGACTCCACTTGCTCCACTTGAGGTGTCGGCTTCCACATAGAATGGCTGCTTGCAATCCGGGTGTCGAAGTATAGGGGCCGTGCAAAAAGCCTGCTGCAAGTAAGTGAAGCTATGTTCCTGTTTGGGACCCCAGATATAGGGTTGATTCTTCTTCAATAAGGCCGTAAGGGACCTAGTGATCTCCGCATAGTTTGGGATATACTGCCTATAATAGTTCGCGTTTCCAAGGAAGCGCTGGAGGGGTTTCACTGCCTGCAGAGCCAGCCATAGCCAGATGGCGTCCACCTTTTGAGGGTCCATGGTGATTCCTTGGGGGCTTAATATGAACCCCAGAAAGTTTACTGTCATGAGGTGAAAGGCGCACTTCTCTTGCTTGCAGTAAAGCTTGTGGCTCCGCAGTCATTGGAGAACTTGGAGAATGTGTGGAACGTGTTGGTCTACTGACTCAGAGTATATCAAGATGTCATCCAGATAGGTGATGATGAACACATTGAGGATATCCTGAAAGATGTCATTAATGAAGTGCTGGAAGGTTGCTGGTGCGTTAGCCAAACCGAATGGCATAACAACATACTCAAAGTGTTTGTAACGGGTATGGAACGCTGTCTTCCACTCATTGCCCTCCAGCACACGTACCAGGTTGTAGGCTCCTCAAAGGTCCAGTTTTGTGAACACCTGGGCCCCTTGAAGATGATCAAGGAGTTCTGGGATCAAGGGCAACGGGTATCGATTCTTTACGGTGACTAGGTTAAGAACCCGATAATCAATACAGGGGTGGAGGCCACCTTCCTTCTTCAGCATAAAAAAGAGAGGTGCTCCCACAGGGGAAGACGAGGGGCAAATGAAGCCCTTCTGCAGCTCCTCATCAATATAGTGCCACAGAGTTTTGAGCTCCGGGGCTGATAATGCATATATGCGTCCAAATGATGGCTCCGCCCCAGGGAGAAGGTCGATTGGGAAGTCATATGGGCGATGAGGAAGCAATTCTGCGGTGTGAACTGGGCAGAAGACATCAGCTTAGTCCCGATATTCAACAGGAAGGGTCTCAGCTGAACTGCTCCCACACAGGGTTGCTACTGGCGGGACCAGGGTTGGGGGCGGACAATTGCACTTGTGGTCACAATAGGATGAGGTGAACTGGACCTGAGGGTGGCACCAGTCAATGCAGGGATTGTGGAGATGGAGCCAACGTAGGCCAAGGACCATGGGAAACAAGGGGGTGCATACTGCATCCAAGGTGAAGGTCTCTTGATGGTCCCCGATGACACAGATGAGCGGGAGTGTTTGTGAAATCATGGGTCTGGACATGAGTGGAGACCAATTGATAGAATGAATAATCTCTGGTTGGGTCTTGGCCTCAAGGAGCATGGTGCAGGATTGGGCCCAGTGAAGATAGACAAAATTGCCAGAGGCGCCTGAGTCAACAAGGGCCCATACTACCCGAGAGCGATGTGGAGTGAGGAGCAGTGTCACAGGAATTTGCACGTGGGTGTGCGGGGCCACATGTGGGGACAGGGAGCCCCTTATGACCGGGAGGTCCCCTGCCCCTCCCGGTCCTTGGAGTTTCCCCAGTTCTGGCACTGGGATGGCAGCGATGGGCATTCTTGTATGAAGTGTCCGGAACCCCCACAGTAGAAACATGCTCATGTCTTGTGTTGCTGTTCCCGTTCTTCTGGGGACAGTGGCCCTTGAGAAGCCCCCAGTTGCATGGGCTCCGGCTCACTAGCCATAGCTCCATCTGCAGGTCCTGCAAGAAAGTGGAGGCTAAAGCTACGTGCCTCTTGCCATCTTTTCCGGTGCCGTTCCTGGAGCCGGTCTTGTATATGAAGTGCCAGATTGGCTACTTTCTCCCAGGTGTCGGGTAACGTCATGAAGGAGAGCTGATCCTTAATGTCCTTGCTTAATCCCTGGCGGAACATGACATGGAGGACTTCATTGGGCCATTGAAGCTCCAGTGCCAACTGCTGAAATTGCATGATGTACTTGAGTAGGCTTCCTTTCCCTTGTTTTAGGGAAAGAATGGCGGTTTCTGAATCCTTCTGTCGATGGGGGTAATCGAACAAAAAGGTGAAATCTTATATAAAGTCTGCAAAGTTCAAAAGGAGGGGGCTTTTTCCCTTGAGCAAGGTGGTCGCCCACTCAAGTGCTATCCCCCCCAAATTCCCAATAACAAAGGCGACCTTAAGGATGTCAGTACTATACATCCCTGTCTGTGTGGAGAATGTGAGGCCACACAGGGCTAGAAACCCTTGAAGATTCTTGCTATCTCCTACAAATTTTTCAGTATGGGGCCCCTTGGGTTCCTGTAGGGGGACCGCGGGAATCGGGGGTGGAGGCACCGTCGGGGGCGGTGCTGCAGCGGCTTCCTCAACTGGTACTGGAGCCACAGAAGGGGGCTCCGCCCCTCCTGCAAGAACCCCTTCGGTGATAGCCAGCTGGGCATGTTTTTCTTGGAGATCTTTTATCTCCATAGCGATGGATTGGACAGCCCTGACTAAATTTCCTAATTCGGTAGCGACGTCCATCATACACCCAGACATCTCCCATCCACCACAACTAAGAAGGGAGTAGAATGCCGGTAATCCTGTCAGTGGAGGAAGGGGGGAACCTGTCTGTGGGGAAAGGGGAAAAGGGTAGGAAACACACAGCCACACAGCCCCAGTCAAACCTAACGCTCTAGAGCTCTTGCTCTTCCCGTGTGGGGAAACGGGCCCGTCAGGATAGTGTGTGGGCTTCAATAGTCTCAAAGAGATGCAGCCCCTATCATCATTGGGCATAGAGTGAAGTGGCAGGCTGAAGCCAGTTGGTTCCACAAGTTTTACCCACACACCCACGTTCACACGAGACGGGGTATGGGAACAAGTAGTGTGCTCCAGTGAGGGGATGAGGGCAAAGTCCGAGGAACGATGGGGGAGGCGGGGGAAGGAGGGAGAACGCAGCACCCACAACAGGGTAGATGGGGAGACGGGGACCCCAGGGAAGTGAGGGGCACCCAGGCGTTCATCAGCCTTTCCCCTTTCACTCCTTTCTCTCACACAACCCCAGGGAAGGAAAGGTCACCAGGATCCAGGCTATGTCCACACAATCCTATAACACACAGTCTAAATCAACACACAAATAATCAAGCTTCAAAACACAACGCAAGGAACACTTAGCTCAGGTAAGGGGCCAGCTTCTCTCTTCTATTACCGGCGCTGACTGAGTCTCAGCACTGGCCTCTTATTCCTATAGCTCCACCCCCTGACGTGCTCGAAGCTTTGCGGAGTGCCACAAGGGGTCCGGGCATGACCCCACGTGGTTTGCTGCACCAGGAAGTGGAGCTATACTGTCACCACTGGGGCCGGTCACCAAGGCAACTGGTGATACAGGTGGTGGTGAAACTGCGGCCGGCTGCCCTGCAGAGGGGGTAGGAGCGATGCTGGAGTGGGGATTCCTGAGGCAGCGCAGCCGCCTCCTCCTAACAGTCTCCCAATGCCACCGCTGCCTAGGTATCCTGTCTCCCCCACAAAAAGAGTTCACCTCTTTGACTCATTGCCTTCTGAGCTCCCTAGGTCATGAGGGCTCAGCATCCATGTCCAGCCCCAGCTAGGCCCTGACAGGTGTATAAGACAAGGAACCATTAAGGTGCTGCTGGGCCCAGGACCAGCCCTAGCTGTTAGCCACACTTGAACTGCCCAAGAGCTGTATGAAGCTCCCGAGCAACAATTTGGCCACCTCTGGTCTATACAGAGTAAACAAGAGCAGTGCCAGTTGAACCCTTTTTATACCCAAATGAGAATGCCATCAACTGGGTAATACAATTGTACAGGCCTCCATCCGGGATCTGCTAAGTAGCAAGGAATGTAGTCAACCCCTGATTAGGCCATCTTAAGTTCTGTAGGTGAGTCGAGAGCACCTCATAACTGAGAGTATTAAAAGCAGTTGTTCAATCTAACAATTAACATGGACACCAGGTCTTCATCCATCACCAGCCAATCATCCACAAATACAACTTTGACATTTGCCTTTTTTGTGTCAACATGACCTTGTGGTTCAGTTCAATGGCTCATAGCTATTTCACAATGCCTCAATTCTAAGAAGAAGATGAAGGTTTTGTAAGTACTGATCAATGTGCTGAGTAAGAGGAATGCCCCTCATCTAAGTTGGCTGAAACAAGACAGAAATATCATGGTACGTATAAAGAAATTCTGACTCGTGATCTATGTAAAGAAAAGCAACTAATGTTCTCAGTGTGGGCTTCTGGATGCCAAGTTCTTTTCAAAATCCAGCCATAGGTGAGCACCCAACATGGTCTTTCTCTGCTATGCTGTAAAAAAGAGTACGTTCTTCATTGCATCAGAGCTGCCCAAATTGGTGTTTTTCCTTTCCTCCACCACTGTGCACAGAAGGCAAAGTCAAACTACCTCCATGCAAATTATGGCTTCCCTGTTCACACACATAGTTTCCTGAGCAAATTGCTCCAGCTAACTCTTAATTAGAGATGGGTGAATAGAAATGGGGTGGGGGGTGTGAGGGGGGATTTAAGGGGTGTGTGGGGAGGGAGTCTCCTTTGAGGGCTGGGTGGGACAGCCACCGGGGGGGAGGTGGAGGAGCGGGCTGGGGGGGAGTCTGCAGCCATTGGGGTCATGATGGGCCGGGGCAATTATGGTCCTTCTGGGAGGCGGGTAACACCGATGAGGAGGGACAGGTACTTGATGCCGGTTCCCCTCACAGGCTCCCGGACAGGTATTGCAATGATCAAGAATGAGGGGGTCCTGGTCCAGGACTGCTGATGATGAATGTGAGGTCGGTTGTTAATAAATCTACAACACTCCGGGAGTTGATCCTGGATCAATCAGCCATCCTTGTGTGTATTACAGAGACCTGGCTGGACACTGAGTCGGGGCCAGTTTTGACTGACCTTGTTCCGGCCGGGGACTCTGTACCCCAGCCTAGACCAGAGGGATGGGGAGGCGGTGTAGCTGTTATTTTTAAGGACACCTGGTCTGTGAGGAGGTATCCAGTGCAGATTATTTGGGGCATGGAGGGGATCCATCTGGTGATCAATTTGGCTGGAGATAGATTGGGGCTGCTGCTGATATACTGCGTACCTACGTGTATGGCAGCATCCCTACATGCTCTAGCAGAGTTGGTGTCAGAGGTGGTCTTGCAGTCTCTAAGGTCCTTAGTCATGGGGGACTTTGACATCCACATTGACACTGCCCTTGGGGGAGTGGAGCGTGAGTTCATTGCCGCCATGACAACAATGAGACTGTCTCAGAGGGTTGTGGACCCAACACATGATGGAGGACATACCCTTGGCCTAATATTCTGCACTGGTCTTGAGGCAGGGAATCTGGTGGTGGAGGGATATATTAACTATGCCCCTGTCATGGATGGATCATTATCTCCTCTGGACCAGTCTCCTGGCGATGTCTGCCCTCGGAGAGGTGTAGGACCAGTTTGGTTGGTCTGCCCCCGGAGACTTATGGAACCAGAAAGGTTCTGGAATGTCCATGGGGAACGATGACTGTTCGCTCGATGATCTCATTGTCCTTTGGAACAGCTTGTTTATTGAGGCCATTGACCAAACGGCTCCCAGGCATCCGCTTCTAGAATGCTGATGATGCAGGTCCCCTTGGTTTACAGAGGACCTGTGCCAGATGAAGCAGGAAGAATGGCAGTTGGAGTGACGGTGGTGGCAGACTCGTGCTGAAGTTGACCGATTGCAGCATAAAGCTATTTTGAAAGCTTATGCTGTAGCAGTGCGGGCAGCAAAGAAAGAGTTCTTTGCTGCCCTCATAGCATCCGCAAAGTCACGTCCATGGGTGGTGCAGAGGCTTTCTCTGCCTGGAACTGGAATTTCCCAGTGTCCACTGTGACGTGTTTGTTGACTTTTTTTTTAAAAAAAAATCGCTCGGATTCACCACGACTTTGATGCTGCACGTATAACAGTGGGTGAACCTGAGATAGTGGACAGCTGCCTTGTCCGATTTCACGGGCTCAATTTCAGTGGGTGTCGCCCACTGCTGCAGCAGATGTCCTTGGGATGGTAAGGGCCACCTGTTGTGAATTAGATCCGTGCCCATCCTGACTGGTTAAGCTCTGCCAGGAGACATTAGGGTCACTGCTGGTGGGGGTTGTCAATGCCTCCCCTAGGGAGGGCAGAGTGCCAAGCTGCCTCAAAGAGGCGGTGGTACGGCCTCTGCTCAAGAAACCATCTCTTGACATTGACTCCCCGGCCAGCTATTGGCCAGTTTCTAAGCATCCGTTTTTAGGGAAGGTTATTGAACGGTTGGTGGCTCGGCAGCTTATGGGGCATCTGGATCGGGTTAGTTTTCTTGATCCTTTGCAGTCTGGTTTTCGTCCTGGGTTTGGCACAGAGACTGCACTTTTGGCTTTGGTTGACAACCTGCACCGTGAATTGGATTAGGGCAGATCCTCTATTTTAATTCTATTAGATCTGTCGGCTGCATTTGATACTATTGACCATGAGATGGTGGTGCGGCTGCGGCACTGGGTTGGGGTGGGCGGAATTGTTTTTGAATGGTTCCGCTCATTCCTGTCCGGGAGAACTCAGCGTGTGGTTCTCAGGGAATGTACTTCATCTCCCCAGGACCTCACATATGGAGTCCTCACATGTGGGGTTCTATTCTGTCTCCCCTCCTGTTCAACGTGTATATGCTGCCTTTGGGCGAGGTTGTGAGCGGGTTCGGTGTGCATTGTCATCAGTATGCCGATGACACACAACTCTACCTCTCTTTTTCTGCAGCCCCAGACCTGGCAGTCTTGGTGCTTACCTGGTGCCTGGCAGCTGTGGGGAACTGGATGAGGGTGAGCCATCGGAATTTGAATCCTGACAAGACAGAGGTGATGTTGGTGGGTAGGGCCGGGGTGTGTGGCTCCCATCATTGAAGGGGTTTCCCCCCCTTTGGCCACTCAGGTCCATAGTCTGGGGGTGCTCCTCGACCCACAGCTCTGCCTCAGTCTCCAGGTGGAGGCTGTGGTGAGGGGAGCATTTCGCCAGTTGCAACTGGTACGTCAGCTGCGGCCATATGTTTCAGACTCGGATCTGGCCACCATCATCCATGCCTTTATTACCTCTAGATTAGACGACTGTAACGCAGTCAGGTATTGGGGTATGGGACGGTGGGCTGCTGAGCGGGGGGCTAGGGGTAGGAAGAGAAAGGTGAGGGAGGGGCAGCAGGGCATTGACTCTCCAGGTAGTAGCCCCTTTGGGAAGACTGACCATAGCTCTGCCCCTGTGAATGACCAAGAGACAGACAGGCAGGTGCTGGATCAGCTGATACCTATTGTCCCAGAAACCAGCACCGATCCACCTGTGCGTCGTCCAGCTAGATTGCGGGCGTGACTGGGGAAGGGGGAGGAGCCTCCCTTATAAAAGGCAGTCAGACCTGCTTAGCCTTGCTGGTGATCAGTTCTCTGTGAGACCGGCCCCCTCCTTTCTCCTGTGTGGATTGCTGTTGTTGCTTTGTGCTGAGGGTTTGGTATTGGTTCCTTGAGTGAGTGCGTGTGTGTGTGTGTGTGTGTGTGTGTGTGCGCTATTGTGTGCGTGTTACTGAAAGTTTGTGCGTTCCCTCCCGGATTCACTACCTATTCCTGTGATCCTGAGCGAAGTCCTATCCCCTCCTTTGGCCTTCCCTTGGGACCCTACCCCCACTTCCTAGACCTATCCCCCTTACCCCGCACTCCGCCAATTCCTTTCCCCTGTATGTGTGAAGGAGTGGAGTCCTCCTTATCAGGGTGAGACCACCAGTGCTCTATGATGAGTCCGGTCCAGCACTAGCTTTTGCTTGATATACAGACCTTAAGGGACTACTGGGAGCTTTCTTAGCTACAGGTGTGTTTGAGGACTCTGGTGTGGGTGAGTGTCCCCTTTTCTTCCCACCAAACCCTGACACGCACTCTACATGGGACTGCCCTTGGGGACAGTCTGAAGGTTGCAGCTGGTACAGAATGTGGTGGCCAGTCTCTTAATGGGGACGGGTTGCCATGATCACGTTACACCGGTGCTCCGTTCTCTGCACTAACTGCCTATTATCTTCTGGGCCCAATTCAAGGTGCTGGTAAAGACCTATAAAGTCATAAATGGCCCGGGCCCTGCCTACCTGCGGGACTGCCTCAGCCCCCTGGTTGTATAGCGTTCCCTGCTGTCGACTGGGGATGCCCGACTCAAAGTCCCCCGGGTTTCCCAGGTGGCAACGATGGGGAGGGCGTTCTTGGCGGCCGCTCCTAAGCTGTGGAATTCCCTCCTGATGGAGGCCTGCCTAGCCCCAGACTTCCCCTCTTTCCAAAAACAGTGTAAGACCTGGCTGTTCCGCTGGGCCTTCGGAGAGGGAGACGGGGAGGGTGAGGGGTTGGGGAGGGTGGGGGGTTCTATCCTTTTCGTATATTTTAGTATTTTAATGAATTTTGAAACTGTATTTTATTTGCTTGTTTTATTAATTATTATTATTATTATGTTTGTGGTTTGTGAGCCGCCCCGAGCTGTTCTGTTAGCAGGATGGTACGGGGTAGAAAAAAACTGAAACAATGAATGAATGAATAAATAAATAAATAAATTTGCTGTGGGGCAACTGCTAAATTGTTCTGGAACAGTGTATTCACACTGGGATCATAAAGCCATGGCCAACATTGAATGGCATGTTGTCCCAGGGTGTGGGGACTAAAGGGTAGATTGTGATCTACTGGTGGATCACAAGCTAGTCTCCAGTAGATCCCGGTGTGGGGAGGGGGACCAGCCTGTCAGAGATTGCCTCTGCAGGGGAGAGTGTGACTGGAGCCCCAGAGTGTCTCCCTGGCGAGGAGATGACAGGTGGGCTAGGAGAGCCCCTTCAGTGCTGCAGGTAAGGCTCTATCTCTAAAGAGGCATTGTTCTCTCTGTTCCTGAGACTAGTTGCTGAGGTGCTGCAGCACTGAGAGCCAGCAGCAGCAAGAGTCCCAGCCTGGAATGCTGAAATCAGCAGGAGGGGTCCTGGTCAATTGCCTGAAAATGACACCTGGATCAAGTGGATCATGTGCATCATAAGTCCGTCCACTCCTGCTCCAGGACAACTGTCTTATGTGAACATGGCCTTAGGCGCATGGAGAACATAATCCATGTTAAATCCCTAGCTTCTTTCATCTGGGACAAGTTGTCAGTTCC
>QEPC01009983.1:6516866-6539115 GCA_003113815.1 Sphenodon punctatus
GATGGCACTGCTGCTGGTGGCCACGCTTGGCCCCAGAATACGGGCAGTGAGTGAGCGAGCGAGCCACAAGTACACCATGGGACCAGCTCACCGCCGTCCCAGAAGATGGATGGGCCCAGCAGCAGGCCACCAGCAGCACGCCGCAGACTCTGCAGGGAGCAAGTAAGTCCCGAGCACCTAGGCCGGCCGAGCTGGGAGGTGCTCACTGGCAGAAAAAAAAAAGGGGGTGGGGGGTGGACACGGACATTTCTTGTCCCTGGGCCCATCCCAAGCTAGCTCTACGCCCCTGCCTCTAGAAGGAGCGAACAAGACTGCAACATGAAATTCATCTCCTCCACCTTTTTAGGACAAGACTTTAAAAACAAAAAACAAAAAAACAATTCTTCCTTTCCCTTCAGGTGGGACTGGAAAGAGATAACAATGTTTCAAAATACCCCAGGTAGGGCTGTTTGTAGAAGATCCATAAAAGAGAACAAGCCACATCCACTATAGTTGAAAAATCCAAGGACACCTGCAGTTCTGAGCTTCTGAAAACCCAGATTGCTGGAAGAGCTTGTATAAACACTGAGCTGCTTCTCCATACCCAAGCTCTAGCTCTTTTTAGGTTAGCCAATACAAATCTATTCTTTGCAATAGTTATCGCTTGCAATAATAATTGATATTAGGCTACTTAATGCAATAAAGCTGGCAACAAGCTTGCTCCTAAATTTCTGAAACTCATTTAATACCTAATGATCCTTCAATGTGACTGGAAGGAGTTTGGAAATAATTGATTCAGGTAAGTAACAAACAGGAAATGATTCAGCCTTGTAATTGATACTAGGTGTCAAACTTAATTAAGCATAAAATTATACAACTGAGGATGCAATTCCTATCTTCTATTAGTTTGACAAATGAGCCTCCTCCCAGCACGCCTGAATAAACCATGTGTTGTATTTGAGACGGCGTTTGTTTTAGGGAAAGGAGTAAATGAAATCAACACTAATCCCATGTAAACGAAAATGCTAGGTTTATGCAGAAGATCATTTGAAATGGTTGGATAGACAACAAAACCATCAATGTATTTTGTCAGCATTTCAGGAAGGGACAGTACCGAACTACCTTTGAAAATAGCTCATTTTGCAGGGAAATGACTGATTTATTCCTAACAAACAGGACAGCCAATGAGGTCCCTTACTTATTGGATTTGGCTGGAAGTATGGAAATTATATGGGGGAGAGAGAAAGGGTGTTTTCAGACATGACGCTAACCCCAGTTTAACCACACTTTAACCACACAAACGTTTCTTCTGCATGTTGCAGGACTGTATTGGTGTCCTATGCGGTCCTGCAACATGCATAAGGAATGTTCAAGTGGTGCATGTCCTGTCTCTTATACACATCTAGATGTGTATAAGAGACAGATCCTATAGCACACAGTCTAAATCAACACACAAATAATCAAGCTTCAAAACACAACGCAAGGAACACTTAGCTCAGGTAAGGGGCCAGCTTCTCTCTTCTATTACCGGNTGTGTGTGTGTGTGTGTGTGTGTGTACATTCACTTGCACAGATTACTACTACTTCTTAAGGAATTGTAAAATGGAGATTGAACAAGTGCAAACATACCTGTAACAATGGACTGTGGAACTCATGTTACAGTAGAATGCATCTGGATTATGAAATAGGACTGATTCAGGATTAGAGCTTTCTGATTGGCTATCAGTAGGGCTAAGATTTTGTCACGGTAGTGACAGAAGTCATGTTTTTAGTGACTTTCCCCCCCTCACCGTGACTTTTACAGCTTTTCCGTGACTTCCATGACTTTTGCCTAAAAAACACCGGAGGAGCCGCCTCTGACTCACCCCGGAGAAGAGAAGTGCCGCCGAGAAGAGAAGTGCCGCCGAGAAGAGAAGTGCCGTCAAGAAGAGCGGCATGGAGACTGCAGTCAGCACCGACTGCCGCACTGATGTCTCCAGAGCTCTCCAAACCCCGCCCCTTCAAAGCATGGTGTGGTTGGAGGCAGAGGGCAGAGCTTGAGAAGTTCTGCCCAGAAGAGCAGTGTGGATACCACACTCAGTGCCAGCCGCCGCGCTCATGTGTTTCTCCAAACCCCTGCCCTTCTGAGTGCCATATGGCTAGAGGCAGAGGGCGGGGTCAGAACTAGAAAAGGCGTCATGGAGGAGATGGCAGCATTTCCTCTGCCTTTTCTCATGCCTTGCTCTACCTTCCCTCCTTCCGACGGGTTTCATTCTAAGAGTGATAAGGGAGAGAGCGGGTTCCCTTTCCTCCTTCCTGGGGCTTTCATTCTAGGTGAGATAAGGGAACGTGTGTGGAGGGGGGGGCGCGTCCCTTTCCTCCTGTCCCGGACTTACAATCTAATGATATGTTATGTGAAGAAACATTGGATAAATGTAAAATTGAACTTTTTTTGACCCATGACTTTTCTGTGACTTTTAAACTTTTCTACCATGACCTAGTCATGACTTCTTAGAAAAAATACCATGACAGAATCTTAGCCCTAGCTATCAGGCTTGTCATGACTATGTCAGTAACAGTGACATGGCACGGTTGTGGCAGGCCCGGGCTCATGTCCCAATTATGAGACCCTCTAAGGGCAAGGCAGAGGGGTCTCCAGGGTAGGGACTGGGAGGCAGGGAGTGGAGTGAAAGCCCATATTTCAGGTTGCCACTACTCTAGAGGGGCCACAGCTGGGAGCCCTGCTAGGAGCCACTGACGCACAAACAGCCTGAGACTTCATGGGGTCCAATTCTACATACAAACCCCAATTTAGATTTCAAAAACAGTAGTTTCTAATACCTAATCAAGGAATTAAGAACTACCCTGACACCATTTTCTCTCTCCCAAGGGCCAACACCATGTCTAATCTCCCCTGCCTTTCCAAACAGAGCTTTGAAGATGAGAAGGGCTAGGTGCTCAGCACTAAGTATGAGCCACCGCAGCAGCAGATGTATGTTAAGCTACGGCTCTGTCATTCTAAGTGGTCAAATTTCAAACCTGTTTTTTTAAGAAATACGCTTTGTGTTTTTTTTCCAGGGTATGTAGTATTCAGGGGGTATGTGGTGTGTGCTTAATTTTGTGTTGGTCAAGAAAGTACTTTGTGAGTTAAAATGTTTTGTTTTTTGTTGTCTGATGCTGAATCACAGGCATACTATTACACTTTTTAAAAATGGGTCCATTCAGGTATGCTCAGTCCAGCCAGGCCAGTCTTTGCCCAGCCATGCCACAATGGGCATGAGGTCACACTGCCCGGTGACCAGGGGTCTTAGTGCCATGTGTTAAGGCAACTGGCAGGAAGGTCAGAGGCAAAGCCTTTGGCTATGGTGGGTGCAGCAAGGCGGTTGGGACTCAAAGCTGCAGGGCCAGGCTGCAAGGAGACACAGGCTGGGCAGCCAGGCAGGCAGGAGCAACAGGCACAGGGGCGCCCAGAGATTCAGGATGAGGAAGTTTCAGCGGTGTCTGCCCTGCCTCTCCAGCAGCATCCCTGAGGAGCCTCTTGCAGTGAGCGCCCAGGAGGGGAGATCAGGAGTGTCACGAATTGTTGGGGCCAGGTGCATTCCCAGGTGGGAATGGCTTAGCTCTCCTGACAGCTGGAGCAGGGAACTGTTGGAGCAGGGATTCCTCTTGCTGCTCTCGAGGTCACCCCCTAACTTGGCTCGGGTGCTCCTTTGGACGTACACTGCTCAGTGTGTAGTTCTCCTGCCTGTTTGGCCTCAGTTCTCTCTGTGCTGCCATCTCGTCAGGATCTGCAGCTGCCGCTCACTAGCACCTTGCCACCCAGCTTCTCTCCAGCCAAGCAGTCAGCTCCGCTTCCCTCAGTGCCCCTTCTGGCAAGGGGGGAATTCTTGGTGCATATAGATGGGCTGATAGACAGACAGGGAGGCTTAATTCTCCTGCGGGGTAGGGCAGGGGGTCGCTCTACCTGCAATCTGGGGTAAGACCTCGAGCCCTAGGTGGGGGTGCAGCCTGTCGGGGGGTGGGGGACAGTGCAGAACATGGGGCAGGCAGGCTCAGCCAACACCATCCCATTTATCACAGGCCAGACTGTGTGTATCTGCTGAAACAGGGTGGTAGGAACTTTGAAGGGCTTGGGGCTCAGAGTCAGCATCCACAATCATCCTGCGGTAAAACACACATCAAAGCGTTGCTCGACTTCTTGACAGGTGTGTGTTATGGTATGGGATCATTATCGGCCAGTGTAAATAGACTGAAGAAATTTGGTCTTGTTGAATGACAAGACCAAATTTGAACCCTTATTTACTCCATTAAATATAAGCGGCCTGGCTTCACAAAGATTTGATAACATGGTGTGGTCTGGCATTGAGCAAAAGTCTTCACAGAAAGCTTTGAAAAATTCAGTACCTTTGCACATGTACACCTGGATTCCATCTGCAGCTTAATACGAGCAAGTCTAGCAGTTACCATGGTTCCTAACAAAACATTCTTTGGGTTATCAGATCTCAGTGTGAACGCACACATAACATAAAATCAGTTTTAACTGCTTGATCTGGAGTTAGATGTTGTGAGCATGGCCGCACTTTTTGTCCCCGGTTTATCCCCAGGTTTGGCTTCCGCTTTGAATCCAATCCTCCAAAGTGGGGAGAATATAACATCCAATTTTATGTTACATATGCATGTGATCCAGATTGTCTTAGTCCTCCAAGGATCACAGAAAATCAAATAATCAAGCAAATCAAAATGGCAACAAACAAGTTGAGGGGAAATGACACACAGGAAGTGTGTGGATGGGGGAGGGTTGAATCATGCTTTGCATGATGGGATAGCTTCTGGGCAAGTGTCCCAACCCCAGATTATGCAAATTATTACCAAACCCCAATTACCGTGTGTGTGTGTGTGTGTGTGTGCACATGATAATTGCAGCAAAAGTGGGGATTGGAAATCGGATTTTCAAACAAACAAACTTGGATTTTACATTATGTGTGAGTTCACCCTTAGTGTCCTACCTAGGGGCTTCTGCCAAGGATGTTAGGCCCATGTTCCTAGGACCTACTCCCATGTCCTCCCCTGGTACAAGACAGCATACTCCTTAATTAGTTTATCTGGAGTCCCAGTTCAGCACATCCCTGGTACAGTATATTATACAGCCATCAGGCTTAGCTGGGGTGTCTTCAGGCTACTGATTGAGTGGCACAGGGGGTGGGTTCAGCTGTGGGGAACCAGGTCTGGTGGCCGCAATCTCAGGATACCCACATGGCCCCAGAACAGTATTGAGCCCAGCTGACCTCAACTCTGTTGACGCCTCCTCGAGCGGAGTCTGGTTTAACCCGAGTGTCCTGGGGGCTGAGGCTGGTGTTCACGTAGGTATCCTGGGGCTGCCAGTTTTAGCGGTGAGGCGGGAGAGCAGTTCAGTCAGGGGGAACTTGGGTCAGGTGGCCCCAGCCCTGGGACAGCATTCCTTCCTGTGTATTCTTTCTAGCTGTTTCTTCAACTGTGTCTCTCTTGCCCTCCCCTAGGGTACAGCAGCTTCGCACTGCTGTTTCTCCAGCTCATTTCCAGTTCAGCCTAGACCTTACTTTTCTGGCCTTGATCGCATTCCACGTTTTGGGGATTGATTTTTTCCCCTTCTTCTTGGCAAGATGCAGTTGGGAAAGGGGTGGTCAGCTACAACTCTGCAGTTGGGAAAGGAGCAGATGTAGATTTTTTCTGTAGTAGATATAATTGGAGTGCGGCTTATTGGTGTGCTTTTTAGGGGTGTGCAATTCATTTCTGTTAGTTTAACAAAAACAAAAATTTTCATTTTCTTTTTTGTTATTGAAATAACAAAAATGGGAAATAATAAAAATAAAAATGAAAATGAATTTTCGTTTTTGGAATAATGAAAAAAACTGAAAAATGCATTTCTGGATATACCTTTCCTGTTTCTTATTCTATTATGATGAAACTTGGAAAGCTTGTACCCCCAATGGAGGGCACTATGTGTACCACATTTTGGAAAGTTTGCATAAAGGAAACCAATTTTATAAGCAATTGAATGTGATTTTAAGAAAAGCTGCATACACATTCCTGACTACAACTTCTTTACCATCCATCTTATTTCCATGAAACCTGGAATTATTATGTTCCTCCCTAAGATTACCAACCCTGCCAAATTTCAGGAAGGTTGTAGAAAGGATCCTGATGTTATAAGCCATTAACCTGAAAATGTATTCCTGGTTGTAACATTTTTGTATCCCATCCTGTTTACAAGAGATCTGGCAGGAATGTATCCCACACCTTCCCTGTCATCTCTGTCAAAATACAGGACAATTTGACAAGCAATTGAAGTTGTCCCCTTGAAGAACATTATTCAGATAAATAGCAGCACATGCAGTGCCAGTCAGAGGCAGGCACCTGGCATGGCAGGGGGAGTGGAGGATGTAGGAGGGAGAATGGGGAGCAACCCAACAGATTGACAGACACATTCACTGGCCAATTACTGCATGTTTCCAGTTTTACAGGACCAATTGGTGGTGACTTCGGGATGGGCATAGGGGGCAACCCTGAGGTGTGCATAGAAGGGAAATAACTGGGACTTTGGGAATAGCATCCCAGCAATCAGTAGACATGGTTTACACATCTAGGCTGGCCAATTATCACAATCACATCCTGCAGTACTGTGACAGACGACATAAGAGAATCTCTGTTAGCTCTTTCCTAAACAGATGTCCGACTTCCCAGTAACAAGTGAGGGAGAGATGTTGGGGTGGTAAAAGCTCATAATGAAGATATTTGGTTGACATTTCTGCTGACCAATTGGCATCACAAAGAAATCTTATACCACAGTAACACATAAGAGAATCCCTGGCATAGGCTCATTCTCTGCATATGCTGTGCAGGCTTATAAAATTGGAACCCTTTATTACATATATCCAATATTTGGCAGAGATTATCCTGAAGGTGTGAGATACAGCCCTGACAAATTTTATGTACACTGGTTGGACTACAAAGATGTTACAGTCAGACATACATTTATAAATTAATTGCTTATACCACCAGGACCCTTTATCCAATCCTTCTGAAAATTGGCATAGATAGTAAACTTGGGCAGGCATATAAACTTTACACATTTCACCCACATTAGATGAGAGACAAAAATGTTACATCCAGGAATGTATATACAGATTTTTGCAAAATAACATAATTCAACTGCTTATAAATTTGGGTTCCTTTATACAAGCTTTCTGAAATTTGGTACACATAATGCTTTCCATTGAAGATATAATCCCTCCATATTTCATCCAAATATAATGAAAAGCAAAAAAGGTACAGCTGAAAATGTGGTTTCCATTGAAATCAATGGAAAGCAAAAACAAAAGCAAAAACAAAAATGAAATTTTGATATTTATGAAAATGAAATATTTAAATAAAGAAAGAAACCAAAAATAAATAATGACATGGGTCCCTATGCACACCTCTAGTGCTTTTGAGGATTTTAATCATTGTTGAATTCCATTAATGTTCTATATTTTTTATGTGTCATGATGATTCAGGAATAGCCAGTTTCATGTTTGTTTGGTTTTTTGGTGGACTGTAGGTATGGAGTTTTTTTGCGGGGGGTTGATTGGTAGGGTTATGTATAATGTTAATGAATATGTGATGAAATTGTATGAATGGTAGTGGATGTTAGTATAAGAAAGTGATTGTTGCAGTTGTGAGCTTAACTGGTAATTTCCATGCCCCCTCCCTCCACTCCTTCAAAACCCTCCTCAAGACCCACTTTTTCCTTGCTGCCTTTCCCAATGCCTGCTAGTCGTTCCCCATATACTTACTGTCTGCCCTCCTGATTGTAACCAAGCCAGGCACACACCTGAGACTTCGCATCCACCTGAATGTTTGTTTGTCTTCTCCCATCTCTCCCACTGTCCCCTCTCCCTGTCTCCCCCTCCTTGTCTTTTAGATTGTAAGCCACAGGCAGGGACCGCGTCTATTTCTATGTTCTGTACAGCACTAGGCACGTGGCTTGCGCTATATAAATGTTTATAATAATAATAATAATAATAATAATAATAATTAATAATGGTTTGTGGTGTTTATTTTTCAGTTGTATTAAGCATAGCTTAGTAGATGCGTCATGTAAATGTTGTAGCTTAATTACTTTGGAAACCAATAGTTTTTTTTTTTTTAAATTTAGTGAATTATTCTTAATAAAACACCACAGTCTCTGGCAGTGCACTTCAGGGCAAACAATGATTGTGGCAAAAGTCACTTCAGCCTTGTGCCTCAGAAGTATCACCACCTGAGGCAGGCTCCAGTTACCTAGGTCAGCCGTGTCTCATTGCTTAATTATAAAATAACTTCTAGTCACTCTCACACTGAGAACAGGCAGAGAGAGGAACAATCACTCCTGTTGCGGTAAGCCATTACCACAGCAGACTGAACCGAATCCTAGCATGTCAGGGCTGGAAGGGAGCTCGAGGCCCTTTAGCCCAAACCCCTGCTTGGAATAGCGTAGCCTGACGAGGAGCAAGGTGAACTTCCTTTTCATCATGCCCCTCGGGCCTACACAGTAAGGCGTCAGTTCTTGGTGTGGCTGAAATGGGCCAGAACAAGGGTAAGGCAGTCAAAAGAGAAAAAAGCAAACACACAAAGACTGAGGCAGCAACAGGAATTAGACAGTGGAGAAAGAGCAGGAGCAGCAAGAAGTGTGATTCAAAAAAAGGGAGCCCATGGCAGCTAAGGATGTGTTCACACAGTCAGACTATCCCCGGGCAGGAGAAGCTGCTAACTGGAGTGACACTTATATGACATATCTCCCAACATTTTGAATGGCCAAAGAGGAACAAGCATTGTCCCCTTGGCCAATAAGCCCTGCCCATCAGCAAATAAGCTCTGTCCCTTTGTGTGTGCACACACCTCCCGCTCCCAGCATCCCAAGTGCCTAGAGGGAGAGGAGCTCTCCTGTTTCTCATTCCACTTAATTTTGTTGTCAATCTGTCATCTCCCCATTGTCCTCTTAAGTGCTTTTCCTGGGCGGCCACCAGGAAAGAGTTGTCCAGGTCTTGAACACTGCTCCATTTGTCTCTCTCTTTTCTGAAATGGACTTCGACCCAACACCAGCGCAAGGATTTCTGCCACCCTAGGCATCCGCCTGTGCTGCCTCTCTGGCAGAACTGGCCTTCTTTGACCCCCCTGATAGAGGGTCAGTGGGATCTAGTCCCTAAAGAGGGGTTGTCCCTCCTAAATAGGGACTGTTGGGAAATAAGATACTGTGCAAATATAAGCTACAGAAATCTGGCTCAAACGCACTGTGGTCCATTCTGCACGGACTGCTCCCTGCTGCTTCTAGAAGAGGGCGTGGCCCCATGTTTGAACTTTGCATGGGCCCCCATGGATTTACAAATTCCTTCCCCCAATTTACCAAGTTCAAAAAGTGCCTGACAGAATAAGGTTTCTCCGCTGCCCCAAATCATTTACACGACTAATTCTAGGATGACTAAATCTTAATCAGAGACTGGCTGGTTATTTAGAATGACTAAATGTTAGTCATGCTTATTGAGATAACAGCCCAAAGAGCCCAGGCCACTGACGAAACTATAAATCATAACCTGGCAACACTGTCCTTTTTTCCAGTTATTCTTCCCAAAAGAAGTCCATTGTTGCTGCTTCTTTAGGCTTGCAGTAAAACTATTTCTCCTCCCTCTTGTCTCAAAACAGCTCACAATAGAACTGAAGGCAAATCAAGATAAAAGAGGCACAGACCGAACAATGACCGACACCCTCGTGGAAACAATCTCCCTTTGTTTAGGCAGCTGAAACAAATGTTTACCAGAGAGCAAAATTCAGGAGTTTTGTTTCATTCTGGTGTTGACACTCCCTAAAGCCAGACAAAGGCCCTGAAACCTGATCTTTTTGGGTTTTAGATATTCCTTTAAAAGTATGTGATGCTAAATAATAGCCACCCCCCTAAGTATATTGCCTGTGCAGTCTGTGCAGACTAGTAAAGCAGTCGTCAAGGATAGGCTAGACAGGTTTATTCTAACACTGGGTTTCTTTGGCCAGGGAAATATTTATGTTTCCATTTGATCAAGCAGGTCTCCTCCAAGCCCTTAAATGGCTGTTGTGCACATTTACTAGAATCAGTCTAATAAAAAAATACTCCCAGGACCCTGCATGGAACAGGATCCAGCTGACTGGTGGGGTTAACCACAAGGAACCAGGAGGACAGTCCAGTAGTAAAGGTGCTAGCTTATTATTATTTTTTAAATTATACCCCACCCTTCCCCTAAGGTATTACAACCTAAGGCTTACAACATATAAGATCCATAAAAACATTTTAAATCCCCTTTAAACTGCACCCTAACCTATGTTACCCAAACCTATCCCTGCCTGCCAAATGTCTGGTCAAACAAAAAGGTCTTACACTGCTTCTGGAAGACGAACAGACTCGAGGTTAAACGAATCTCCAAGAGAAAGAAGTTCCATAACTATGGGGCAGCCACTGAGAATGCCTCTCTGTGTTCCCTTGTAGAAACTTGATGGGCAGATGAAACCATGCAAAAAGCCACTCCCAGCTGACCTTAGAGACTGCAACTGGACATGAAGGATAAGGCAGTCCTTCAGATATTTGGAGCCCAAGCCATTCAGGGCTGTATAGGTCAAAACCAACCCCTTGAATTGTGCCCAGAAGGCTATTGGCTTGGCACAGTAAAAATCTGGGTTCAGTTCTTGACTCCTCCACAAGCTCCCTGTATGCTCTTGGGAAAGAAAATCACTTAGTACCCCACATGTAAAATGATGGTATTTATCTGCTTCACATGGGTGATGGGAGGGTAAACAGTTGTTTTTAAAAAAATTATAGCCAAAGACTCAGGCAGGTAACATAAAACATGTTCAATTAAAAAAAAACAGTATAAGAATTGGACGAAATAAAATAAATATGATACAAACCCCATGCACATTTATTTAAACGTCTGTCTCAACTCACTAAATGCTTGATCAAATGAGAAAGTTTTGCATTTCTTTTGAAAGATGCTCAGGCTTGGCCTCTGACAAACCTCCAGGGGAAGAGAGTTCCAAAGTTGAGGAGCAACCCCCACTCTCTGCATCATCGCGGTACAGACCGGACACAGGCATGGAGCTAGGTTGGAATGGGCTCTGGCACACAAGGTGGAATGGGGTCCTTCACCCTCCCTCCCCATATCAAAGGAATGCAGGGAGTGTGGATTCCCTACCCCCCCTGGCATGTGGGCCCTGGGGCAGCTGTACCTGGCATACAGATGGAATTAACACGAGGTCATTCTCGGCTGACCTAAGGGGTCACAATGGAGCATCGGGGAGGAGGTCGTCTTTCAGATACGTAGGACCCTTGGGTCTTTGTACCAACATATTGAATTAGACCCCAAAAGCTACTAGAAGCCAGTGCAGGCTCCGAATACCAGATGGAACATGTTACAGGACTGAAGCACTTCATGAGTATGGTAATGAAGCCCAAACAACCCCGCTCCTGTACCCATCACCAATGGTAACCTCCTTGGGTCACCCTGCTGGCTCCCCACCCTCCCCCAAAGGTGCTGGGGGCACCAGAAAAAAGAGAGCAACAGGCTTTTCCTCCTAATGGGCAGCCCCCATACTTCCTGCTGCTACTTCCTGGTGCATGTCATGATGCAACTTGGTGTTATGTTCAGGCCCTCTAGGAGGGCAGAGCCAAAATAGGCAGAGCCAAACTAGGATCCCAAGCAGTACATGCAACTCCGAACTAGGGAGCACAAGAGGAGATAAGCATCCCTCTCCCACCCACTCAGGAACAGCAGGAGGCCAAAAGAAGGCAGGGTGAGTTGGGGGTACTGGGCAGGGCAGATGCAGCCCCTCTAGCCCCATTCAAACTACACCACCCATACATTGGCTTAATATTGCAGCGTGCACTCCTTGGGATACAATCTCCTGAGAAAGTGCCTCAGTCTCTACCTCCCTTCTGCTGCAGCAGAGGAGATAATTAAGGACACTCCTGGTAACCAATTTTAAGGGATGTGCTGAGTAGAGGGATGCCATCTCTGGAATTTACTTGTCTCAAGAGCCCCACAAATATATATATTTTTAATTTCACTAGAAAGAGACCAGAAGAGGTTTTGTTTTACTGCTGGAGTTGGACCATTCCTGCAAAACTGTATAGTAATGAGACCTCAGCAGCAGGATAAATACGAGTCCTTGGATGGTATTGAAAGAGAAAGTAACAATAAACCTGCAAGGGAAGAGAAATAATATACAGGAAGCTGCGGTTAGACATATGAGGAAGAAATCAAATGAGATTTATCTGGCAAGGAACAGTGAATGGGAGGGAATGAGGTCACGTAGTAAGGGTGTTAGTGGAGGACAAATGCAATAAGGTTGCAGTAGCATGGCAGCCAAAAAGGTCCATGTAATTGTGGGCAGAGTCATCAGGGAGGTCTTATGAGATGGCACCTGGACCAATCAGATAAGGAATCCAGATGAAGGGCAGGCTGGTGGAACACCCAGCCTGGTGGGTTGGGGAGGCAGAGGAATTAAGCTGTGCTGAATGGAGTGGATAGATGCATAGCAGGGGCATAGCTAGGTTGGATTGGGCCCAGGTGCAAAAAATGGACTTGTTCTCCCCCCTGCCCCTGTCACCATCCTCTCCCGTTTCACTCCCTCCCCCGAGTCCTGTCCTTCCTCCCTCAGCACCTCTTCCTCCTCCTGCCTGCTGCCCCGAGCCCTGGAGGCTGCGGCTGCACTGCCTGCCTCAAGCCGCCACCACTGCTGCTTGCTCTGTCCTGTGCCCCCTGCCAAATTATCCCCATGCACTGCAGGCGCTTCCGCTCAGTTCAGACTCTGCCCAGCCGTGCTGCAACAGGACAAGATTTGCCTCCACCCCCTACTTGGGCCCTGGAACAAATGTCCCTCCTGTTGCTAGCTGCGTCCCTGCTGCAGAGATATAAGAACCAAAGTACAGAGGCGGCTCCACAGGGAGTAGCCTGCAAAGCAAGCTTTGGGAATCTTTTCCCTCCCAGGGGCCACTTTGAAAATTAGAAGTTGGGGCCAGGGTTGCGTAAGGGGTGCAGTCAGGCAAGGAGAGTGCAGATTGGATCCGTCTCTGTGTGCATGCCCTCATCTCTGCTCTCTTCCCCACTGAGCTCAGTCTCTCAGTTCTAGAGGGTAGAAACTGGAACCAGGGCCAGATCCAGGATCTAAAAAGAGGCCAAATAAAAACTAGCCACAGGCCACATTTGGCCCCAGGGCCAGAGGTTCTCCACATCTGCTGTAAAGTGGAAACTAGATTGGGCTGAGAATAGAACCTTGAAAAAAGCCAACAGAATTAGCCTAATGTCTTTTGAGCACAATTCAAGGTGCTGGTTTTGACCTTTAAAGCCCTAAATGGCTTGGGACCCACTTATCAGAATGATCGCCTGACCTACCATGTCGGTTGGCCAGGGAGACCTATCTGGAGATTCCGGCTGTAAACTCTCTATGACAAGGAGGGTGTTCTCGGCTGCTGCTCTGTAGCTGTGGAACTCCCTCCCTCAGGAGGTCTGTTTATGTCTGGGCTTGAGGCAGTGTAAAATGATTTTAGTCATGGGGGCATTTGGCAGTGGGGGCTAGGGGAGGGGGGAGTTTGGGGGGAATAGGGGTGGGCTAAGGGGGTGGGAGCTGGGGTGAAAATAGGCATTAGGGGTGGTGTAGGGTTGGGGGTATTTTATGCTTTTATTTTTATGGTTATGTTTTATATTTGTATTTTCTAACATTGTAAGCTTCCCTGAACCAACTTTGGCAGGAAGAGCGGTATAAACTAGGTATGGGAAAACCGGTAAATCCGGAATCCGATAATGCCGGTACTGGGTGTACCGGCATTATCGGATTCGACCCGGTAAATCCGGTCCGGTTACCGGATTCCGGGTACCGGATTTTTTTACATTGCAGCCATTTAAAAATGGCTGCAATGTAAAAAAGCCCCACCAAAAAAGTAAAAAAAAACAACCCTCCCCGAGTCCAGGCTGCGCGGGTGGAAGGGGGGACACCCCCCACCCACCCTGCCCAGCCTGGATTTTTGTTTAAAAAAAGACTCAGAGGCGAGCCCACCCCCCAGCACCAGCGGCCGCGGCGTCCCCGCAGCCGCCGGTAAGTATGACCCGATCCCTGGGGGGGGTGTTTAACACCCCCCCAACCCCCCAGGGATCACCCCTACTAAAGTTCAGTGCTTGCTTACCTTGCGGAGCTCCGGCGGCGGCGGCGGGCGGTCCGGCGGCCTCAGCGCCGGCTGTGGCTGCCGGCGTCAGAGACGCTCTAGGCCTTCCGGGGAACTTCCGGGTTTCCCCGGAAGGCCTAGAGCGTCTCTGACGCCGGCAGCCACAGCCGGCGCTGAGGCCGCCGGACCGCCCGCCGCCGCCGCAGCTCCCAAAGGTAAGCGGCAAGCGCACTGTAGGGGTGATCCCTGGGGGGGGTGTTAAACACCCCCCCCAGGGATTGGGTCATACTTACCGGCGGCTGCGGGGACGCCGCGGCCGCTGGTGCGGGGGGGTGGGCTCTTTTTTTAAACAAAAATCCAGGCTGGGCAGGGTGGGTGGGGGGTGTCCCCCCTTCCACCCGCGCAGCCTGGGAGGGGGAGGGGGGAGGAATTAATTTATTTAATTGATTTCAATGGGGCCACAGTGCCCCATTGAAATCAATGAAATAAAACCGGTACCGGTATACCGGATTTAATCCGGGAATCCGGTTCTTTGAGAACCGGTAACCAGTAAATCCGGTATCCGGTTATGGGCCCGGGGTCCCACCCCTAGTATAAACATTTAAAATATAATAATAATAATAATAATAATAATAATAATAATAAATTAATAAAGATTTAAAGATATTCTTTGCTGAATGGAATTTTCTTATACCCTTTGGGTAAAAGCAGACACGCCAGTAGCCCACTTAGGCCTGCTTTGGTCCAGGAGCCACTAGCACATCTGTTGTGGCACTGCCAGATGTTGGCCCACTTCTGCCCTGGGGCAGGTAGGCAGGTAGGCTAATAGCCTGGGCTGTGTCCTTGAAAAATCTCTGAGGTCACAGCCCATGCTAAGGGCTGCCCACGCAGACCATTGCAAGCTAGCACGTCTGTGTGGTCCCGCCATACCCACCCCAGGTTGGGGGCCACAATGGTCAGCTGCCAGTCATTGGCCACCAGGGCTGTCTGTCATGGTGGGAGGGTGGGGCACTGGGATCAGGATGTGGGTGAGGCTACCCACCCAGTTGTTGTGTTCCCAGCCCTACCTGAATTGTTCAGGCAGTGGGATGACTCCCCGGTCATGGGCACATGTGTCCAGTGCTCCAACACTTCTGTAGTTTCCTGCCCCTGGCCAGGGGGCTACTGTGCTGACCACACATCTGTTTTTACCCTATAGGCCGTCTGTAACTGCTGGTTATTGCAGTGCTGTACAGGTCAGCATATCTTAATATATATTAAGCATCTATCTTATAGGGATGTGCGAACGCGATTTAGAAGTTCAGAGTTTGGCCCGAACTCAGCCATTTCGGATGACTGAATCTGAACCTGAACCCGAACCGACCCATCCAACCCATTTACCTCCATATTATCATTTATTTAGATTATATTAGATAGATTTAGGCGTTATTTTTATTTTTTTCCCCTCCCTGTGTTTTTCCTTCCCCCTCCATTTAATCCTTTCCCTCTTCCTCTATATATTCCTCCATCCCTGATTCTCTTCCCCTGTTTTTGGATTTATTTAGAGTAGGATTATTAGATTGTTTTAGGTTTCATTTCAGTTTTGTACCCCTCCCTGTGTTCTTTGTGTTCCCCCTCATCCCTGTGTAATACTGTATATATAGATAGATTAGATGGATATTAGAAGATAGATAGATAGATACATAGGAGTTAGCTAAAGTATAGAGATAGATAGTGTTAGTTCAGTTTTGATATTATCTTAGAGTGTGTTTATAGGACTATGCCTTTAGATATAATATTTAGTTACATAGATTTTAGAATAGTTACTATAGTTAGAGTTAGTGTAGGTAATCTATATATATATAATATTAGATAAAATTTTTGAATAATAATAAAAATATAAAATCTTTGTGTGCTGTGTGCATTGACTTGGAAGACATGGAGAAGGGAAGTAGGAGAGGCCGGTCTGCTGCCCATAAGGTGGGCAATGGGGCACGTGGCAGAGGTGGTAGGGGTAGGGACCATGCCAGCGGAGTGGCAGCAGGCAGCAGCAGCAGCCCGAGCACATCACCATGCCCCAAACTCCGCAGGCCTGCTTTAGGGCAACAGGCTTCAGCGGTTCAGCGGCGCCTCCTGGCAGTGCCCTCCTCCACTGCCACACAGGGCACTGGAAGGCCTGCAGGACATGAGGCTGCGGCTGTCTCTGCTGCTGCAGGAGCAGGTGCTCCTTCCGATGTTCCTCCAGGGCCACCAATGTCCCCCATTGTCGAGGCAATCCCCAGCAGTCCAGAGCTGGTGGATCCCACCCCGGCTGCTAGAGGCAGGGCCCGATCCCTGGGCAATAGCAGCAGGGAGAGGAGTAGCAGCAGCAGCAGCAGTAGCAGCTATAGAGGGGGGCACAGGAGGGAGAGTGGCAGCAGCAGGGCAGGCAGTCAAGCCTCAGGGTCCAAGTACTCCCCTTCACGGGACATCACAATGATTGAGGACAGTGAGGCAGAAGAAGACACTAGTCCCACAGAGAAGAGCAATGGCTGTCCCTCCTCCCAGAGTTGTGTCATCGTCGCCACCAAGTTCTGCCCATTCCAACAGCGCTGGCAGCAATGCGTCACCTGGGGCAGACCTGAAGGCAGGAGGGGGAAAAAAATCAAATGTCTGGGCACATTTTAAGCTGGTGCGGGCAGATGATCCCAGGGAGGTGCAGTGCACTTTGTGCAATAAGCTGGTGAAGCATGGGCAGGTGCTCACCAACCTTGGGGCAACCGCCATGGCGAGGCACCTGAAATCATGCCACAGCGCTATGCTGCTAAGTGGGCAGGCAGGGGAAGTGGATGCCAATGGGTTCCTGACTGCAGCAGCCAGTCACCCGCCTCCTTCAGTGGGCAAGCGTCCTGCTTCAGACACAAGTCATGGACAGCCCCCACACTGCCAGGAACATCGAGGAAGCCCTGACCACCATGGTGAGGGAGTGGGTGACGCCAGGTGTGGCCTTCACCAAAGGTTGTGTGGTGACGGACAACGCCGCAAATATATTGAAGGCAGTCCATGACAGGGGCTTCACCAGCATCCCTTGCACTGCACACACCCTCCATCTTGTGGTCAGGGATGCTCTGGACTTGGAGGATAAGGGGATTGGGGAAGGCACCCTTAGCTCCCTGATCGAGCGGGGGGAGGAAGCTGGCGGGGTTATCCAAACGGAGCATGAAGAAGAAGCAGACTGAGCAAAACTCCCCAGGGCACCAGCTGGTCCAGGATGTGTCCACCAGGTGGAATTCCACCTTCCTGATGCTTGAGCAGCTTCTTGAGCAGAAAGCCACCTTGCATCAGGTTCAACTGGTGACGGACAGCGGGGCACCATAAGGGTTTAATGGGGTGGAATGGAAGACCCTGGCTCACACGGTCTGGCCATTCCTGGCCGTGACGGAGACCGTGAGCAGCTCCACCGCCACCCTCAGCCAGGTGACCCCCTCTGGTCTGGAGTCTCCAGAGGAGGCTGGACAAGATTCTTGGGGGGGTGAGATTGTGGCCCTCAGGGCAGGAAGCTGGCCAATGAGGTGCTTGCCCTGGCGCAGAAGCTGAAGTCAGGGTTTTGACGTGCTCCTGCAGTGGGAGGAATATGTCCTGGCAACAATGCTGGACCCCAGGGTCAAGGGCAGCTTGGCACGCTCGAGAGCACTCTATGGCCACTAGAAGGGTGGGCTGGTGGCTAGGATCTGGAAGGCAGAGCGGGCTATACAGCAGGACACCCCTGGGGATGGTGGAAGTGGTAGCATCCACCCCTTTCAGCAAGCTGGGTCTATCCCTGCCCCCAGCCCTAGTGGTAGCAGCAGCTGCTGCTGCAGCAGCAGCAGCAGCAGCAGCAGCACCCCTATTGGCAGCAGCAGCAGAAGCAGCTCATCCTATGTGCAGGCCACTCTAGGGAGCATGGGGTCCACCACAATAGGGCAAGCAGTGTGGCTGAGGGCAGTGGTGGAGGTGGTACCCCAGCAAAGTTATGAGAGGGAGTACGACGGCACCTCAGCAGCTGTGGAGACCTACCTGGAGGAGGAGCCATGCATTGATTCCAGCAGCGATCCCTTGGCCTACTGGGCCAGCAAGCCCAACATGTGGCCTGCCCTGTCAAAAGTGGCTTAGGGTATCCTGTCCTGTCCACCAACAAGTGTCCCCAGTGAGCGGATGTTCTCCATGGTGGGGGACATTTGCTCCCCGCACCGCCTGATACTGGGGGCCAAGCTGATGGAGCAGTTGTTGTTCACCAAGGTGAACCTTCCGCTGTGGGGATTCCCTGAGCTGCCTCTGGACAAGGATTGATGGTGCAGTGGCACACGCCATTCTATGCCAGGGGCAGTCTTGGGACGGGGCTCCTCCTCAGTCTGGGCTAGGGCTACTGCTGCTGTGCTGCTGAGGTGCTGTCCCTCCCTCCCAATGTCTGGCGCCTGCCCTGCCCCCCCCCCTCTCTCATACTAGATGGCCTCAGTCACCTTATCTGACTGACCTCATGATGCAGGGTGGCATTGGGAACCTGTAAGCCTGCCAGCCGGCCTCTAACTAGATGATCTTGGCCTGCTTATCTGACTCCTCTCTCTCTCTGCACACAGTCTTCACCAGCCTATCAGAGTGCCCTGCCAAGGTCCCAGCCTGCCTTCCCTACTGCCTCTCATGCCAAGGTGCCTGTCTGCCCGCCCAGGTTGCCGCCAAGCTCTAAGCCTGCCCCAGCCACCTGCCCGCCTCTCATGCCACGCTGCCTGTCTGCCCGCCCAGGTTGCTGCCAAGAGAGAGAGAGAGAGAGAGAGAGAAAGTCTCCCCACTGCTAGAAGGAGAGACAGACATGATCCTACCCACACTGTCACATGTACTATATGGCCAGAGAGAGAGAGAGGCTCCCCGCTAGAACAAGAGAGATGGGGATGGAGGGGGAGAGGTAGATGTATCCAGCTCTAGCTGCCACCTCCAGAACCAGGAAGAATTCCCATCTGTGCTCATGCGCCCGATGCCCACATCCAGTAGCAAACCTACCAATGGGATAGAATATAACACAACGTATTATATGTGCCTGCCTGCCTGCCTGTGTGCATTCCTGTACCTGCTACCACCTATCGCATGATTGAATGAAGTGTGCCCAACCATGCACTAATTCTAGGGACATAATTAAAGTCCCATAGGCTGTCATCCACTGTACCTGAATCAGTCATGCCCGCCCATCCCAGGAACCATCAACGAGATTCTGGGACCATCATTTCAGTTACTGGGGGCTGTCATTCCATTCCACTGCATCCAGAAGCCCGGTGACCACATGCCAGTCTGGCCCCCCCCAGCCTACTTCTCCGCACCCACCCACGGATGCCCGCTGAAGCTGTTTTAAGAGCCCCTCTGCCCAGCACCCGCTGCCTGCTGTCTGCTGCCAAGGAGCCTGTCTCTCTTTCTCTCTGGCACACCCACACAGACACAAGCCCTGCCCCTCCTGGGGGGCTGTCTGCAAGTTGAGACCCTGCTGCTGGCACATCTTTGGGTTAATACCTTACCTACACTACATGTGGTACAAGGTGCTGCTGGTAGGGATCGACAAGCTGTATGGGATTCTGCCACCTGCCAGAACTTCAGCACAGAGGGATAAGAGATTGGACAGTTAAAACAAAGCTTGTAACAACAAATATAACTTTTATAAAAACATTTTAAACAACAACACAAAATTTTATAAAACCAAAACCAAACATTGATATATATAAAAATAAAGGAAACTTAAACTTAGTTCTACGTGGGCCTGTCCCCCGGAACATGGGGGAAAGGCAAAATGGGTTCATGGACCCTAGGGGTGGGCACGTCCTCTGGTATTTGGTAGCCTTGGTCTTTAGTGAAGCCCACAGCCCCTGACATGGCCTCCTGCCACTTGGAGACCGACTGGCGGTAGAGGTCCATGCTGTTGATCTCTGTCTGGAGGTACTGGGAATACGCCTTCACCTGGCGTTCCCATACCTCCAGCTCCTTGAAGCACGCCACAAGTTGGTCCTCCATAGACAGGGCTTGGAGCCTTAGCCCATCCATGAAGTCCCTGGTGGACCTCTCCACTTGGGCCCTAAAAGCCCTCTTCATTTCCCCCCCCAACAATCACTCCAGCCAAGTCACTCACCAACACTACCCACCAACCAGCCAAAACAACACAGCCAAAACAACCAACACACACACAGCCAAAACACACGAAACACAACCAAACAGCCAGCCAGCCACACACACACACTCTTTCGCCACACAAGCTCCGCATGCACTCAAATTTCCGGTTTCCGACACGATCACGGGACCAACCACACGATACCTAGACTGAAACTGAAACCGATTTCTGAACAGCCGAACCGAACCAAACCGAATGCCACTGAACAGAACAACCAAACCCGAACTCAGCTCCCGGACTGAACCCGAACTTGGTTCCCGAACCAAACAACCGAACGACCGAACTTCCGAACTGTGATCTGTTCGCACATCTCTACTATCTTAATATGCTGACCTGTACAACACTGCAATAACCAGCAGTTTCAGAGGGTCCATCTAAGCTGAACTGTGGCAAAACGTTTTTCTGGCCTTGTCTGTAAGCAAATAGAACCTGTTTCCTAGTCATTTGCCCCAAAAGGGGTGAACAGGCTGAGGGAGCTTTGCCACCAGTATCAACACTTTACTTTTGACATTGAAAAGAGCAGATGCCTTATTGGTGCTTGTGTCTCCTGCTGTTTCTGTTTCTCACCTACAGTCAGGGATCCATGCTCCACACTGGTGGTAATAGGGAAAACACAGGGATGGTGATGGATCCCTGCCAACAGCTGCAGAGCGTAGTAATTACATCAGAGGAACGTTAGCTTTCACAGAGTGAACCTTTCAGCTGTTTGATATGTAAGAGGCATGTAGACCAAAAATTATGCTCTTGCTTTGTTACATGCAGGAAAAACAGCCTAAGGGCTAAATCCTTAGTCACTGTTGAGATATCCCTCCCAACAACATTCTTGGGAGTTCTATTCTGTACCGAGACTTTTGTGTTCCTCCTCATTGTAGGACACCTTTCAGCTTTACATTAAGCAACATGACTAACAGTGGTTACTCAGGCCTTATTCAGCCAAATATAAGGGTTGAGATAAAAAAACAACAGCAGCTTAGGTTTAGCCCAGGTTATTTAATTTTCCTGTTTTATTAAGGTCTTTCTTCTGTTACTTCATTGATACACTGTTGATGGGACATTTCTTGCCGTTGTGTCTTGCATGGGGTGTGCACCACCAGACCCCCATGTTGTTTTTCGTTTTCATTTTCGTTATTAAAAAATGTCATTTTCGTTATTGTTATTAACAACGATGTCGTTTTCATTCTCATTGTCGTTATCGTTTTTATCATTTTTGGTATTGTTTTTGATATCATTTTTGATATTGTTTTCATTATCAGTATCAATATCGGCATTGGTATTGTTTTTGTTATCAGTATCGATATTCGTTATCGTTATTGATATCGGTACCATTTCAAACAAAGATTTTATTTTTGGTATCAGTATCGTTATTGATTCCTGTGCATAACTAATATTTATCTAAATCTAAGGGAGACAGGGGAAGGGGAAAGGAAAACTCATCGAATCAATTATCTATATAACTATTCTAATCCAATCTATATGTCTATAAGATATATCTATATCTAATCTATACTACCTATCTCTATATAATGTACAGGGGGAGAAGGGCAGGGAAAGGGAGAAGGTAAAATGTAGGGTAGGGTATGAGGAAGGAAAGGTATTGGTGGGAATACCAAATAAATAAAATAAATAAATAAATAAATAAATAAATAATACAATGAGGGCTAGGGAGGATTTTTTATGTGCAAGCACCACAATTCTGTAAACGCAACCTGACAAGCAGAGCTCTCACACAACAGAGAGAAAAAACCTGGCCCTCCCATTATAAAGGGTTGCAGTGCCCTCCCCCAGAGCCCCTCTGATTGGTTGAGGGACGCAGCAGGCATTGAGCAATCACAGAGTCCCATGAGACTGCTGGGGCCTGCTTGTGCTGCTCATTGGCCAGGGATACATCCATCAGATACTGCTGAGCTGCTCCCCCCTCCCAACACAGGCACAGTTCAAGAGTTCAACCCTGTTAAGACTCCGAGATATCT